>OY720029.1:17960592-18479355 GCA_963082485.1 Eudonia mercurella
ACTGAATAATCCTTAGAAAGTTTCTAAAGGGAAGCGGAAGGTATCACGCATGATCCAGTCCCCGAATATATTCTCAGAGGCGTTTGAATCGGTTTCAAGAGCGGAAATTCAGAGGGCGTCTCTAAAGGCTCGGTACTCCGCTCGGGTTGACCGTGTCGTAGGGGGAGGGACAGAATAAAGCGGTGAAGCTAGTAGATTGAAGTCCAACCAAGTTTTTATACGACAGGACAAGTTTTTTGGACAATACGATTGTGTTTTTTAAGTTACCCATAAACCCTGGAGAGTAAAGGTCTCACCCATTTCCTTCCATGTTTGGATGTTATTTGACGTCAGCACATCAGACTACCAAAAACTGTCAAATTTCCTCAATAAATGTTCAGCCATATGACATAGATATAAAGTTCAAAGTACATTGAGAAAATTTTACAGTTTTGGATGACTTATCCATGATGTGCAGGCTGTACTTAGTATCTATGAAGGGCTACATAACAATGTTTCCTTACCCATATTGGGCACGCAATTCTGCTTGGTGAAGGCGGTGGTGTTGAGCTCGGCCTCGGAGATGGGCATCTTGAGCAGCTTGCCGTCCAGCCCGGTCACCCACACACCGCCGTCCTGCAGCGTCGCGCCGTTTGCAAGTTGGGGCCCGTCACCTGCCTTGAGGGATTCTGGCAATAGACAAATACAGGTAGTACCTACTCTGTGTTTATACACCAAATTATAATTTTGATCCTACATACTGTAAAGCCATTCATAGAAATTTGTCATTTTTGTTAAGAGGATTAAAAAGCGTACAGAATAAGACCATGCCTGTCTTAATAAAGGCGAAGTAGGTCTTATAATAACAAAAAAAAAAAACTACTCTAAGGTCTTAGAATAATAACGCCTAGAACGATAGTGTCAAACAAAGTTCGTCGAAATATTGAGGCACAAAATACTCCGTCGTGTGCGTCAGCAGCTTGTCATTACACACACAACCGTACGAATAAAAGTTGCAAGTAAAATGGTAATTTCCCCAAACTCGGGGTAAATGGGTAAGTTACTAAACTCTTATCTTGTTTCATAGTTTAAAAATTGTATTGTTGTTACATATGATTTTTTTTAATTACTTCAATTTTTGACGTGACAACGTCTTATAATTCGATAGAGCCGGCTGCACGCACGAAAAAGTTCGGCTTTACCTCGCTCTGAGGCGTTCCATGTAAGGCTTGAAGTGCAAGCGAGAGCGCGGAACGAGCGACAAAGAAGCACAATCGGCTGAGTAGAAATTTAAACAATAAATTTATTCAAGTATTTTGTTCTATTTTTATTTTTTAAATTTTTTTAAATAAAATCAGTTTATAGATATTATTTTTATGGTTTTCGGGGGTGCCGATTTCGAATACAACATTTATTTCGAGATACAAGATGGCGGACGCGACTTTTTTTATGTAAAATCAATATGGGTATCATTTCCATGGTTTTCGGAGGTGCCGATTTCGAATACAACATTTATTTCGAGATCCAAGATGGCGGACGCAACTCTTTTATGTAAAATCAATATGGGTATCATTTCCATGGTTTTTGGAGGTGCCGATTTCGAATACAACATTTATTTCGAGATCCAAGATGGCGGACGCAACTCTTTTATGTAAAATCAATATGGGTATCATTTCCATGGTTTTTGGGGGTGCCGATTTCGAATACAACATCTATTTCGAGATCCAAGATGGCGGACGTGACTTTTTTATGTAAAATTAATATGGGTATCATTTCCATGGTTTTCGGGGGTGCCGATTTCGAATACAACATTTATTTCGAGATACAAGATGGCGGACGCGACTTTTTTTTATGTAAAATCAATATGGGTATCATTTCCATGGTTTTAGGGGGTGCCGATTTCGAATACAACATTTATTTCGAGATCCAAGATGGCGGACGCAACTTTTTTATGTAAAATCAATATGGGTATCATTTCCATGGTTTTCGGGGGTGCCGATTTCGAATACAACATCTATTTCGAGATCCAAGATGGCGGACGTGACTTTTTTGACGTGACAACGTCTTATAATTCGATAGAGCCGGCTGCACGCACGAAAAAATGCGGCGTTACCTCGCTCTGAGGCGTTCCATGTAAGGCTTGAAGTGCAAGCGAGAGCGCGGAACGAGCGACAAAGAAGCACAATCGGCCTTTGCGTAATTTAAACAATAAATTTTATTCAAGTGTTTTGTTGTATTTTTATTTTTTAAATTTAAAATGACTTTCTGAATGAAGAATTTTATGAATTTTTTTTTTAAATTGTTTCGTCACGTTCAACTATCGTCAGTAAACCGACTTTACAGACAACCAATTTTTTTTTATGTGAAAATAGCTACAAAGTCTATAGTCACAAAAAGAAAATTGTCTGATATATAAATTGTCTATAGTTATTAAATATTATTTTATTATAATAACGGCATACATTAATAATATGAACTGTTATATACATTAAGACGTTTTCATTTAAGTTTGTTATTATTATTTAAAAAAGTAAAAATTGTAAGGTACATACATACATAAATAGTCACGCCTCAATCCCTCAGGAGGGGTAGGCAAAGACAATGGACCGCCACTTCTCTCTTAAACTATTTGGAAGCATAATTTTATCTCATTATGCATTGAATATTATTTCGAGCCTTTAGTTAGATGGCGGTGAAGCTACGACTACCACAATTTGGGTATTGACACAAGGTGTCGGGAGGTGTTAACGTCAAAAAAGTCACGTCCGCCATCTTGGATCTCGAAATAGATGTTGTATTCGAAATCGGCACCCCCGAAAACCATGGAAATGATACCCATATTGATTTTACATAAAAAAGTTGCGTCCGCCATCTTGGATCTCGAAATAAATATTGTATTCGAAATCGGCACCCCCGAAAACCATGGAAATGATACCCATATTGATTTTACATAAAAAAGTTGCGTCCGCCATCTTGGATCTCGAAATAAATGTTGTATTCGAAATCGGCACCCCCGAAAACCATGGAAATGATACCCATATTGATTTTACATAAAAAAGTTGCGTCCGCCATCTTGGATCTCGAAATAAATGTTGTATTCGAAATCGGCACCCCCGAAAACCATGGAAATGATACCCATATTGATTTTACATAAAAAAGTTGCGTCCGCCATCTTGGATCTCGAAATAAATGTTGTATTCGAAATCGGCACCCCCGAAAACCATGGAAATGATACCCATATTAATTTTACATAAAAAAGTCACGTCCGCCATCTTGGATCTCGAAATAGATGTTGTATTCGAAATCGGCACCCCCGAAAACCATGGAAATGATACCCATATTGATTTTAAATAAAAAAGTTGCGTCCGCCATCTTGGTAACGCCGCATAGCGAGATAACGCGGAACTTTTTCGTACGTGCAGCCGGCTCTATCAAATTATAAGACGTTGTCACGTCAAAAATACTGTTATAACATTTTTTCAGCATGTCAGTTTAAAATCCTTGTAGCTGTAACTATTTTCTAAATAACTGGCGCTTTGATAACAGCAATCGTGATAAATTGTCTTTCTTGGACTCGTAGACTTGGATAGAACAACTCTAAATAAAAAAACTCGGAACACAAAATGGGGTAAAAGTTTTCCTACATCTAGCAAAACATACATGGAATGACATATTACAAATTTACGAACATTAATATCGTGTTTTACGAAAAAATAGACATTGATTAGCTGTTCTTACAGGTGAAACGTAATCTTAGCATCCTTTTTTCTAGATTCTGACTTGAGAAAGCATCCTTTCATGGCACAAATCGTCATTATAAACAAAAATTGCGGAGCTGTTTACGACACGACGTGACCTTGGATACTAGCGAGCCGTTCGGCCAACCAAGCCACATATGGCTTGGTTAAACTTGCCTCAATCGCCGTGCGCGTACTCGGCTTCTAGGCGTTATTATTCTAAGATGTTAATACTAATTCGTCTTAGTAAAACTTGATTATTAAAAAAACAGACTTGAATGTTCGTAATTTTTGTATTGAAAAGATCTGTATTAAAGAAGTTATTTGTGCAAGTTTCACACCGGTAACATTCGTAGTTTCTTTAAAAAAAATTTATGAAAATCGATGTTTTTTCGCCTTGATGGACTTTCTTTTTGACAGGTTTGAATTTTATTGTACTTGTTAGTTGTGTTCAAACAAAGGTAATGAGTTTATAGAGCCACGAATATTACGCTTTTATTTTTAATTTTTTTAATAAAATTATTTATAAAACTTACAAACAATATCTTATAATTAAAAAAAATATGACATGACTGCGCTCCCACTTCCAGTCACGGAATGGGAGCGCAGTCACGGAAGAGGAGAGCAAATTCTCCCTTATCTTTTATCTTATCTATTCTCTATTATCTTTAACGTATAATAATGTAACTTTTATAGATTCATAACCTCAAAATTTCTTTATTGCATATCTTTGAAACTATGCGTCTGCGGGGGGAGGGAGAAGAGTAGTAAAAGGAGGCTAGGGGGGTCCTCCCCTCTCCCCCCTCCCCCCAAACCTCCCAATTTTGGTTACGCTAATGTACAGTTTTACCTAAATAGATTTTGATTACAGATCTACTTACTATACTTGGTCTGTGTTTTTCATAATTTCGTTAACAAAAATCTTACAACCCAACATCGTTAATTAAATAAAACTAAGTACACATTGCAACTAGGAAAGGCAAGGTTATTAAGGCAACAATGGTGACTGCATGTAAACAGTATCAGCTAAAGCCGCGCCAACAAAATAAGGAGAATGCAGAAGGTTACTTTCATACCGCGCTCGAGCAACGCGCACATAGCTCTCACGGACACGGAAAGTCGGAACAGGGTGCCTAGTGTGAGTTTTGTTTAATATCCGTATTCATTCGATTACGATTACGAAAACGAATCGAATGAATACGGATAGTAAACTTAGTATGGCATTGAAGCAGCGCCTTCTGGCGACATCATCATCATCATCATCATCTCAGCCAAAAGACGTCCACTGCTGGACAAAGGCCTCCCCCAAGGTTTTCCACAACAACCGGTTTTGTGCTGCTCGCATCCAGCGTCTTCCCGCGACCTTGACCAGATCGTCGGTCCACCTTGTTGGGGGCCTGCCCACACTACGCTTTCCGGTACATACGAGGGAGTTAAAATGTTTGCCATACCAATTCTCGTTTTCGTTAACGTGATCGTATAGCGAATGAAACCCGCACTTGACCTTCAGCTCAGAACAGTCCGAGCACAGCTGTTGCAAGATGTCCGAGAGAAGTTGTCTTCGTTGTATTTGTGACTTACTCGCCCGTTTGTATGAAACTTAACTTCTGCAGTGTTCTTATTTTGTGCCGCACCGAAGCCTTATCATTAGAGCACATATCTGATGCATTATTTATGTGAGACGCTAACAGGCCGGAGGTAATCTTCTAATGCTGAATATATCAGTACTGTAGCAGCAGAGAGAGCGGGTTGACCAAACGGTTAACAGTATTATTTAAAAAAAACATAAACAGGGTAGTGGCCAGTGTTCGACAGGGACCAATCATCGATATATTGTTTTCTAAAGTTTACGCAAACACTTCACATTAAAATGAAACAACTTTACGGATTTATTTTACACATTACTTTTTAATGTTTATCCTGACGTTTCGAACCTTTTGCAGGGTCCGTGGTCACAGGGAGACTGAGGTGTTGGTCGTCTCATAATTAGTTAACAGCTTGTATACCCTCATTTAAATTTAATCAGGTATGCGTTCCGTTTTACGCAGAAAGAGCTTACAGTATCTTTTTGAGTTAAATGAATTTATCTAAACCTGTGGTAAGACTACCGATCTTAGGCAGTGTGTTCCTGGATTTGAAACACAGCGGGGGAATATAATTGTTCTAGTGCTGTTATTAAACTGTTATGTTACTCCAATTAGAAGTAAGATAAGTAATTAGTTAAATTGTTATTAGTCGAGTATTCCCGATGAAATGCTTTTCTATATAATATTCAGCACATCTTCAGTCTTATTTATTACCTTAATGATGGTTTTATGTGAGATCAAGGCCAAGAGAAGAGAGAGGGAAACGCTTATTATACCTACTTACGCTTATTATTTATTATATTATAATAAAAAAATGTATTCCTAAAAATTATCCGCTCTCTATGTACAAATTGGCCACCACACTAAAGAAAAACATATCAGAGTAAAGTTTTATTAATGCAGCGGAAATATTGAATAGCAATAACACGGGCCCCAAGATACATCCTAGGCTAATAAAACCAAAGATATTCCGAAAGGCATGTAATAATTATAGGGGAAGGGCCGAGGCACACCTGTTGTGGAAGCTGGGGTCTGGGCAATAACTGGGACTGCCTTGGGGCATCCCACGGCCTAGCAACCTCAGCTCTTATCTCGGAACAAATGTTGCGAGGATTCGCTTAGGTTAGCAAAAGCTTGGGCCAAAGCTATATTTTACTTACGGCTACAATTTTCAAGATACGAATATAAAGACGCTTCCTCTTCCCTTTTTTTAATTGCGTGCCTGGCAGGGTTCATAATGGTAATAAGAGTTAGTGGCAATATAGATGTCACTATAAGTTGAGCTTTACGTAATTGTAATAGGATTGAAAAGGAATGAAGAATATATTACGTTGTACGAAAGGGTTAAACTCAAACGGAGCAACGTGATTTTTGCCCATAGATAGTTGGTATTAAGTTTATTGGTATTAAGTTTTGTTTATAGCAATAATTACATGATTAAACAGTACCTCCACAATGTAGTCGTTAAACTATCGTCTGTCACAGACAAAGAGGTCCAGGACTTGATTCCGAAGTTAAGGGAACATAATTATTGTGCCCTGTTTGATTGATGGCATGTTTTAAGCCCACTTAGCTAAATAGCACACTATCTTATTTATTTATTTATTTATACAACGTTAAAGTAAACAAAACAGATAAAAATTAAAAAATAAGAAAAAAGCATGATAAATTATTTAAGAGCTAAATTTCTATCAAAAACATGTGTACTGTAACACCCGGCTGGGTCGTTACTTGAGGTACCGGGGGTTTATTAAATAAAAAGGCTTCCAAAGCACAAGCTATTATATTACTTTCAATATATTACAATAATAATCAATCGTCGTCGCGGTCCGTCAATCGAGGCCGCGATGTTCTTCTTTTTTTTTCCATCTCTTTTTATTCTACACCGTTTGAATTCAGGCCACGGCGGCTGCCAGCATGTATGCCAGAGCAAGGAGTCTCGGTTACTACAGTACACATCACGATTAATAATAAGCGTCTATGTTAAAGTTTACCTAATCTAAAACTATATCCAATTAAAAACTAATTATATACATAGAATGGTGACTAATAGAAATATAACAAACTGAAAACTTATTCTAGGTTAATGGTGACAACGTTTTCTTAATAAGTGGGAGATGCCGGACCGAGAATTTCCCGGACATTTTTTTTAAATTCTTGTATTTTCATGGAAAATATGTCGATGTTGTTATTAAGTGCAACCAGTTAATCGTATAGACGGCACATTCTGACAATGGGATTGTAATGTTATGCTTTATAAATCTTGTCATAACAGCAATCTTAGTAGCATTGTTGTGTTCAGTGAAACAGTAAGCGATCAGGGTACCTATGCTAGTTTTATTCGTATAGTAACATTTTTTTATGGTAAAGTTTTTAAACTCTCCTCGTCTTTCACAAGAAGCAACTGCTTTAATGCCATACAAATTCTCTGTTATGGTCCAAATCCCTCCGATTCGATCCGAACCTCTATCCGATCTGTACCCCTCTCAGAATCTAGTAGAGAACGAGGACACGCTTAGCGCGTGATGCCATTCCCTATAGAAAATCTCTGTCGGTGTTTCGATCACTCGGCTTGAGCAAACCTTTAAGCTTCTCGCCGCCTTCAAAAAAGTCAGGTGACCTAAGGCGTCAACAAAACTCTTTCCAAAAAGACCTAACTCCCCATGTGCTCATGTGTGACACAGCTCAAGCCCAACAGTGGGACGTTCATACTGCTGATGATCCCGACTAAAAGTAGGCTACATCTACTTTAACATAACAAAACTCCCCTTACTTCTGCCAACACAGTCTATTTGAAATGACGTGAGCATTTCAGCACTAAATCTAGTTCTCGCTATACGAATGGATGGCATTCCCGGTCGTGACTTCCTCGCAGCAACCTTGGTGGAACAAAAGACGGCCGATATGAAACGGACTAATAAATCGTGCGCCCGCGACGGCCCCTGGATTCCGAACGATTGAATTAGACCACTGTGACCAGGAGGGTGCGCGCTGGTATACAGTGGTGTACGCAACGAAGTGAAGGATAGACAACTTTGAAATGGTAGTTATTAGTGAAACTGCAATGTAAAGTCTCCATGTGACCTCGGACCTTTACCTGCAAAGGGTTCGAAATATCAAGATGTAATGGTGTGTGAAATTTAGGCGAGAGATTCCGTATTCAAAGTGTTTAACACCTGTTATAAATGTTTATTTTGTGTGTTTTTAATAAATATGTTAAAAAATGTACATTACGTACCATATGCTACTTGACATTCACTTTATTTTTTAAGCGTTGTGATCTTATCCTAATAATACTTTTATATTATTCTTACAAAATTCTAAATAGTTAAAAGAAAATTAAGAACAACTGAGATAAAGAAAGGATATGTTTTATTCAAACGAATTGTACTGTTAGCAGAATTTCATTTGAATAACTATAGATGTCAGGTAAGATGAAGGCCAAGTAATTACCGTAAAAAACTAAAACAAAAAGGTTAAAACCTAAAAATAATAATAACAAAAAATTTATTTATCCTGATAAAAAGTTAACATATCCGTGAACAATCAAAAAAAGTGTACACAGGTATAAACATTTATAAACATAAAAATTACAAATATGGTCTCTAAACTAAGCCGTAACCTGTATTCTAGACAGCAGTACTTTTTCTGGTCGTGTAAAAAAATATTATAAATTATTATAAACAGCAGTGAAGAACATGTAAAAACAAAAAAAAAAATTTAGGCAGGTGTACATTACAGCTTGTCAGGCGTTGGAGCAGTGTGTCGCGCCAGTGCAAGAAGAGAGTATTTCATAAATGCAGGCGAGCCACGCGCCGACATTGCACTCAAACTTTGCTTAATCTCTCCCGGCTACCGACAGCAAATTAATATTACTGTCGGAGTTGGTACTGTTACGATTACCGGTTTGGCGTCGGAGCAAATGTTTAAAAAAAAATATAGGAATGTGATTTTTCTATTCAGGGTATGTCAATTATGCCATCATTTATTTTTAGGTAAGTACCTTATTAAATTTTAGATCTTGTCGTATTATATTTCTGATACCAAAGATCTATAGTCAAAGAAATATAAAAATACAAAAATATACAGAAGGAATGGAACCTCATCCTTTGTTACTTACGAACTTCTTTTGTTACATACGAACCGATGGCATAATGACGTTCATAAGAGCTATTTGTAGCCTAAACTGAATAAATGATTTTGAATTTTGAATTTTGAAATTTTGTTCTAAGTCGGTTAAAATTGTTATTTTTGAGCCAATTTTACTTTAGTAATCAAACGAGATAATTAGGTCATAATTTCTTGCGGTAACTGGGTATATTGTAATTACATTTTTTGTAATTACAGAATATACTTTTCTTACCTAACGGTATAAACAAAATGGCGGTCACAAAAAGTGGAGGAAACCAAACCAGTCGCACTGAATACAATTAGCGAACAAATCAATTCTACGTAATTGATTGTACAATCCAATTCAATTTCGCACTAACTAGTGGAATCCAGTTCGCCCGTCCAATTTATATTAATATTTATGTGAAACGTGAAAGTGGGTTGTTCTGCTGACGGTACCTCGGACAAAGGCAGGCGGGGGCGTCGGGCCCACGCGACATGTCCCTAATTAACCAGCCTCAATTAACTCGCAGACACGATTCCGCACAATTGTGTTGCCGACCGTACCACATTGTTCCTCCAATGATTTATTGTATTCCTTACGCAGAATGAGAAACGACTACTGGCCCGTCCGTCTGTCCGATGGTATCTCCATAAAGTCGGCTATGGGACATATCCATCAGTGTCGAACTGTGCTGTTGTAATTATATGATAATAGATCGTCCATTCAGCTTGCTGACTATTTTTATTGGTTGACATTGACGTCTTATTGGTTGTACTGAAGAGCTGAATGGCTCTGATGGTGTTTCAGCTCTTAGCCCACCATATCTCTTGTTGAGGTTCATTACATGTTTTAGATCCACTTTCATTGCTTGCAGCAGTTTTCTTAGACTTGTTAGCTGATAGTTTAGTACTCAGCTAGTAAAGAGTTGTGTCATGTGTGTCTTTGATGGAAAGACTATAGTTTTGTGTTTACTTGTTATTGTGTTTGTTTTCTAACTGTATGTATATGTGTTGACTTTAGTGAGTGGTTGCTTAAATGTGGTTGAATAATTGAATTGAAACACTTTTTTATTTCTACAGATAAGCTCTCGGCCTTCATCTTACCTGATGTTAAGTGATGATAAGGCCGAAATTGGAAGCGCACTTTACTCGTAATCCTCAATTACTGAGCCACTAGCTATCTTATCTCTATCAGAATACAACAATGCTACAAACATTGATGTTATGGTGACATTTTTGGATAAGATGGTGGTAGCTAGCCAGGTGGACAAACAAGCTCTACCACCAATTTTGCGTTTCATTTTACATTATCTTATTTTGACTTTTCACCCTTTACAAATTGCTTGTTAACAGGGAGAAATTTTTTTTTTTATAAAATTTTATTATTTTAACGGATTTTAAAGTAACCTCGTTAAAATGTTCAAATAATTTTTAACGCAAATTTTGTTGCGAACAAATTACAAAAACACAAATGTTGAAAAAATTTCCACGAGCTTCAGATCCTGCTCGTGGATTTTTTTTCAACATTTGTGTTTTTGTAACCTCGTTAAGGAAAAAACAGATGCTTCCAACCTATTTCAGCCGCACTTATAGCCATAGACATTTTCTCAAACATTCTTCAGAGTTCTAATGCTAGAGTAAACATACTTAGTTGGAAAATACTAGTCTATTTAACAAATTTATCTCCTGGTAGTGTGTACGATTTTAGCTTGTTTCCAATCGTCGTTGAATAAAATATGTATACCTATTTATACCTTCTCTACATTGAACAGGTAGCGTGTAGCGTGCAACTGTGAAGAGAGAAATTACACATGAAAGTTTTCTCTCTTGATTCTAATGTCACTTTAACACTACATAGGAATTCATACTAATTTCAAGACCAAGACTTCGCCATCGTTCTCGCTGGCTACGAGGCGGGTTTTGAAGGCTGGATGCGAGTTATGTCTACCATTCAACCACATTTTTTAAAAAGAGTTTGCTGTTGGCCTTAGGTTGCTTTTACACCGTCACCGGATTTTTGGGGTTCCTCAAGCCGTGTGATCGAAACACCGTCAGAGGGTTTCTAGAGAGAATGACATCACGCAGCGTTTCCCTATTCTTATCCAAGGGGTTCACCCCTTGTTTATAAACTTTTAACCTTTGCGTTCCATAGTTAACAGATAATTTAAACGGGGATTAACGCAAACTAATTAGTAAAAGGTTTTAAAAAATTGTATGACAATTTAACTCTCCTCGTTTGTCATCAAGAGGTGTTCATACAAATACTGATGGAATGGTGAATGATAGTAGCATTTAGCACTCGGATTCGGACGCGCGCTTTACCAGTTACAGACATTTCCTAGGATGCATTACCTCTCTCCCACGTTACGATCAACCCGATCGTTCACAACGGCTTGAGTAATCGCGTTTTTATGACCTTTGTGATACACTAATCTGTCTGTGCTGGAATTTTAACAATAACATTAACAATATAATTCATTTATTTAGACAATCAGTCAAGTCTATCTTGTTAGTTACAATAAGTGCTTAAAATTATGTTAATCTATAACTTATAAATACAGTGAAAAAAATTAAACGCCTACCCGACCCAGTCAGGAATCGAACTTGGGTTTTCCGCAATCCGGGCGACTGCACTGACCACAGACCAATATAGGTCTGTGGCACTCACCATATGCTGTCGGGAAGGGTGAGGTAAGCACTGAATTTTTTCACTGCTTTGATATTTGACTGATTTTTAGCGGCAGCAGTGCAAAAAAATAAAAAGTAAAATTTAATTTAAATTATTTGGCCGCTGCCAATGACTTTAATAAACATTTGTCCTTCCGTCTTATTCCGCCATTGATATCGGCTGTGCTGTTGGCTTTGTTCATACCGAATATTATTGTGATTTCTTTCATTACCATATCAATATACCGCTAAGCGTCAAGTTGCTGGAACTAAATAAGTTTCTATGTAGCACTGTACTTTAGTGTCGGTGACAGCGAGCCTCCTAAATCCTGCCTCATCGCCGGTCATCAGTTCTAATCAGTGGCTGCCTGAGAGTTTGCAATATGTCACTACCCCCACGGTGACGGCTGTCCGCGAAGGTGAGATTTCTATCTCTAAACATGTCGTTTGTGTAAATCGTAGTTTTATGATGCGGTGAACTGGTGAATGAAGACACTGAAAGATAGATGGCACGCGTTGTTAAGAGAAATTACTTAAGAGTTCAGGGAATTATTTGTTGACTTTACCTGAAACTTATGAAACTTTTTTTTTGTTAAAATTTTTTCAATTTATTTTTTTCATAAATATATAATTTACAAATATATAGAAGACTAAAACCTTATTCACTCATCTGATCATCCAAAAAAATTTAAATAGCAAGTAACCAATTTCTCTATTGTAACCAAGCTACCTACCATTCGCCTTCGCACAGCCGTCGCAAGGCCGTATATCGCTGTATTATAAACAAGGCGTAACAAAGCATCCCACAATAAAAGGCAATCTAATCGTAATGGCCACGCCACCGTGACAAGCGCCGCTTATATTTATTCGCTCGATTCAGCTATCAGGCCTTTAATGGTTCGGCGGCTAAGAGCTAAGCAGGCGGCAGCGACTACCGATGCTCTTACGTTTCAAATCGAAGCGTTCGAAATAAATATTCGTTATGGAGACCATTTTGTTTATTTATCTTTCATTCCACAACAGGGAAACTCTGAGTTTAAATACAGCCGAAGGTGGAAACGCACTTCACCAAGAATCCTTAAGTACTGAGGCACTGGCTAATCTTATCTCTAACTGATAGAACTGCCAAACATTGTTGTTATGGCGAAAGACTTAGATAAGAATGTGGTGGGTAGCTAGGTGGTCAAAGAACATGCCGTACTAAAGAAAACAGACCTAAGGGTCTGTTATCAGATCGTTGTCAGATTCGTATTAGGTAATTGAAGTAAACTATTTGTCACAATATGTTTTCTGTCTCTACGTATCCCATAAGTAGATACGTTAATGTGTTGTTATATTTTAATCAACTACCACATAGTGCAGTTCAAAGTATTGTAACACAACAACATCCAAAATCAAGCCAAAACCAAGTTACTACCTGTTCATGTCATTCCCGGTTCATGTAATGTTTAAGAACAATTTTAACAGTATTGTTTCACCAAGTTCTAAGTTAGCGCGGTCTGCAAGTGCGTATTACAAATTTAAAATAGCAGTCGGATATCTCCATCTTGTCTCATCGTTTAGTTGAAACGTCGATTACTACAAATTTACCGAGTAGCCGCGTGTATTATATCTACTTAAATGCGTTAAACACAGTTACCTGTCTTATAGTTGAGGTTGCTGATAGAATTAAAGCAATTGAATTTGAACTAAAGAGTAGCACAATTAATCCATTATTACATGACGCTACTTAAAAAAAAACTAGTTTACTTGTAACTAACTAGTAGGTTTGTAACGTTAGAACTAGTTTTTATTGGTTGCGTCGACTATTAACTGACGTTGAAATATTAGTGCTGTGACATTTCACATACTCATTGGTAATTACAGTTTGTAACTAGTTTGTTTTAAGTAGCGTCGTGTAAGAAGAGACTTAAGGTCTAACTCATATTTGACGTTGTTGGTGCAAAATATATTTCACTGAACTAAGAGTGACACCGCCAGAGACATACCTACATCTCTTTCGCGTAGATTAGTAAAAGCAGTTAACTTGTATTTCTGCGAAGATTCCTAAGGCGGTAAATGAGGCAGGGCCAAATTTTTTACGTTATTCAAAATAACGTAAAAGGTTAGGTATTGTTACTTCTTTTATAGGAAGATAACGTTAATAGGTAAAGTAACGTTATACTTGGTATCATTACCTGGGTGGCATTTTTACCGGTAAATTATTACACATTAGGTGAAGAAAAAAGTAACGATACTTGTACTAGACTTACCTGCATTACTGCTACTAGTTTATCTTTATAGAAATAACTTTACTTAACGATACTTAAAGTGTTAATTTGGTAACGGTAAGCCCTGCCCTAAACGCATTGTTGTAGTACCTACAAGGAGTTTTGTTAATATTAATAATCTGAATAATAAATGAGGAGCTCGATGGCGCAGTGGTTAACGCGCCCGGTCTGCGAATGCTGAGGTTTAACAACTTTCGCAAAGACCGGTCATCGGATGGGTGACCAAACATTTATCAACTGAAGCTCCTCCGTTCTTCGGAAGGCACGTAAAGCCGTTGGTCCCTTCCATCCATTTCCGTCCATCCCTAGGGAAGGCTCGTGCTCCAGCAGTGGGGACGTAAAATGAGCTGATGATGATGATGATGATGATGATGATGATGATGATGATGAATCATAAAATAAGATAATGACCATTTGTTTTCTTTATTCATTGGAGGAATATATAAACGATTCCAATTGAACTGGACAAGAGCTGCGACCACTAACTACCCTTTAACAAGATAGTAGTGGTATCGATAAATTTATATTAACTCGGGAGCAGAGTTTACTAGTTACAGAAATTGCTTGTTTTATTGACTTTTACTTCCTTATAACTTCCATAGAGAAGTCACTCTGTTCACTTAACCTCGGTGGGGCTTTCTGGAAAATATTGTGCCTATAAATTTTATCACTCACAGTTCTGTTAAGGTGAAACCACACCTGCGCTGGGGTGAACTTCAGTCTTTGCTTATGGCGGTCCCGTAATTTTATCTTTTATTTTTATCATACAGAAGAAAATGTTTACGCATACAACTGCACCAAGGAAGACCCGATCCGATCCGAACCCCTCGGAGAATCTAGTAGGGTACGGGGACACGCACTAGTGCATGATGCCGTTCCCTCTCACACGGCTTGAGGAACCTTTTAAGTTTCTCACCACCCCCAAAAAGCTCGGTGTAGCTGAAAATGCCGGCTGAGGCAATCAGCATATTCTCACAAAAAAAAAACCAAGAAAGACGCAGACGGTTATGTTGCATTGTCTGACCCACCGACCCTCTCAAGAGAAAGGAGGGTATATCCACTAAGAGTGCAGAACTTCCCCTACTTGCTGCCAAAATGATCCGGGACCGTTATGAACAATCACTGAAGTGTCATGGTTCACCCTGGCGATTCGTACAGACTGGCACAGAAGTTATTAATGAGTATGCTTCTACTTTCTCATTGACAGAGTCGAGAGGAGTCTTACATAGCGATCTATGTCTCTCCGCTTGTGTATGCCTAATGCATTTTCTTCTATATAAAAAGGGCCCGTACTGAATAGCTATTGGATCGCTTTCCCTTTGCCCGTTTTTGTTATAAACAAAAGAAGGATTGTTTGTTGCTAGTGGCAAGGCACTACACCGCTATCCATCTCTTAATGGTACATCCTTGAAGATGATGCACCATTGAGAGGTGGATAGCGCAGTGGCTGACAGTTCGGATCGCGATTCTGCTTGTTAAGTAACTTTCGCTGTCAGGTCACTGGACGGGTGACGAAGTTAAAATATATCAATCTCCCTCGACCTCGTGATTAGGAAGGCATATTGAACCTTGACCCGGTTGTTATCGTAAGATTGTTATGGTGGTGCGTAGATTTTATCAGTCTCTCTCTCTCTAACTCTCGTAGGTATATGTAAGAACCACAGACCACTCTAGAGTGACTTCCTTGCACCTCGCCCAACTCTGTGGAGTTCGACGGGCGCAAGGGGCATACCCACTAAAACCCAGTACCATATCAGCACTTGCGGAGGTGGCTTGGGACCATGAACAACAGGCACCGAGTAGCACCAGTTACTGACCCTGCAACTCTTACATGCCATACAAGTGTGGTATGCCTTATCAGCTTTAGTTATCAATGTTGAGTTGTCGATATGACATTTTTTGATTTTGGTTTGATTTTTTGATATGAGGTAGCACAACAAAGTAATAATTTTCATTGTTCAGGTTCAAGTTCATAAAATTCAGGAGGCGATTATGTTGAAGAGCATTATTGAAAAATTTGTTGCTGTGAAGGGGGTAATGGAGATTTTTAAGAGGGCTGAAGGCAATATGGATGTTTAAATGTTATTAAGTAGAGGTTTATAGCATGGTATTTAATGACCTGATGGTATGATAAAGTCCTAGGCAGGTGGTAAACTTAGCTTTTACAAAGCTTTTATCGACGCCATTCATGTTTTCCATTAAAAAAGAAATTGCTTATCCATTATACTCCAGCATCACAAATTTTCATGCTATTCCTGACAACACCGAAAAGCTGGTACACTTTTAATTAAATCTCTGTACGCAGGCAGGTGTGTAGTTTCGATTAAGTGTTGGAGCTGGCCCATTTTCGCCATAATTGTTGGTGCACCAGCCAGTGATTAGGGCCGCTATACACATACCCTTAAGCGTGTTATTGCGTGATTGCCTTAACGCTGCCGGTGCTGTTACTTCACCCTAGGCTGGGGGGCAAGTTGTGAGACGACGCGGTCACGATTTGAAGTCGGCGGTGGATGCGTTATGCCTGAAAACCAATTAGAACTTTTTTTAATCTAGGGAATCTTCTTTTTGGAGGGCAGTTGTCTGCTGCTGTTACTCAAGACGGGTCCATCGGAACTGCCGTGGTGGACTGTAAACGAGTCGCAAGGCGATTACCTTCAGTCTGCCACTCGTTTTCTCATTGCAGACCCCCAGGTATTCGTGTCCCCCTCTGTCTCACCCCCTAACACGCACTTGGCCTGCAGGGTGAGGAAAGGCGGACAGGCGAGTCCTACATAACTTGGGTCCATTCTGTATGCGTAATGCATTGACCTGGGTGAAAAAAGGGAATCCTCTTTATTGACATTGGCCAGGAGGACAAGAGCAGTACGGTTATGTGGCAGCTCTCTTTTCTCCCTTTGCCACTGCAAAAGCTAGCTGGGCAAGGGAGAGGGTCATACCCATACCCACTAAATCCTGGAGGAAACGCGAATCCGATGTGACCTGCCAAATATATTTTTCTATTACCAATTATTCTAGGTATTCTATTTCACAAGATTTATTGCTGTGTTCCGGTTTAAAAGGAGATCTAGATCTACTAGATCTTAATTACAAGACATAGAGGCATGCTGATGTTTCAGGATTGGCCGTATGCTACTTTGTCGGCTTAGTAAAGTTCTCAACAAGTGCCATAAAGTGCGATTTTTAATTATACCTGTAAAAAATGTTTAACACATTTCCTAAGGTTACTATAGTTAAATTTTGATAAATCAATCATTTGACTTGGCTACCGAATACCTAAAAATGATTAAATATTTCTTTGTAGTCGGTTAACATTTTCTATGTTAAGACAAATAGTTTTGAGTACGGTTGTGGCTAAAAGCAAAAATTAGTTGTGTTTAGCTTTCTTGAACAGAACCTACGAGTGAAATATACCAATATATAAGCAAATCGCTTGTAAATTAGACAGGGACGTAATGAGGAGCCCGGGGCGTCCGCGGCGGTCAATCTGCCCGCATCGCCACTGACAAGAGTCCACAAATAAATAGTGACTGCAGCACGGCGTTACTATGACCGGTACTCACGGCACTAGGTAACATAAAAGTTAAATTACCCATAATAAATAATAAAAGTAACCATAATTATAAATATAGCTTGTCTAATTTTTTAACTGATCTTTAATATTTGTAAAAATATTAGGATCGGATTTTGATACCAAAATAATACCCAATTACATGAATCACTAGACTGAAAAGTTATTTCGACTATACATTTTCCCATTGCTAACCAATGTAACTGCGAGGGCGTACTCACGAGAACGGTCGCGATCACGGCGGTGGCGCGCTTTCCCTATTGATGGATACATCACACAGGCTCAGTGCGGTTTGGTGGTTGTTAATAACTGCTAATGCAGTTGGGAAGGCTTTATGTGCCTATCGAAGCACAGAGGAGCTCGAAACTATAAATATTTGGTCACCCATCGGCCTTTGCAAAAGTAACTTAACTTTAACAATCGTAGACTTATCGTAGCACGTTAACCGCTGCACCATCGAGCTTCTCATACACGAGGATATATACAACTATACATAAATCACTATATTGAAAAGTGTTAGCCAATTCATCTATTTATACATTTTCTCATTGCTAACCATTGTAACTGCGAGGGCGTACCCACTATACGAGGCATCGCGACATTCGAGATCGGCCGCGATAAGGACAGATGCAGCCGATAGCGCGCCGTGTGTGCGCTTGCGAATTAATTAAACTCCTATTGCCCATGTTATGCATACCGACGCTGTATCGGCATCTATAGAGTGGCTTAGGAATGCTCAGGCGCCGGATTGGAAGCCACTATGCACTATAACATACTTTAACCGCCTCTATGGTCTAGTGGTTAAGACCACCGGTTCAAACCCAGAGGTCCCGGGTTCGATTCTCAGCGAGGATACATGTTTGTGTACTCGGTTTGGTTGGTGGTAGGGCTTGTTTGTCCGCATGGCTAAGTACCACCATCTTATCTAAATATGTCGCCATAACATCAATGTTTGTAGCATTGTTGTGTTCCGGCAGCTAGAGATATGATAGCCAGTGCCTCACTGGTTGAGGATCCCTGGTGAAGTGTGCTTCCATCATTGGCCTTATCATCACTTAACATCAAGTGAGATCAAGGCACTGTGCTTACCCGTAAAATATAAAAAAATGCTTTCTACCTACTATCATCATCATCATCATCATCATCATCATCAGCTCATTTTATGTCCCCATTGCTGGAGCACGAGCCTTCCCTATAATGGATAGGGAGAATGGGCTATATACCACCACGCGGGCCCAGTGAGTATTGGGGATTATTAACGACTGCTGATGCGGCCGGGACCAACGGCTTTGCGTGCCTTCCGAGTATGCGGAGTGTTTTATTACCTAAGTTAAGTATGACCAACGAGGTTTTCATAAGTTCTCACTTCGCTGACTCCATCGCCTTGTAAAGAGTCGGTAATACGTGAAAAGACAGCGTGTTCCCCGGCGATCATTTACCGATAGCCGCGTCCGTATCGCATCGATCCGCGAGTTATCACGTGTTACGTACAAGACCTCTCCCGATCACGACTCTTGGTATCGGAACACCTCTAAATATCCCGCAGACAGGGACACGCCGTAAACCTGCGAACAACTCGTGTAGACGCTACTTTATAACGTCAGTCGTAACATATGTACTGCGCCGTTATCGCCGTACCGATTCTTATCGACAATCGAATCTGCTCTCTCTATATCGATCGCAGTCCGATGAATCGATCCGCGTGAACCCTGGATTCGATTGTGATTGTAATTTATGTCGTGCGCGCGATGCGATTTTGTTTATTGCGCTATGAGCGAGAGCGGGTGGTGTCAATTCGAAATTTGAACTCGGATTGCTTATGCATTTCAGATTAGCTACTGTCTTTTGTTTTATATGGAGTTCGTTTCTAATAAAACCTATTACCAATCGAACCTTTTTTTTGTAACTTCATTTGTTTGAAACAAAAAAAAACATTGACAGATATATCGCATAGGTTTATGTGTATGCATACCTGTTCCATTTCAATATTATAGAGACTGAACCTTGCAAGATTAAATCAAGCTTTTCTTGCAATGGTTTATACATGTTTACATTTTTATCACCGTCCAAAACTTCTGAGATGACTCCCGTGATACAAACGAACAACTCTTACTATTGCAACAACTAACACGAAAATAAAATTCAGCTGTTCCATACATTTTGGCCGAATGAATATTAATGTAAAAAAAAACACAAATGTTAAAAAATTTTAATAATTTTTAAAATTTCAAAATTTTTATAATTTGTTCGCAACAAAATTTGCGTTAAAAATTATTTGAACGAATATTAATGTTTCGTATGGAACAGCTGAATATTATTTTCGAGTTAGGGAGTTGTTGCAATAGTAAGAGTTGTTCGTTTGTATCACGGGAGTCATCTCAGAAGGTTTGGACGGTGATAAAAAAGTGACCCTGTATATAGTGTAAATATCTTTTATACCTACTATACTGCAACAATAGATTACTGCAGATAATAATAAAAGCAGGATTCTCCTCTGACATGGTCCTTGAAACTATACAATAGAATTTTTCAAGAAAGAAGAAATAGAAAAAGTTTGTTCAAAGCGTATACAGTTGAAATGGCATAATTTGTAAGTAGGTATGTAGGTAGGTATGGTAGGTAGGTAGGTAGGTAGGTTTGTAGGTAGGTATTCAATTAATCTAAGAATTCTTAATAGACTTTTTTAATTATACTTAATAAATTTGTAAATGTAAATTAAACCGCAAAAACACGACTTTTCACCGCGTAGGTCGTCAATGGAACTGACTTATTATCTTAAAATCATTAGCGCAAATGTCGGCTCGCATGCGCTCTAATTTGTGGGGCCCGAGAATAGAACCCGGACACTACACGCAACCTCTAGTGTTCTAATATCGATAAATTACACGAAATACTATCGAGCGCCGGGTATATGTAGCGTAAACACGAATATTCAGGCGACGCGACACACGGCCCTTTAGACTGATAATGGGCAATTGCGCTGCCTCATACATTTTGGATAGATAGAGACCTTGTTGCTTACACAATTATATATAAAACATATAACAGACAATTTAGAATAATAGTAGGCAAAGGCGGTCTTATCGCTTAAAGTGATCTTCTCACATTTTAGTGGCACTAGTGTCCGACACTAATGTCCAGTGTTCGACACAGTTTTTGTCGCCAAAAAATAACACAGATTTTTATTGAAATTTTAAGGAATGGGAGTAAGGAAGGAGGTGGTCTGCATTCAATGGTTGCTTGAGACTTAAATCAGTCGCTGACCCCTACTTTTAATGATTAAAATATCAATCACTGATTCCTGTCGAATGTGGTGCCATTACCATATGTAAGAATAAAAAAAAAGTAATTAGCCTATACACAGTCCCAACGCTGGGCCTCCATCATTGAAACCAAGTCATCGCTACAATATTGGCATTTGCTTAATCATCACGCTTGCTAAATGGGGAGCGGTGATCACAAACTCAGACTATAGATTGACCCACTGCAACCGCAGGCAGAATAATAAATAAATAAATTATGACGTTTATTTCTTCTCACAGTTACAAATAGTACATTAGGTCCAGAATATAAAATAGAAAAGAATAGAATAGTTCTTTATTTGAAAAAAGACAAAATGTTGAAAAATCTCCACAAGCGGGATTCGAACCCGCACCCCATGACATGCCGGGTCAGGTGCGCTACCAACTACGCTATCGTGGCTCAATCCAACTCGCCGAAATTAATCAACACTATCTACTCATTCTCTGTAAGCCAAAAGGAGCCCTGATTCAATGTCGACAACTACGTCATCAACATCCGATCATAATATTTTTACAAATATAATATCTACAAATAATACATTTTTTTTCAATTTGCGTAATAACCATAATCATAGTTCTTTATTGCTTTAAATGTGGTAGGTAAAAGTTGTTTGTATAATTTTGGCATCTCACAAAAACAGTTGGTATGCAATAACAGAGAGGACTCTAGTAATATAGTATATAAAATAATATTTTGACATACACATTTAAAATAAGAAGCAATGACATTGTGGTGATTATTTATGTCCATATAATTGGATAAAGTGTAGCATCAATGTGTCCGTTACATATAATTATAGAAACACATTGTTTTACAGCAGCAGGCAGCGATCAAAAACAAGTGAAAAAATGAGATGGGAGACCTTTTTCTGCATAGGGAACAACAATAATAAGGTGAAATCAATAATAATAACATTATTATAATACATAAGACTTATTCGTCCGTCTGTATCCATACGTTCCACCGAGTGGCTTGTAAATTTAATATTTTATAATCGGTCGGTAGTCCGCATGCAAATGACCACGTAATTGTCTTATTGGGCACTCGACGCAGTCTTATTGAAACCCCAACACCAACACGCGATCGTATAGATGCCTTAGAATAATTAAATAGGCTTAGGACGTGTGTAAAGGGCATGGAACAAGAACAAAGAGACCTGAGGTACTATGCACTCCGCTGGCTTGGACATAACCAAGAAATGGAGGGAGAGTCGGGCGACAAAGCGCTTGTACATGTGAGTTCCTAGAGGGCGGTCCTAAGTAAAGCTGGAAGGTCTTGGTCATCAAAGACCCGGACCGTCGGGAAACAAGAGGCCACACAGGACGTAAGCCGTAAGGAAACCGACAATAAGCCATTATAGTAAATAAACTAGAACGATTGTATAACTACAAAGTATTATTTTTGTTTACTAAAGAAAGGCAAGTGACTTCCGAAGCGAAGACAGCTAGTGTAGAAGAATTGTCTCGCTCTAATACTGGTCCTTATCTTGTCGAAACGCAAGTTGCTTCTTGACGCTTTGTTGTAAGAGTCCCATGTTTAAGGAAAGAGGGAACGAAATAAAATTCAAAAATTCAAAATACATTTTTTTTATTCAAAATGTACTTTAACAAGTGTTTTTTGAACGTCAATTCAAAACCATGACTTCGTAAACCCTACGGTGGAGACCTTGTACCGAGAAGAAGTCGCAAGAAACTCGGCAAGGGCTGTTTCTTTCTCTTGTAGTGTTACAATACAAGTTTATTAAAATAAAGCCAATAATTATATCACATTCATAATATTAATTTGTACTGTTGTGTATGTACAACTATATCCATACATTTTTGTCATAAACATAATCCTCCACTTTATAATAAACCTTTACTTAAAAACACAAATGTTGAAAAAATTTCCACGAGCAGGATTTGAACCTGCACCCATCTGACATTCCGGGTCAGGTGCTCTTCCAATTGAGCTATCGTGGTTCTAACCAGCCCGCCAAACAACGCAACAAAATTTGCGTTAAAAATTATTTGAACATTTCTTTTTGACATGTGCTTTAAATTTATGTAAGGGCATTACAACAAGGTTTTGTGTTTTGTGTTAAAACTATGAAAGTCACAATTTTTAACAAATGTATTATGAAATTTTTTGACATACATATTATTTTCACAGATATATTGTGATGCAACAGTTAAAATTTTTATTTCCTTAAATAACTCTTTAAGTGATTACCTAGTCTTAAGGTTCTATTAAAAGTATTCTTTTTCAGAACCGTGCATATAAATTTGACAGATAGTTTTTAAACTACCAAGGAGGCTATAAAATGCATAGCATAAAATATAACGTAGAGTAAATTGCAACGACAACGTTACAGTCTGACGTGCATGCGTTTGTACATTGAAGGCTATTTATCGGACCTTTAATAAAATTTTACTGACGTATGTCGCTTTCACAACAATTGTAAAAAGTCGGTAACAAGATTTTTTTTTGTAACGTTTTCTTTTTGGACGAGTAGCATCTTCCAGTCTAAAATAGGCAGCAAACCTGACTTGATTAATGCAATCCCAGCGGCACGACGGCCGGCAGATCCGGTCCGTCACAATCATCCGATCAGTTTAGGGTTCTCACGCGTATGAAAATGTATGAGCCCAGATTAACTCGTCCGCGCTTCTTGTCACCGACGGGGCCACGATGTGCGGCCATTGCATAGTCGATGGATTGCTTTACTTCGGTTGACATTCTTTGTCTCAGCTTTTTTTTAATTTTTGCATTAACATTTACGCTTTTTTTAAATGTGTGATCAACATGTATTGGGTAAGTGCTATGTACGAGACAGACCAAAATTATTTTTTTATTTAATTGGTTTCTTAAGTTGACGCTTACTCTACATATTTATAAAATATAGTGAAAAAATGAAATATATACCCGACCCAGCCAGGAATCGAACCTGGGTCTTCCGCAATCCGGGCGGCTGCACTGACCATTATGCTACCGGGAAGGCTGACGTAAGGACTGAAATTTTTCACTGCTTTGATTTTGACTGCTTTTTTGCTTCAGTAGTGTCGTGCCATATATCCAATGGTTATTGCAACCGATAGTCTATGCAGATTCATCTTTACAAATGAAATACCTCCTCTAGATCTCTTAATAGATTCCTGGCTGGGTCGGGTAGGCATTAAATTTTTTCACTATATTTTATAAATAAGTATTTAATTCAGCTTAAATGCAGCAATAAGCGCTTAAAAATAAAAAATAAAAGCTTACTCTACATGCTGAAATGAAACACTTGGGGAGGCCTATGTCTAGTGGACTAATATAGGACGATGATGCTACTTTCGTTCGTTGAATCATCTTCAGAGTTTGTGGTCATTAAGGTGTCAGCGTCATATTATTCGATGACACATGACTTAGAGGCACGGCGGCCGGCAGATCCGGCCTGTCACAACCCTCCATTAGTTTGGGGTTGCCTGAATGTTCAGCGCATGACACTGTATGAGCCCAGATTAACTATAACGCCTATCCCATATCCTCACTCATTATAACGACCAGGTTGACATTCTCCATGACTCGGTTCCAGTTAGAAGGTTGGCGGCAAGGAGGTTGGCGGCAAGGAGGTTGGCGGCAAGGAGGTTGGCGGCAAGGAGGTTGGCGGCAAGGAGGTTGGCGGCAAGGAGGTTGGCGGCAAGGAGGTTGGCGGCAAGGAGGTTGGCGGCAAGGAGGTTGGCGGTAAGAAGGTTGGCGGTCTGTATTCAATTGTTGCTGAAGTGAAAAATCAGTTACTAGACACCTATTTTTAATGATTAAAAGAAAAAAGGTTAATCACTGGTTCCTGTCGAAACTGTTGCCCCTACCCTTCTTATATCCGTAACCCAGTTGTTACCGAAACTATTTTTGATCTCACATCTTTTAGACATTTGAGTTATCCACAAAACTACTAATAATTTCTTTGAAAAAAATGGAAACTCACATTACATGTTTTGATCGTTATAACGATCGGTGGTAACAGTATCCAGCATCCAGCGGCTTTCCGCAACCTTTACCTGATCGTCGGTCCACGAAAACATGTTAATAAAATTGCGCAAAACCTGAAATAATTTGTTGAGAATCGAGAGTAGAATCGATTCGACTAATAATAATAATGGGTCAGGTCCTAAAAATATTTTCAATTACTTCCGCTCTTTAAATTAACTTACTTCTATCGTCTTTTCGGTTGCGTTGGCGATGACGCCAAGCGGCAACGTTGCACTCATAGTTTAAATGAAATCGCGCAATTAGATCGCGCGTAATAACCACGGAGTTTCTAGTTTGCAAGAAACCCAAGGAAACTAAAAAAGCTAATATCTTCTGAAATAATCCTCGAAAATGTAGCTTAATAATTCATATAATATATAATTTTATAATAAAAATAAGTTGTGGTTAATTGCGCTATTTCATTAATACTTTGTATATAAAAAGTTAATAAATATAGCATTAGGATTTTAAATTAAGTCGATGTGAATGCGACTCTTGCTGTTGCCAACTGGCCTGGGACGTTCAGCATACGCAGCAGAAGACTTACAACTTTTCAAAGTGTCTGCCAGGAGATTATATGAGTGCATTGCCTGCTCTAAATCACTCTGTAATAATAGAGTGAAGGAGGATACATTTAACATTATCTTCAAAGAATGTACGTATGCAGACTATAATTATGTAAACTGTAACACAGTATTTTACTTATGGTACCAAGTTCCTAAAATATGCAAAAAACTTGATTTTATAATAATGTTAGCTTCATATGTGTTATTATATAAGAAAAATTATATGATAAGCATGCGATGGGATAAAACGAGTAGGGTAATGACAGAAGTGTTTGACAGAATATAATGGTAAAATAACTAGACTAGTTGATGACGAATATACCTACTAGTAAAATAACTAGACTCTCTACTATAGGAACTAGAAATACGATTTACATTGCCTAAACAATGGCATCCTATATCAAAAAAGTTGAGTATAACAAAAAACCAGTATTCTAAAATAATGGCGTCAAAATAAGCAATGCATACGAGGCATTCCATCAACCGATACTAAAAAAACTACAAGCAAAGTGTTACGAATTAGAAAAGAACAGGCCTATTACGAATATCGAAGTTCGATTTACTATATTAACATTTCTCGAGATTATGGGATACGGGTTTATGCATACGCTCAGAAACAACAATACTTATTGTTATAACTATTATATGTGGATATACGTGGGGATTTTGTGTACATATGTATTTTTTTTATGTGTAATATCGTATGCTGTCAGCGTCTTTTATAAATAAGTAATATACTCACAGATTATTTTATTGTTATTGGTTATGGCAGAATAACAAAGGCTGCGGGTCCCCTGAAGCCACTGAGTCATAGACCTTTTTGCCTTAACGTCAAGTTATGTTGGTCAATGTGCGTTGTATTTTTATTTTATTTCACTGTGTTTGAGACAAATAAACAATTTTTTATTTTATATTATTTATTTTATGTTTTTTTAAACTGGGTTTCATTGGATTTGTTCTATACCAAAGATTTAAAAAAATATCTATTAAATAAATAAATGTAATGCATACATCTAGATAATAACACTTAATAAACAGAACAAAAAAAAATCCTTCAATAAAAGTAAAAAAATAGCAATAGGAGCTAAACCATCGATATAAGCTTTTCATAATAGTCCCTTTGACTTTGCTACACGTTCCTCGAAGTAATGAGAGCACATGGTTGGTATTATGCAAATAAAGTCACAATTACCTTGTTCATAACGGGAGGATAATGCCACAGATTACTCTACGTACGGGGAACACGAAATCCGGTAGGCTTTATGTCCAGTTGATAGGCGAGCTTTCTTAGATAAACGGTGCAAAGCTGTTTAGGGCTTGTTTAAGAGCTAGCTGATGTTTAGTATTAAAACTCTATTCACGCTATATGAGTGACATCTTATTTTGCATGTGCCAGTATTTAATTTAGTTACTACTGTTTAGGTACTGTTCGCTACGAGGATCTCGATGGCGCAGTGGTTAACGCGTCCGGTCTGCGAGTGCTGAGGTTAAGCAACTTTCGCAAAGGCCGGTCATCGGATGGGTGACTAAAAATTTATCATCTCGAGCTCCTCCGTACTTCGGAAGGCACGTTAAGCCCGGCTGCATTAGCAGTCGTTAACAACCACCAATCCACACTGGGCCAGCGTGGTGGTTCATGGCCCGTTCTCCCTATCCATCCATGGGGAAGGCTCGTGCCCCAGCAGTGGGGACATAAATGAGCTGATGACGATGAGGTACGGTTGGAAAGCGATGGCCGATTGTTGAAGCGCTAGGGCCGGATTCCGGAACTCATATGTTAAATTCCCAGGTCGGGTAAAGTGTGTATCTGTGGTTTCTTTTTGCAACACAAACAGGTACCTAGATATCAATACATTACAAAATAAAACAGTTTAGAACTAGATACCCTGATATACGTAGTGTTGACAGCATGCTAGATTAAAAACAGTTGTTACAAAGTAGTGCTGTTGTACATGTTTACATTTTTATTTATGCAAAAGAAAAAAATATGAAAAACGTAAACATATATAAATTAATTCAGTGAAATTAATAAACTAAAATTATGAAGTTAACAAAATTTTATGCAGCTTTGACTTTGACAAGCTGTAGCTGTTAAAAATATTTACTTGACTTATTATATCTACTTTTATATTAAAAAATTTAAAATCACCATTAAAGAAAAGCTTTGTAAAAAAGCTTTTTCTTATATAATAATAAATGTAAACAAAAAATAAAATATAAAATTAAAAATGTTGCCAAAGAGTGAGCTTTCCGTGGACATGTTTAGGAACTTATTTATTGTCTTTGTCCGACATAAACTCCAGTATTGAGTAGTAGAATTTTTGTGCTAAATACTGCTTTAATCTTTTTAAAAATAAGTTTTCATCTTTTTCGGTTTTAATATTTTTTGGTATTTTGTTAAAGATAAGGATGGATCTATGTAGGGACTATTTTTATACATTTCTAAATTGGGTTCAGGAAGAATAAGTTTATTTGTTGTGTAATGAAACGTGTTCTGTCATCGATTCTAAGTACTTACATATCCCCAGCCAACTTTTTTTCGTACTGACTTTCGACCCTCTTTAGCTTTATTATATGTATAGAAGATGTATAGAAGAAGTATATTTAAAATATCATGGTGGATCTACTGCGCAGTTACTTTTGTAGAGTTATGTTTCTAACCGTACGATTACAAGTTACTAGAAAGCTACTTAATGTTATTATGTTGCTAAACGTTTTATAACAACAAGTTACTTCGCTGCTTAAGCAGCATTAAAAGAATCGTCTCATGCGCTTTTTAAAGGTTCCGTACCCAAAGGGTAAAACAGGACCCTATTACTAAGACTCCGCCGTCCGTCCGTCTGTCTGTCTGCCTGTCCATCTGTCACCAGGCTGTATCTCATGAACCATGATAGTTAGACAGTTCAAATTTTCACAGATGATGTATTTCTATTGCCGCTATAATAATAAATACTAAAAAACAGAATAAAATAAATACTTAAGGGGGCTCCCATACAACAAACGTGATTTTTTTGCTTGTTTTTGCTCGATATTGATAACGGCAACAGGTAGACGCTTAAAATATTCACAGAATATTAAGTTATATATTCACTTTAAAAATAAATAATTAAATTAAAATAAAACAAATATTTAAGCGGGGCTCCCATACAACCAACTTTTTTTTTACTGGTTTTTGCTCGATATTGATAACCGCAACAGGTAGATGCTTGAAATATTCACAGAATATTAAGTTATATCATTCACTTTAAAAATAAATGATTAAATTAAAATAAAATAAATATTTAAGGGGGCTCCCATACAACAAACGTGATATTTTTTCCTATTTTTTTCTCGTTCTTAATAACGACAACAACTTGAAATATTTTTATAGATAATGGTACGATGGTACTACGGAACCCTTCGTGCGCAAGTCCGTCTCGCACTTGGCCGGTTTATTTTTTCTATTTTCTTAAGAGATCTTTCTTTTCTCCAGAAAATTTTCGTCTATGTGATTTAACTGATTTTATTTACTTTTTCGTTTTCCTATTGAGACTAAAATTATTTGATTTGATTACTTAGAAGTTTGGCAAGACTAAATTATTAATATCACAGATAAAAAAGATGTAAAATATTAGTTTAAAAAGTGATGTTGTTAAAAGGAACGTTTTGACTTCCTCCGCAGTACCAATCAGTTTTGCTTGTCTTCGACAAAACTTGATAAAGCTCTCATGCAAACGAAAATTAGGTGCAAATGATCCTCACCTGGCGACCCTATAAGGCAGAAGGCAGCCTGCAGATATTTTTATAGGGTCCTTTAAGGGCGACCGTTTACTTTGTCGAATGACGGGCACGTTAATGTGCATGCCGACGACACCGCCATGTCATAACGAGGTATTTACGACAATGCTATCGCTGCCTTGCTAGTGATCCACATGTACGGACAAGTGCTATACGAGACAGAAGAAAAACGAACAATTTCTTATGTCATTGATTTCTTAAGTTGACGCATACACCAAAAAAAAGCCTTTAAAATGATAATAATAGGCTGCATCTAATAAACGCAGTGAGCGTAGTTAGTTTGTACATCTGTGGTATCGCCGATCACTGCACCTGACAACGTGTTTAACATCTTAGAAAAATTGTATGGCGGTGATTTGTATATATATATATATATATATACATATATATATATGTATATGTTTTATACTCGTAGTATGTGCACATGCAGTTAGTACACTGCTAGACATAGGCCTCCCCTATGTTCAGTAATGGATTAGCTGATGATGATGATACGGATCTACTTTGGTTTGTTTTAAATGTATTGTAAACTGACGTTTTGAACCGTTTTCAGAGTCTGTAGCATGAAGGTGTAGTCACTAAGATGTCAGCGTCTTAGTATTCGATGCAATATAATTACTTATGAGTAGATTTTTTTTGTAAGTAATCAAAAACTAGTTTGTATTTTGTACTCAATAGAGAAGCGCTCAATTGTCGTCTCAACTGTAAGTGAAATAAGGTCAAAATTGGAAGTGCAGTCATAACTGAAGCAAATGGCTATCGTACCCATTGCTGTTCAATGGAACTCAATACAATGTTATGAAAGCGGACTTTAAAAAGCTCTATTACAAAAGAGAGGTTTTGCTGGGCTGAGACCGGGTAGTCTAACCTCTAGATCACAGAGGCGGCACAGAGGCAAAACATTGTATTCCAAGCTTTACATTAACGGCTCTCTTTATGTCAAATGAGGGTTTTCAACGAGCGACACGATAACGAAGTGGCAGTCAGAACACAGCGGTAACAAGGAGTGTCCAGCGCAGCAAAAAGCGGCCCGGGGCATTTCGATTACGGCCCCGGCCCGTGCGCGTAATGATATAGTTCAGTGCGGGTCTGGGCAGGGGCGGAGTGAGGGCTGGTAGGTGTTGGCAACACTAGTCAAGAAAAAATTCTGTAAGCCGGATGACAGCGGCAGCGCTGAGGGAAACGGCAGAGAACGGGCCACAGGCACCGCGCCGCTTTACGCCGCCTCTGCCGTCTATCTATCACCATTTATCCCGAATATCAGCTGGATACTAAGTTGTATTAAACCATTAAACACCTGCAGAGAGAAGGAGTAGCTAAAAACCAACGCTGCCTGGGATGCAGCACATGCTGAGCCATTTGCAAATGCTTGCTTTATGTTTTAAATATTATAATTAAAATTTATGTAATTTCTTGTTAAAGACAAGCAATAAATATTTTACTTACTTACTTACTTGTATGGAATATAGATCCGTTGGTCTTTCCTAAAAGTAAAGGTAAAGTTAAACTAAATTAAAAATTACTCAAAATTATAGTGTTTTTAACTGTAACGCGCTATTCTTCTTGGTCCACTACTTCTGATTTATTGTTATGATGTAAGTTTTTAAAAATGGAGTATTAAGGTCGGTGATAATAATACAATTTCAATAAATAATCATTACAAGCCGTATTTTAAGCATTTGTCTTTATTAAATGTATAGTTACTAAATACATACAAACGATTGCATTCTAAACCCTTCGTCAACTACGACTAAAACAAACAAATTAACGAGACCTCAGTTCAACCCTGTCCCGACCTTAAACTTACCTCCGCAGAAATGAAGTAAACTTGCAACTATCTCGGCCCGAACCGAAGACAGATTGCTCGCAATGCTACAAACACTATTACAAGGGCTGTGATCGTTGTTATAATAACAAGTGATTTGCACTATTTTGAATCACACGTATCTATTGGATTGTAGACACATACTTATACGTATGATTTTCGTACTCCATGAAAGTTAGTGTTCAGTGCTACTATGAAATGAAGTGAATGAAAGAAAATTAAATGAAGTGAAGTATATTAATTTGTGCCACAAATATGCAAGAGTGTTCACATATATAAAACATTCATTCGGTGACCCGACATTGCGAAAGTTGCTTAACTTGCAAGAACGCAATAAAAACTCTGCTGCAACATCAAGCTCCTTTTAAGTTAGTAAGTTAATTGTAGCCTATAAACTGTCCCTTAGCTGGACAAAGGCCTCCATTATTGTAATTACATCATCGTTACAATTGAGGAGTATGTTGGATACGGAGGAAGGGAGCACAAGTAATACGCACGACTGCTAGTGTCGCACTGTTTATTGGCAAATCTCGGGCAGGCGTGGACGCAGCACGCACCTACACTACCTATAGCTAAGCATATACAACAATCCTCCCCTATTTGACAACAAATCAATAATATTACAAAAATATTGCGTAAGACAATAACTACAAGAATGGCGTGTAGTCAACTCTAGGTATATTACGCAACCTATCACTCCGACTACTCTGGACGCCCTCTGTCCCCTTCTTCGCTGGGGAATTTGGTGGTGGTGGCGAGGTAGTTGTTGATGGTTGGAAGTCATCAAAGTCCCAGTGTTGACTACCATCTTCATTTACTCTTGAATCACTCTTGTATAAAGCAATTTGATTTTTATGTTTTTTGAGTATAATGGAAGAACACTTATTGTTATGGATAAGATACAAAACTTTACCAATTTTTCGCATAACAGTTCCAATACACCATTTAAATATTTTGTTGTTAAAAAATTTCTTATACACAACTTGTTCTCCAATGTTGAAAGTTTGTTTGTTAGATCCTCCGTAATATTTACTCTGCGAACACTGTTTACGTTTTACATTCGTGACCGAGGACGCAGCACGCATCTACACTACCTATAGCTAAGCATATATAACAGAGTATAAGCTTGGTGATCCCAATGCATCATGAAACACTTTGCCCGAGCTGGAAATTAAACCCGGGACCTAAGAATATCGGGCCATGCGCGTATATATGTTTGCGTATATTGTTATTCACGCCACATCCTAAACATAATACGGTAAATACAGTATGATTACCATAGTATGTGTGTCATCCCCATCTTGGTATAATGGGATCGTAAGCTGGCGATCGATCGCCGGCCGAGTATGGCCCTGATCAGATCCCCGCTGATACCAGCGGCGGACCTGAATGCAAATGTCTTTGCGCACGCGACCGTTGGGCCTACTGACGCTTTCCCAAAAATATTTGTCGAATTTATATTTCTCCCAATAAGAAGAATGTGATTACTGGTCTAATTCGTCGTATGGTATCTCTTGTACTTGCAATAAAACTTTTTTTAAATATGATTGAGCCAGCAAATAAAGTATATAGACCGCATTTATATACTCATATGGGGGAATGCTTTGTCTTTATGTTATCTGTTGGTTAGTGATGATATTGCCGTAGGTGAAAGTTCTTTAAACCTAAAGCGTACTTCAATCGGAATCCTTAACTGCAGTGGGACTGACTATCTTAGATCGAATTCTTACTATTAGTACATATATATAAGTATTAGTATGTTAATAACAATAATATAAGATACATAGAAATGTACATGTACATGTTGTTTAATATACTAAGATGAGATAGTAGCAAGCCAGGCGACCCTAAAACAAGCCATATCATTATTAAACAGAGTACAGTAATTATATAATATATATCTTTCACTAGAATTCTAACCCAATCTAGGACACGTTTGATTTGGTTTGTTTTTGACATTCCTATACCGATTGTTTAACTATTGAACCAATTTACTAGGCGTTTTGATAGTAAACGGTCACTGTAGTATGCGCTTACAAAACCACGGGTCTCAAAAGCCCATTGCGATCCTGAAACCTTAGTATTTATTATTTATTTTACATGGGAGTGGCAGCCTCACAGGAAAAACCGGCAAAATCATGAAATATTTTTCGATGAAAAGGTTTTGTATACAACAGTAACCCAGTTAGACATTCTGACGAGCATAATGCATTTATGGTAACGATACGTTGTAAGCATTTCACTAATTTGTATGACAAGTGTAATCAGTTTTTGTGGCATAATTATACTTGTAGTTGTGATTCATATACCGAAACTAAAATTAATGAATCGGGAAAAAGATTTGAAAATAGTTTTTCTTTTTACAAACTGGATCAGGTCTACTACTAATTAGACAATTTGACAATTACGGCCCGTACTTTATCAATTATATTTTTTTCTATTCTTTATTGAACAAAAAAACACATAAAGACGGAACAATGTACAAACAATGGTGAGCATTGGTGAACTTATCCCTAAAAGAGATCTCTTCGAGCCAACCTAAGGTGTGTAATATCTTATTTAATGTCAACAATCACGTCATCGATAAAACGTATTACGAATTACTTATATGGGTGCGAAAGCATCTACTACTAAGTCAAAGTCAAATATTTTTTATTCAAATAAACTTTAGAAAAGTGCTTTTGAATCGTCCAAAAATTTTTTACCTACTACCCATTCAGGACGTCTATTTTTTAGCTGTAGAGAAGAATGGGCGCAAGAAACTGCACAGCTTTAATATAAGTAACGACATTTACAAAATTATATGCCGTTACCAAGTTATACAAGTTTAAAATTACTTAACAATATTTTAAATTAGAAATACCTGTTGGAGTGATTGGAGCATTTTACATTGAACTTTATTGTAAAAACGTACACACAGGCCTCTAAATGAATTATTTACTTTGTGGAGCCTTAGTATAAGGTACTGCTATTTTGTTTTGTTTTTTCTTTCATTATATTATCTTCCATTATATTATACTTAAGTTCTAATCTATATAAAATAGACTAAAATTGTACCCAATAAGAATCATGTAGTAACGAGTTTCATGTGTATCTCCCTTAGACCATATAACCAATCTAAGGTATCTCCAAGCCAGAGAGAGAGAGAGAGAACAGAGATTGTTTTAACACAAAAACTAGATTTTGTTGCGCCATCTCAAATAATGGTCATTCTATATCTAAAACAATGTCTATGCCGTCATCATCATCATCAGCTCATTTTATGTTCCCACTGCTGGGGTACGAGCCTTCCCTATGTATGGATAGGGAGAACGGGCCAAAAACCACCACGCGGGCCCAGTGCGGATTGGTGGTTGTTAACGACTGCTAATGCAGCCGGGACCAATATCTTTACGTGCATGCCTTCCGAAGCACGGAGCTCGAGATGATAAATTTTTGGTCACCCATCCGATGACCGGCCTTTGCGAAAGTTGCTTAACCTCAGCACTCACAGACCGGGCGCTTTAAGCACTGCGCCATCGAAATCCTCTAATGCCGTCACCTCGTACATAATAGCCATAGAGATCAGGAGCTACACTCTATGAAATTAAATCTTGGCAAAACATAACGCCATAGCGGTTACAATAGGATCACGATCCCATCGCAACTGAGTTAGTTACGATGGTTCGTGTTTTAGAAACAGCATCTAATACTCTTCAACTTAGCGGAAAGAAGTTTCATTACGGCTTGTCTCTCTGTCTTGCTTATTATTAAATAATGTTTTAAAATGTTATGGAGTTATTGCTACGTTACAATTGATAAACCTAGATAAAATAAATTGTAAGAAGGCGATCTAGGAAATAATACTTTTTTATATACTTTTGACTATTTATTATTGGATTAATTACAGAAGAGTTTTTTAAACAGACCCAGTTAAACTATTTATTATAAATCTTAAAAGTTTCATTAACAGAACACAGGCGAAACGAAGGTAAGCTTTCATAGCAATAAATGAATATTGTTTTTTTACGATTGATTCTGAAAAGTTTTCAGGGATTTTGTATTTAGTTCTCTTTGGTTTGCGTTTGGTATTCTCTATATAAAAACCCTGAATTTTGTATTAAACACTACACAATGCAATGCAACATAGGTATAAAACAAGTTGACTTCTGAAACTGTACCTATTACATCTTGTAAGTTGTATTATAACATTTCTGTCTTTATTATGTACTTTTAAAAAATTGGAATAATTTTTTTGTTGGTTTGTTTGTTTCTTTATTTTTTTATTTTTTTATTTTTAGCCGCGGATCTTACTCGGTGGCGTGCATATGGAGAGGCCTATGTCCAGCAGTGGACTAGTGTAGGCTGATGATGATGACAGTTTGTCACCTCCTAAGCACTAAATAGAATAAACTTAATATCTTTCTTTTTTATTTTAATTTTTAAGTGCTAATTGCTTGCAATTGGATAAATGGCACTGTGCCGCTAAAAGCACTCAAAATTTAAAAAGCAGTGTAAAAATTCAGTGCTTACGTCAGCCTTCCCAATAACATAATGGTCAGTGCGGCCGCCCAGATTGCGGAAGACCTAGGTTCGATTCCTGGCTGGGTCGGGTAGGCATTTAATTTTTTCACTGTATTTTATAAATATTTAATATCTTACTCTCCTCGAAGACATTGTGAATACCTCCCGCTAGCAGTGGAGCCGCTCCCCAATGCAAATGCGCCGCGCACGCGTCGAGAGCGCAGGCGAATTTATTCATTGGAAAATATTTCCTTTTCACTGATTTAGAGGCACAATAAAGCTTGGTTCTGGAGCGCTGCATACCTTAGCGTATTGTGTTCGAATGTTTAGTTGTAAAGTCGTACTGTGTATGTTTTTGGTATTTACCATTTAAAGATAAATTTAACTTTAAGTACCTGTTTTTTTGCTTGGTATGTTTAATTTGAGCAATAGTTTAACGAAAGTGAGAGATTATAATTAAGCTAGTTTTTTTGTATGTTTGTATGTATGTTTGCAACGAATAAACTCAAAAACTACTGGACCGATTTAAAAAAATATTTCACCATTAGAATGCTACATTAGCGCTGACTAACATAGACTATATTAAGAAAAGAAAAAAAAAATAATGCGGTACGAAGTCCGCCGGGTCAGCTAGTTATAATATAAACTTCGACGCTCAATTAATGTCTTTTTTTAATTTTGTTGTGTACCAATAACAAATCATCATCATTATCATAACAAATAATAACTACCAATAACAAATATTTTTTAGCCAAAAAAATATTTGTTATTGGTAGTTATTATTTGTTTCACATTTGCTCGCCCTGGCAGCCTGTAAGTAAGACAGCACTTAGATTAAGACTTCTTTATGTTTATTTTAGCGGGAAGCCGCTGGATGCGAGCAGCACAAAACCGGTCGTTGTGGAGATCCTTGGGGGAGGCCTTTGTCCAGCAGTGGACGTCTTTTGGCTGAGATGATGATGATGATGATGTTTATTTTTGCATTTAACTGTTGTTTTGTTGGTTGTTCTAATAAATAAAATAAATATATTTGTTCATAAAAGTTCACAATAAGAGAGATAATTCTACTTAGGTAATTTGTTTTTGAGTGATCATATTGTTACGTATCGAAAAAATATATTAAATCAGTAACGGTTCAATATATAATTTTAACAGAGGTACAATTACAAAACACTAACCCCCTTATTCATAAAAACTATTTAAGCATTATTTAGTTAAATATTGTTTTGTCAACGTCACACAAACGTCATTTTGAATTTGAGAAAAAGAGATAAAACAATGATTAACTAAATTTTGCTTAAATAGTTTTTATGAATAAGGGGGTAACTTTTTCTGTTAAATTCAGAAAAGTGTTGCGAAAATCCAACTAATGGTTAACCCGCACCTTCCAACAAATCGGCTCTTTACCAAAACTGCTTCTCTATCTGCTAATCTATTCTTCTATTCATGAAGAGGTAACGTTTGTGACTATATTTGTTCGTTTGTCGGGAATAATCTCTGGAACTATTGGTCCAATTCTAAAAAATCTTTCACTGATAGAATGCTTTATACCTTGTGAGTAACATAGGTTATAACTTGTTTTGATAAAAAAACATATTTTTAAAATCTCAAATCCTCGCAGACGAAGTCGCAAGTAAATTGAAAAAAAACAACAACTAATAGACAATATTTTAATGAGAAATTAATATAGGTAATTATCAAATTATCTCCAAACTCAGGATAACCAGGTTAACCTTCACAGCCGCCGCGACTCGAACCCCAACCAACATGCAAATGCGCCACGCGTCCCGCGGATGCAGTCAATTTATTCATTGGAAAAGCGCGGCCTGTCATTACGGCGGTCGCGGCGCTGATCTAATGCGGCCCATGGATGCTAACAGTGACGCCATCACTGTTTATGGCACGCATTATTATGACACTCGGACGCTATGTTCATTTGCCAAACTGTTATATCTATCTAAGCAGCCTACATCAAGTCACTGCACGCTATGACATCTATTTAACAAGTCTGCATACACTAAGCTGTGTATTAACATCTTCTTTTTTACGCCACTTTTCTCTGTATTTTTTTAAACCAAGGGATATCGTTACGTCTTGAAGACAGTCACGCCTCTCAAAATGCGACGACGTGATATATGACGCTGACCTGACCCATCTGCCTCTCTTTCCGCAAAAGCTCCGGGCAAGGGTGAGCGAAGGTAAAGCGACTAAAGCGCCAGGTATACTCGCCAAAATCTCTTGGGGATTCCATGCATCGGTCTGATATGGAATTGGTACGGGACCTGTCAAGGGATACTGACCCACACCATCAACTTGATCAACTGGCAAAGGACACTGATGTGTCCTTTGCCAGTTTGATCTATTGCATTCCAACAAGTATTTATTCACTGGAAAAGCGCGGCCTGTCATTACGGCGGTCGCGGCGCTGATTTAATGCGGCCCTTGGATGCTAACAGTGACGCCATCACTGTTTCTGACACGCATTATTATGACACGCTATGTTCACTCGGACGCTATGTTCATTTGCCACACTACAATATTTATCTAGGAGGAGCTCGATGGCGCAGTGGTTAACGCGCCCGGTCTGCGAGTGCTGAGGTTAAGCAACTTTCGCAAAGGCCGGTCATCGGATGGGTGACCAAAAATTTATCATCTCGAGCTCCTCCGTGCTTCGGAAGGCACGTAAAGCCGTTGGTCCCGGCTGCATTAGCAGTAGTTAACAACCACCAATCCGCACTGGGCCCGCGTGGTGGTTTATGACCCGTTCTCCCTATCCATCCATAGGGAAAGCTTTTGCCCCAGCAGTGGGGACATAAAATGAGCTGATGATGATGATGATGATGAATATTTATCTATCTATCTAGGTATCCACATAAACTATATTAATCTATAAACCACTACGCAGGCCCAGGGCAGATTGGTAGCTGACCAAGAGACCTGAAATTCTGCAAACAGGTTCCGTTTATGATGGAGATAATTAGGATAATTTCTCATTTAATTTTTATCACGGGATACTGGTGTTTACGCAAACGAAGTCGTAGTTAGTCGCTAGTATTTAAAAAAAACTAACATCGGGATAACAGTGAACAGAACGCGTTGATATCTTTTGTATCACAAAATAAATAAATTTGTTGCGAATCGAGAAATGTCTATCAGGCGGGGCGGGACGTATCCATCACCTGAGCGCCTAGTGTGGTGAGTTTTGTTTACGGAAATAATTTATTTGTACTACAAAATAAATATTTGGTCAGCAAAATTATACAATCGGTCAGCATAAGAAAACCTTACTGTTGGTTAGGTTAAGTTATTTTTTTTTACCCGAGCGAAGTGCCACGTAGCGAAGGTCAGTCGCGGAAGGGGGGAGCGGCATAAGACTGCTGTTCAGAAGGATATAAGTTGCACACTGATTTAGAAATATTTGCTGACCATAAGTTGCTGCCCAACCAGCTTTTTTGCTGCCCAACTAGCATTTTTTTGCTAACAAAAATCGAATACTTTGCTAATCGTATAAATAACACCCTTTGTTTACTATCCCTATTTATGCGATCACGTAAAATTGTGAAGCAAAATTTTAACTCTCCTCGTTTTCCACGAGGCGGCGTTGCTTTGATACCATACAAATTTTCGTTTTTATTAACGTGACCAAATGGCGAATAAAACTCATACTAGGCACTCTGATAGAAAGCGTCTCATGGACACTTGCAACACTTAGAATGCTGCACTCCACGCGTGCGTTGCCGACCCTTAAGCTTTAGTTGTTACCACTGGCGTCTTGAAACCTAGCAAACGGATTTCTAGTTCATTTCGTTCTTTATATCACCGTAGGTTAGACTGACCCACTGACCAAACGCAATGGGCTCGCGTGGTGGTTTTTGACCCATTCTTCCTATCTATCCATAGGAAAGGCTCGTGCCCCAGGAGTGGGGCACGAGTATATATGAGCTGGTGATGATGATGATGATGATGATGAGGTTAGGACTGTTGTAGTATAATGCGCATAAAATAGAAATCCACATGCCTTGCGCAAGACGCTCATGCTCCTGGCTGAGCATTTTTGCTTCCATGCCCTGAGTCACTGGGCCTAGTACTCTTTTAACCAGAATATAATATAAAACAAAGCTGCTAAAAGGCAGAAATAAAAATTAAGAAGTTTATTCCATATCCATTTGGATTCTGGACAGATTTCTAACATCAGGTAAATAATTTGATAATTGACCAGATTATTTCCTTAAATTAAAATAATAATCATTATTGATATTTTGTCAATCACAATTATCGTTGACAGAGACTAGCATTAAGCTGGACGCTTAATGATTTAAAGACATTAAGCATTGGAATTTCTAAATAAATCGCACAAAATATATAAACATTATCAAATGTTCGTATCTTAGATTCTGTCGCAGCTAAGACTCGCTTATTTCCAATAAACTACCAGATTACGAGGAAACTAATAAAATAGGCTGTTCGAAATGAATCTCATAGATAGCACTAACTAATGTAAAGCGTCCTAAATCTAAAGAATGCATCGCGCAGGCACCGCCGTCGTATGAACAATTAGCTACGCGAAAAGCCTGCGTTTACATAGATACATTAAGCGAACAGATTTGCCTATCAAACTGATATAAGCTGGTATGGCGCAGTCTGCGCGTTTGGAACGCTACGTCGGATCTACCTAACCTGCAGCTTTTGATCAATTATGTATTAGATTCCCGATGAGCGCTTGAAAATGGTACGCGACTTTGGGGCCACGGAGCCACAATGACGTTTGTGGCGATGACAGTTAATATTATGTACAAATATTTTGCAACCTTAATTTAATCTTTATATTTAGGGTTAGCTGACCCGGCGGATTTCGTACCGCTTTGATAGTTTCCATCATTTTGAGTTAAATATACAACATATTTAACATTTTTAACATTTTACATACAAAACAAACAAATCATTTTGTATTGGAAAATTATATTGTCGTTTTTAGTATTTTATTTATATATATATATATTTTTTAATATAGCCTATGTTACTCAGCGCTAATGTAGCATTTTGATGTTAACATTTTACATACAAAACAAACAAATCATTTTGTATCAAAAAATTATATTGTCGTTTTTAGTATTTTATTTAATATATTTTTTTAAATATAGTAGGCTATATTGTAATGTATATGTTGTTGTTATGTTGTTATGTTGTATTGTATATGTAACATAGGTGTTACTCAGCGCTAATGTAGCATTTTAATGGTGGAATTTATTTTAAACGGTGCAGTAATTTTTGAGTTTATTCGTTGCAAATATACATACATAGAAAAATACAAAGGTTTCCTCTTTATAATATTAGTATAGATTATTATATTATATAAGATTTACAGTAAGCTGTAGTGTTGATGCTATTCAATGTTTTTTCAGATTTTGTTATTCGAAATTTTAATGTGTAGGTATGAGCAAACAGGACCACATACGAGATGCATTTTTATTCCGAATTCTTAATCTAGTACATAATTGATCAAAGCCTGCAGCCGATTTTTTTACAGGGGCATTATTGAATTATTATAAAATCTAACTATTATGAAATCTCCTATCCATCCAAAGGGAAGGTTCGTGCTTCATCATCAAACATAAATGGGGACATAAAATGAGCTGGTGATGATGATGATTATATCTTTTAAATTTTAATTAATTTGATGAGTACGTATATTAGAAATGAATGAATTATAATATAATGTAATGTTGTAATGTTCTAATATAGTATAAGGTAATTTTTATTTACAATCGAAATCAATAAAAAGATAATACATAATTAAAATACTTAAAAAATTAAACTTATAAAAAGCTATAAACTATAACTACTACTAGCTACGGGCGGAGCAGTCCTCGAGTGGCGACCGCGTACCGGAAAGCGCTGTGTGGGCAGGCCTCCAACAAGGTGGACCGACGATCTGGTGAAGGTCGCGGGAAGCCGCTGGATGCGAGCAGCACAAAACCGGTCGTTGTGGAGATCCTTGGGGGAGGCCTTTGTCCAGCAGTGGACGTCTTTTGGCTGAGATGATGACTACTAACTATAGATAAAAAAATTGCCCCAAATCATCCCCATCTGGCAGAGTGACCGTAAGCTAGAGTAGCTAGCTAGCTAAATATTGTTTCAAATCCGACAGGTTCATAGTTCTAGAGATTAGCGCGTTTAAACAATAAAACAAACTCTTCAGCTTTATTATTAGTATAGATTTTAACTTCTGTACACGTGTAGATAGGCTTTCAGCGAGCACCTGTTCTATCCGTTTCTTAATTGCTTTTAGCTATTCAGCGGCATCCACTCAGATTGCGAGCTATCTCGTCATCACTCCGACGTCTTCATTCGGCAGACAGAATCTACTAGCTTTAGTGTTATTCCCTGTTCGCTTCTGTTGGTAGGTAGTTGAATGCATATTCATGATAATATTGTTGTGTTATTACGGCACAGCGTTTGACTCGATATCCGGAGGTCGTGGAGGTAATTCCCAAGTGAAATTCCCATTTTCGGGCAAAGTGTGTTTCGGATATTTTTCCCAGGTCGGACAAAGTGTGTTGTGAATTCTTCGATGTATACCGCGACTTTGTGATAATCAACTCACATTTGGCAAGCGTGGTGATTGGCTTACCAATACCTACCTATCTTTCTATTGTAGCGATGACCTGAATACGATGACGGAAGCCTTTGCACAGCAGTGGGACAGTATAGGCTAATTACCACAGACCTATAATTTTTTTTTCTTTAGTTGATGGCTTCGTGCGATTAGCACATTTAGCCAGTGTCAAAGTAATTTTTCTTATAAGTTGTACATAAATAAACAATATTTCCTTCCTGTATGATGATGAATGACAATAGAAATGAGAAGTGAGAAATGATTTACCCCCCAACTCGAGTTACTCAGTAAAGATGTGGGGCTTTACTAAGTCCTCAAGTGGACTTCTTGAGAGAATTTGAAAAGTGCCGTTGCACTGTTTTGCTTCAATTGCCAACACTCATGCCACACTCACGAACACTTGACGGTTAATAATCCACCATTATTTCACATTAGAGGAGCTCGATGGCGCAGTGGTTAACGCGCCCGGTCTGCAAGTGCTGAGGTTAAGCAACTTTCGCAAAGGCCGGTCATCGGATGGGTGACCAAAAATGTATCATCTCGAGCTCCTCCGTGCTTCGGAAGGCACGTAAAGCCGTTGGTCCCGGCTGCATTAGCAGTCGTTAACAACCACCAATCCGCACTGGGCCCGCGTGGTGGTTTATGGCCCGTTCTCCCTATCCATCCATAGGGAAGGCTCGTGCCCCAGCAGTGGGGACATAAAAATGAGCTGATGATGATGATGATGATTTCACATTAATATTCGACATAACACAAATTTTAGAAAATAAAACAAAACCGCATAAATTACTCTTCACTTTCCCGCAAAGAAGTCACCTATCTAATTACTTTAGACTAATTACTTTTGTTTTTTTTAAATGGTACATCCAAGTTCAAAATTGAAAAAAAAATTGCTTGTGGAGACTTGAAAGGCTTGGTGGTGAAGCAGCTTTAAATTTGACTTGTACTTTCACTAGCTAAATTACAGCACTAACTTGTTTCATATGTACAAAAACGTTTTTAACTAGCTACGACAAATACTCTACCAATTAAGTAAACGAACAGCATTTATCATCACCCATTGTGCGACTATTGTGTTATCCTAAAACGGAGGTTCGTGCGCCAACGACACGGGTTTGCGGCTAAACGATTCGCAGTATTCCACAATGTCGCACGCAACCACTTGTGTGTCGTGCAATAATGGGAATAATGAAATAATTCGGCGACAATGCGCTGATCGCGGTACGATAATACTGTACTATCATTTTGTTAGGACGCGCCGTTGTTTGTTGGCTACAGCGATTTAAGAGAAAAACACTTAGGTATATGACATTTCTCCTCAATTTTATGTGAACGGTAATCATCATCTCATTTTATGTCTCCACAGATGGGGCACGAGCCTTCCCTATGGATGGCATAAACCACCACGCGGACCTATTACGGATTGGTGGTTGTTATCGACTGCTAATGCAGCCGGGACCAACAGCTTTACGTGCCTTAAGGGGGAGCTCGAGATGATACATTTTTGGTTACCCGTCCTTCCAAAAGTTGCTTAACCTTAGCAGACCGGTAGCGTTAACCATTGCTCCATCGAGCTCCTCAACCACTGCATGAGAATAAAGAATAGAGCTCGCACGTAGATACTAGTAAATTTCCTTTTTTTTAAAGGGTCCTCAGTCACAGTGAGACAGTGACCACGTATCCTGTAAAATGTTCAAAAGATCACGGTAATAAAAAAAAAGTAAAATAAACGCGTGTGGATTCGTAAACAGTCATCATCATCATCATCTCAGCCAAAAAGACGTCCACTGCTGGACAAAGGCCTCCCTCAAGGATAAATAATTTTGAGGGGAATTTGCCATAATCGCCGCGCTTGGCAGGCGGGTTGGCGATCGCAGTAAGGTGAGAATAATCACAGAGAGACGCTGCTGCCCATCCTCTGGAATGGTCCCATAGTCGCCTTCTACGACACCCACGGGAAGAGATGGGGTGGTGCAATTCTTTACCCCCGGCACCACACGGGGGGAAACAGTAACAGTCGTAAACAGTGTTTTATTCCAATGTGTAGAGTTCGCATAAAATTTAGAAAAGATTTAATGGTTAACAATTACTTAACTGAAATTACTTCCTAAATGACGTAACGTGTCGTAGATATGTGAATAAATAATGCTTAGCTAAAATTATGTGTTTGACTTTTACCTTGCAAATTGTTGTTTTTCATTTTCACTGAGCAAAAGTAGATGACGGCCATCTGCAAAAAAAAAACAATTGTCGTTAATGGTTGCCGCTTAAAATCACATGACAGAGATTAAATAAAAATATTTTAGGTATGTTTCGTAATTTGCATTTTGAAGTTACGTGAGCCAGCACTTTCTATAGGTAGTTCGCGTGGTTCCAAGAGAAAATTTTATATTCATTCATTTATTTTTATTTATTTAAATTAGTTATCGATATGAATTCCGTGACAATAAAAAGTTATACATTAGGTTTAATATTTAAGTAAGTAAGTAAAGTAAAGTTATAGATTGGGTTTAATTTTATTTTTATTGGGTTTAATGTTTAGGTTTAATATTGGGGTTATTGGGAATGACATAAAAAGTTAGACATTGGGTTTAAAGATTTTTGAATAACCACATATGCTATTCAAAAATCGATCTACAACAGCTTTTTCGTATTTTGTTTATCAGATACGCAAAAAAGGTTTTATCTTTCTCGACGTAAAGGCGCATGTTTTCCATCTCATTTAACGTCGAGTTTCGAGTGACCTGTTGGGATCGTGACGAGTTAGGATTTAGCCCTTTTTGATCAAAGATGGAAGCCTATTTCGTACGGAAAACGAAACATTATCGAAATGGGGCTGATTTACTAAATCTTAGCGAGAAAGTACATAGAGAAGCTAGTTACAACCACCAAAATCTAATAAACTTATTTTTATATTATTTATTGCAATTATTTAATTTTCTCATGACATGCACCGCAACGGTGATTCATTATCCACTACCATTTGCGCGGTGATGTGGCCTATTGTGCGTGCTGCATAGATGCAATGGCTCAGCTGGGAACGACGCCTAATTATTTCATACGCGTTTTGTACTACCGAGGCGAGGGTTACTTTCAAACAACACGTTGTAATTAAGTAAATAATGTTAATAATTTAACGATTTCCGATTTATTTTCTTGGATAAAGTATACAAATTTTATAAATGAAACATTTGTATCTATATTTGGTTTGGCCACAGTGCTAACTCTTTCCTAGCTATGTGCTACTATGTGATTTAGAAAGTTAAGGAACTTTTGCTATGCCGGGACACGAAAAGTTTGAAATCTACTATTAAACGAGATGTAAAGTAGCACCTGGACTCTGATTTCAATAAAAATAATAATAAATTGTAATGATTTAATGTCCACCTTTCATATAACTTTAAAATCGTTTAAAATCAGTTGAACAAACCTTTTTTTAAATGGTTTTCTATTAAAACTGTATTTCCCTTATGCATTGAGAGTTTAATTTAAATTAGCTAATTAACTTATTTAAAAGAATTGGAGCATTGAAGTTAGTATCAGAAGCAGAAAAGTAAAATGGCGCATATATATGCTTTTGGTTCCGATTTTGTTATCATTATTATTTGTTATCATTTTGTTATACCCATTATTATCATCATCAGCTCAAAGAAGAATGTAATTAAAATCTTGTGAGACCCAACTCGAATGTAAGCATTTGATATGCGCGAACGCTGATCAGCGCCGCAAATAAATTAAAACTCTATTGTGTCTGTATTCACGGCAGACGACGGATCAAAGAAAAACTATGTAGTTGCAAAACAATTCGTAGATTGAAATTGAGTCGCCAGTCGTCAGTGGTGGACCTTTTCCCACGGCTAGTGCGTAGCTCTCGGGTGCTCTTTTACTTCTACTCTTTTGAGTCATCACATAAAAGGCAAGCTCATTGTTTAATTGATTACGTCACGTCGACGACGTCACCGTGACGGAAGCGCGGCGTGATTAGCGGCGGGCCGGTCAAAGGGAACGACAATGCTCGGATCACGTCAACTATAGTGATCTATGGGGTTGGCGCAATGCGGAATGACGTTCGTCTAATTTAAATTGTTATTTTGCATTCACAATCCGTAGTATTCTTGTAGATTTTATGTTAGAATCGTTTTGTTAACAAAATGTTTGTAGACTTGATTTTGATTTTTGATTTGAGCAACATTTGTAACGTGTTCGATAGGAGCAAATACAGTTTTTTCTTAAATTGCGTAAGGCTTGGTCTACATATCACTTGGTTGGTGAGTGACGATAGGGCCGCAGGTGGAACGTGAAACGCACTTCACCAGAAATCCACAACAACTGAGAAGCTGGCGATTAAAAGTTTGTTGCACAGGCTTTTTTCGAAAGAAGACTGCGTAGTACTATCACGACTATTGTAAAATGCTACTGAGAGTGAGCTTACTTAAATAAAAACAGTGAAGTCAGTAATGTATTTTTTTTCCTTTTGTTGATGGCTTCGTGCGATTAGCACATTTAGCCAGTGTCAAAATATTTTTATTACAAGTAATACATAAATAAACAATATTTCCTTCCTGTATGATGATGGTAAATGATAATAGAAATAAGAAATGAGAAATGATATACCCCCCAACCCCTTGAGTATCTCAGTAAAGATGTGGGGCTTTACTAGACCTCACGCGGACTTCTTAAGAAAATTTGAAAAGTTACGTTGTACTGTTTTGTTTTATTTGCCAACACTCATGCACGAACACTTAACGGTAAATAATCCACCATTATTTCACATTAATATTCAACATGAGACAAATTTTAGAAAATAATACAAAACCGTGACAAAAACGTGACTCTTCACTTTCGCGCCAAGAAGTCTTTTAGGCAGTTAAAAGATTAAATACTTTTTGGTTTCATTCTTTTTTTTAAAACTGTCAACACACTTTTGTTTTTATTTTTCTTCATGTTCTTTTCGATCGTTTTCGACATTAAGCTGCTAATTGACATGGTTTGTTTTCATAAATTTATTTCTTCTTTTATTAATTATGCTTCTGCGCTTTGCTTTTACAATCAATATACATCAATATACAATATACAATCCACTTAAAACTTTCGAACACTTCCTTTACGATAGACATTTACGTTATTACGTAAATTTGCTATTGCGCGTTACAGTCACGAAGAACATCATATTAAAAGTGAAAATACATAACGAAAACTGTATAGTGACAATCTTAGTTATGTAAATGTTCTGTAACATAAATCTAAATCGAACGTCTGAAAAAATCAAACATCACAGAATTGCTTTTTAAATATTTACAGCTAAACAGACTTTACGGCTCGACACAGCGCAACGTCGTACATTTCGAAAAGCACCATACATTGTAGCCCTTACTTGACACAAAATTGCCCACATACATCACTGTGCCGTATCACAAACGCCTAATTCAATCCCATCCTTAACACAACACGCTCGAGTTCGCGCACTCCTTAAATATAGGCTTTCCGCTTGCAATGTTCATCTATGGAAATTGTCCGTGATTGCCCGCCTTTGTTTGTATTATTATGGAGTTACGAACACGCCGGCTGTCTTTGCTGAGGGTCCCATAAATCGATGGTTTCCAATAAACTGTTTTAATAGAACCGCTGCCGGCAATATCTATGGTACTTACGAGTTTAGTGCGGTTCCAATGTTTGCGATATTGATGTCGCGAGCGTTTCTGTTTTCATGACGTTTCAATTGATTTGTGGGTCTACAAAGACGGGTCTTTATTACAGACCAATGTTAATAGTTAATCTGTACTCTTTAAATTGTTTGGTACCTATTGTTATTTGTAAGATGGTATTATTAATTATGCTCGCCTTTGTGTCTAAATTTGATGAAATTGTAACGATTTTATTGAGAAAAGCAATAGTATTCTATTGTGTCTGGCTTTTTGGCAGTTCCTCAAGCTGTTGTGACCATAAAACACAGAAAATGGATCTTCCACCTCTTCCTGTGTTGTACTGTATTTGTGGACAAATCGTGATATGTATGTGTATACATGTGTATCTACACATCTCACGACGTCACTCTTGATGAACGTCAAGCGAACGCTACTAAATGAGTTTTAATAAAACATTTCTAAGTAACGGCCTGTAGGCACATATTGCCTCACACTACCGCGCCATAGCGTCATCGTATTTCATTGTATTCATTGTATGGTGTAAAGGATGAAATAAAACTCAGTTCTCATTGCGCGCCGGTTTTGGCCGTTCGTCACTCAATCACTTGTTTAATTTACTACCTAGCCTTCTGAACAATATATTTAACTGGGCACATACATATAAACGTCCAAAGGCCAATATCGGTGCAACCTTCGTATAATTTTATCCAAAATAAATTAGTTTAAAAAGGAAAATTTTGGATAAAATAAACTTTATTGTTGTAACATAAATAAAAACGGCATAACTTTTAGTTTATTTATTAAACACGGAACCAACTATGAAATGATATACGTAAATATCCAAGTTCAACCACAAACCAGAAAAAGTGGTACTAAATCCGATAAACGAACAATATGGTATTCCAATCCACAGTTCTGTTAAACGAGTGATTTAGTGCCGAGGGTACGTCTAACACGTCCCGATATTCAAATTTACCACTAAACCGTCCCAATCACAAATCAAGTGCTTCACACAACGATGTTTATAACCAACCATAAAATAAGGACACTGCAGAATGTAAGCTTCATAGAAATGCGCTCGAGCAGCGCACGCATAGACTACCTCTCACTGACACGAAATCTAGAAGCAGCTGCACTGAGAAAACTGGCAATAATGAAAGACGTGAATTCAGCTAAAAAGTCAAAGTCAAAGTCAAAGTCAAATATTTTTTATTCAAATAAACTTTAGACAAGTGCTTTTGAATCGTCCAAGAAAAGAAAGATGAATTCACTCCAAAGACGGAGCATAGTGATTCAACCAAAAAGAACGATGATAATACTGATGTTGATGATAACGGCATATAAGATGACGTGTATAGCATATAATTTAATCATACATTAGGGAGAGGTCTTCGTATTTTTGGAGATACTTCTTCATAATAAAGTATGAAATCTATTTATATACGGTGTCATTGTGTTTTATAATTGGAATCTTATTTATAATTATCATACTAATTTATGGGACCATTTTCGTGTTGTGTTATTATTTGAAGAAGACAATGTTATTTTATATGACGAATTTTTACGATGATAAGTATCATAATATTGCATTATTTACCCAAACAATTCGATTCCACATTAACACATTTCAGTTCTAGCGTAATATTGACTTATTATTTACATATTTTAGGACAACGCATCTATTTTAAACCAACGCCACGATATTTTAAGATTAAGCCAAAATTACATTATTCTTAGTTTGCGTTCAGCCTGCTTCGAGATGATCTAAGATTCCGTGCCCGTGGGAGAGAGCTTACCCTCTGGGATCTCCTTATTTTGTGGACCGCGCGTGCAAGAGCCTGCCCTCTGACAGATCTCTCCATCATTGTTGTACGTTTTTGCTATCCTGCAATCCACTAACGTACAGCTTTAAACCTCAATTTTGAACCTTAAGACTTAAGAAATAGAGAAAGTGCTGTTCTATAAGTAAGATTTGTCGTTTTTGGGACACGATGCATGTGGGCAGAGTGCAATATGGATTTACAAGGTGGGACGCGATTTTTTGCGAATTATGCGGGTTTGTCGTGGTGAAAGGTTAGTGGTAATGGTAGGACCTAGTTTTTAAATAGTTATATAAAAAGTTTGTTTAATTTAGGTATTGGAAACAAATGATTTTCTGCAAAACTTTAAATAGACACATTTATTTATTTGATAGTTGGTATTTTTTATCTTTTTATCACCTACCTATAATTTTTATCACCTTTTTAAAATATACTTTTGTAAAATTCCTAATAAAAAAATAATTTTGAAGCGGCATCACCATGCTAACTTATTTGATTGTCATGTCATAACTAGCCACTAGTTGCTTCGCACTTGCCAGTCAGTCGCTATATATAAGCTTTCCACTGGGTAACTTTTCTTCGACCAGGATAAAAGGTAGACTTATACTACTCAGGGATAAATAAAAGTTTTCTATTAATGTTCTATTATTTCCCCCCACATACAAACAAACAAATTTTACCTGTTCATATATATTTTTTAATAAATTGCTCTCATTTACTTACTACCAATATACATATTCCTTATTTATATGTTGAGAATCAAACGAAGCTGTTTTCTGGTAAATGTATGTTTCCTCATATAAGAATCTACATGTCTCTTCGTTAGCTTTATGGTTTTGATTGACATATGGTTTCATTAGTCTGCCCCATATCAGTCCGACTATCCTATTCGAGATAGATTGTTAGAATGGGACCAATTTGGCGATCCAAATTAGGCTATTCATATTTGCGAACCTAATGAATATTTTGTGTTTGCATGCTCGCCGATGAATTCTTTGTGTCGTATTTTGATATGCACATATATTGAGCAAGAAATTTGTTTACATATGGTTTTGCAAAAAAAAATAATATAGGACACATATACACATGATGACATATTATATAAATATCTGTATAAATAAATGATTAAAATGTTGCTTTATCAACTTTACGCAAACGCGTGAAGTTTAAAATTTAGTTTAGTTTAGTTTAGTGTTTACTATCTTAAAAAGACCTATTCACTAAGGAATCACGCCTCCATGCAAAGCGATCAGTTATTTTTATTTTATGCTACATTTCAGTTTTTATGAAAGTCTCTACGCCATCGCAGCCAATTTTTGCAATGTCTGGATTCCGAATTATGTTGCTTTTTACTATACATTTAAAATAGCTGTAAATAAGGTATATTCAATGACAAACTGTATCGCTCGTTGCTCCAAAGTATTTATATGGTTATCTCGTAAAATAAATAGTATTGCTTGGCGACTACGGTGCCACAATATGTTTTAACATTGTAAAACGCCTTGTGAGCTGTCATCTGCGTTTCGTTTCACGACTTACGGTTGTCTTATTAGCATTGTTCTTTGCGAACCAAACGCCTGGCATGATACGGAACGCCTTTTACGTACGATCCCGGTTAGTACAGAACAAATTTAACTTTGCCGTTGGTGAAATACTTTGCTGAATGTTTTGAGCTCTACTCGTTTATGTTAAGGTCTATTAGCAATAAGTTGGATGTAAATAAGCGTGGTCATGCGGATGAATCCTTTCATGTTTCATGTTACAGGACAAACGGTGAGTGTCCAATGTCCTGGGTGTTTAGTTTTATAGTTATAATTGTTTGGAAAGAGCAGTTCTGTTGAGAGAGGCGATTGCAACCAACTTTTCATCTTACGCAGTTACGCTATAGGTACTTTTACGATTTTATATATCGAGATGAGGTTAAGAACTTTTTTTTTTATTAACAACCAGCTGATCTTGCGGACTTCGTTCCGCATTATGCATGTATCTATACATATAAACCTTCCTCTTGAATCACTCTATCTATTAAAAAAACTGCATCAAAGTACGCTGTAGTTTTAAAGATCTAAGCATACATAGGAACAGACAGACAGCGGGAAGCGACTTTGTTTTAAACTATGTAGTGATTATAACCAAAGAGTAGTTTATCAGTTGACTAGGAACGTCTTACGGATAATAAATAGTCATTTATGAAATGAAAAATATTTATATGTGTGTCACAAAAATAAAAAGAGTTTTTGTTTAATTAATTCCAATTCATTTGTGTGTGGGCAATAAAGAATTTATCTATCTATCTAAAATGGTGTCGTGGACCGTTACGTTCTGTTACAGCATAACCAACAATGGGTAAGTAATTTTTCAACTCGTAATATTATATTGATTAGAGCATTAAAATTAATAAGCAGGTAGGTACACTATATTTTTGCCTTTTCAAAAGAGGCAAAGTTTTATACAAAAAAAAATCTAAATTAAAACATTCTCTTATTTTATAATTACAAGTTCACGACAAGCCGAAGTTCAAGCGAGTGCATCCACGGGTGAAAGCTTGTATGCGCATAATGTGTAGCTTGAAAGGCACCGCGTATGCGATTATGTGCAAGATTAATATCGGTAATTACCTACTGTGTGGCATACTGCTCGCGGGTAACAGCTCGCTTTATTATCGGCTGGTGACGCGCAAAACTGAGTACAAGACATTGGGTTCTAGAAAAAAAAAATTAAAATTTTATTAAGATAAATAATTTCATTACGCGTTTTATCCGGTGACTTGACATTGCAATAGTTGCTTTACTTGCAAAACTGTAACCCTTCTTTGTAAATTAAGAGAACTATATATCAAAGACAGTTCACTGATCAACAACACACTCCGTACACGTACTCTTAAACTCTAAGTGCCTTACAAATAAATAGTGAATCTTCGAATAATTATTCCGTGTTTTTTCCCCGTCATGTAAACGTTATTTCATATAGAAGTAAAAGAGACAAAACACGGATTAACTATTTGAAGCTTCATCATCATCAGCTCATTTATGTCCCCACTGCTGGGGCACTAGCCTTCCCTATGGATGGATAGGAGAACAGGCCATGAACCACCACGCGGGCCCAGTGCGGATTAGGGGTTGTTAACGACTGCAAATGCAGCCGGGACCAACGGCTTAACGTGCCTTCCGAAGCACGGAGGAGCTCGAGATGATACATTTTTGGTCACCCATCCGATGACCGGTCTTTGCGAAAGTTGCTTAACTTCAGCACTCGCAGACCGGGCGCGTTAACCACTGCGCCATCAAGCTCTATTCGAAGCTTACTCACTGTTTATTTATAAGCTACAAATAAACAGAGAATAGAAGATAAGAAAAGAAGTTTACATCACGGGAACAAAACGCGGAATAACTATTGGAAGCTTGTTCTCTGTTTATTAGTAAGACCTTAAATTAAATAACATTAAAGCTAGAAAATTTCAGTTCCAGTGTTTTCTACTATACACCAAACAGACAGTTTGGTAGGTAATTATCGTACGTAACGAATGCAATCCCGCGCATATCAAGCGCAGATTTGAGTGATGTAGCCACGACGCGACGCGGACAAGCGTCTCCGACGTTTTTCTCAAGCGCGTCGACATAGTTTACATCGCCTTATGGCACACGCTACTCCATTAATTATAGCCATAAACGGCGGCCGGCTCCAGCGATTTTGAATGACAAAATTGCCAGGAAGATCATGATCATGATCAAGATCACGGATAGCGTAATTGAGCTTTGAAATATCATTTCTGGTATTGACGCTAACGATGCTGGTGGCATGAAGTTACTACCAGTTGTTGACGTTTAATTGGTTATGAGAAGAAATTATGTTTGCGAAATATTATTGCAATGTATGAGAATTAATTGTTTATTAATTAAAATAGATTTGTAAGGTGTCAAAATAAATAAAATAGATTTAATTAATAAATATAAAAAATGTGTATTTTAAGGCTTGCGTGATATTTGATCTGTCACATAAATCATTGTCTCGCGGCCCATTGTATTTGATCGGTTTTTTTTTGTTTTTTTTGCAGATTTAACGCAAACTGTTTAGTGTTGGTATCTTTATGCTCATTTTTAATCCGACGACCGTCACTTAAAATTGCTTAGGGGTCACTATAAACATATGAGCCATCGGTAAAATCGGGCATAAGCCTTTATAGTCAGACCGTTGAGCACGACTGGTCCAACTCACAAGTGTTTAAAAAGGTTTGCCTATATCCCGTTAATAAATAAAACATATTATTTATATGGAACGCGTAGTCAAAAGAGTAAACAGATCTAAAACTTATACTTACAGTAATTTCTGCTAAGCCGCTGAACCATAGACACGTAGAGTGGTCGCCATTACTACTTTTCAAGATTTATTTTGCACAATGCATGATAAAAGACTCCTTTCGCTACAATTTAGCACCAATTACCAACTACCAGTGCGCTGATGATATTGATACCCATTTATACGAATGTTTCTACTTTTCTGAACGTCTATGATTCGTCGAATCTCCGATTGGAGGGGTAAGGAGGTGTAACCGTATATACGTTTTTACGAAACATTTGATCGAGCGAGACTAGCTGTTTGCCAACCATAGATTCTATAAAATTTAAAAAGTTGAAGCATGATATACACTTTCTCTATTTCACAATTTTTGATGTTTTCCAGTGTTTTCTTAAATGGGTCGCGTTACAATCAATCATACAAGTAGAGGGCGTAAAGAGGGAATAGACAAGTAGTATAATTATATACATAACGCTAGTAGAATAGAAATGAAATAGAACGATGAACGTATGGGCTTGACATAAGCCAATCAAACGTAATTGATTCGAACCTATCATTTAATTCAATTTCTTTTGTTTACGCGTGATGCCACTTGTCCAAGCCCTCAGTTAAGGGCCAAGACAAGTATGTTGTCGTCATCATTAAAAACTTTATGAACATCAACCTGCCTGGCATAGGCTTTCCCAAACGAACAATACGTCTAAGGGAAAATTGGACTCGCTGCGTTGCAAGACGCTCGTGCTCATAGCTCCTAAGCTAGGCCTGATGTATCTTCTGAAGCGCGGAAGAGCTCTAGCTTTTTAATTTGACTATATCTGAAATTAATAATTCGCCAATCACAAAGGAACAAGAGATTATTTATACTCCTTGACTTAATTGTAATAGGGCTGTCACAGAATCGCTAATACTAATAAGTAGTATGAACTAATAACTACGAAGTCCGTTAACATCATGCGTTCAATCCTCCTCCGTGATTTTGATAGCTACAAATACCACGTCACTGGTCGTAAAATCGCGCCGGTCGGTGTGCCGCTAAATAATAAATTAGATAACAAACTGCGACGCGACGCGATGGAACGCAGGTGGCTAACGAGTGTCGTACGACGGCCGCGAACATTCGTAACTCCATCAGCCGCGATCTCCGCTCACTAGTGATGTCACTCATGACTAGTGAGATTTAATTTTTGTGTCCACCTTAACATAACGGCTTTGAAACACTTTCGGATATGCACGTACCTACTCATCAATCTGATTCGAACCCTTCGGAGAATTTAGAAGGGATCGGGGACACGCACTAGTGCGTGATGCCATTATCTCTAGAAAACCTTTGACGGTGTTTCGTTTCACACGGGTACTTTCACCCTTTAAGTTTCTTGCCGCCCTCAAAAAGTCCGTTGACGTTGAAAATACTGTCAGAGGCTATTAGCAATCTCTCAAAAAAAACCAAAAGAACTCATTGCTCATCACGGTTTTCTTAAGGAGGAAAAGCATTAGGCATACCAAACCCTAGGAGCACCTATCATCACCATTTAGTGCCATCTTCAAATTTTCTGTGATCCCATTACCTATGGAGACCTGTTTCGACCTAAAATTCCTTTGGAAAATCTAGTAGAGAAAGGAAACGTTTCCGTGATGCTTTTCTCTCAAGAATACTTCTGACGGGGTGTTTTGATCACACGGCTTTAGGAACCCATTAAGTTAGAAAAAAGTCTGGTATCACTGAAAAGGTCACCTAAGGCCATCAGTAAACACTCTCTTCAAAAATCTGGAGTTTATTGTCCGACTCTTCTCGCTAGAGACGGAACATTAAGTTCTCTGCTGTAGCCAAAAAAAATAAAAAATTACGAGTATTCGACGTAGCACAGATGCTCTAACAATAAAACTAATACTTTTGCTAATCCTACGACGAATTGGACTTTTCTCAGCATAAGTTGTGTTTTGTCCCACTCATGTGTGGATAAAACGATCGCGTGATTTCCTAAGCTTTATTATGTATTGTAACATTGGGCAGACCATGTTTTTCTAAGATAAAGGGATTGTTTTTATTAACGGACAAAGGACAAAGTCAGTATACATATTTCGATCTTTCACAATATCTCTTTCTGTGAATTTCGATCGATATCAATCAGATCCCACCTCACACATCACTAGCAATGTTTACAGAAATCAATGTGATTTGGATGTTTCACGCTTAATGGCGGCTTTAGCTGAAGCCTAAGGGTAAGGCTTACGTTTTGTACGTATTTATGAATTTACTGCTTTACCAAGAAATAGGTGCTTAAAGCCACTATAATTCACGTTTTAGTAGCAAAATTGAATTTTGTTATTTACTTAGTTCAATGTCATAATGCGGATAGTTTCATAATTATAATTATTTATTTAAACTATGGATACTTAAATATAGCGCTTAAAGAAACGATATGTCTCGGATGAGTTTTCAAATTATTATTTAAATGTAGCTAACATTAATAACAACCTAATATCATTGTATTTCTTATTCAAAATATAATTATGTTCCCTATTTATCCTTTCATACCGGCAACCACCGACGAGTCCATTTTTGGATACAATGAGTACCTCATATAAAATATTCATATCAATCAAGTAAATACTAAAATAATTATTATTGAGAGCCACTGTCTATAACTCCGCTTCTACTAGAGTATTAATTATTCTGAGCTACCACTACACATTGTAGCGATTCGCGATTTATTATATAGCAAGCAACACTACTCGATATTATACTCTAAATTCAGTAGACATAAAATAAATCGAGTTGCCACATACATCAAAAGGAACATGACAACTTTTGATCTCATTACTTTATATTGCAACAGGACATGAGTTGGCCCATGATAGACTCGTGCCCTAAGCATAACACCGATATGGACATCGCTGAGCATTGTGCTAACTTACGACTCGATTCGGCCGGCTAATGAATCGATCCATTATCGATATATCAGATCAATTAAGGCCGGTCGAGAATCGATAAATCACGTCCCTACACGACTTTGATGCCACTCGCTGAGGAATGCCCCACGCATTCTTAGCGATGAGGTACATTCCTAATTAATCAGACTGAGAGTGAGTAACACTACTTGAAATATGTAGGGATACTATCGTTTGAGGAGCTCGATGGTGCAGTGGTTAACGCGCCCGGTCTGCGAGTGCTGAGGTTAAGCAACTTTCGCAAAGGCTGGTCATCGGATGGGTGACCAAAAATTTATCATCACGAGCTCCTCCGTGCTTCGGAAGGCACGTAAAGTCGTTGGTCCCGGCTGCTTTAGGAGTCGTTAACAACCACCAAGCCGCACTGGGCCCGCGTGGTAGTTTATGGCCCGTTCTCCCTATCCATCCATAGGGAAGGTTCGTGCCCCAGCAGTGGGGACATACAATGAGCTGATGATGATGACTATCGTTTGGTCTATAAGTTCTTGTATTTATAGCTAATAGATATCATTGCAGCCAAATCACGTAAATAACGCTGTACAACAACAAGGTATATAGGTACTCTCTCCTTTATGGTGTTTTTAGCATCCAGAGTACCTACAACATTCATCAGCATAATCATCATCACCTTGGCTGACCACGCAAAAGATGTCCACCGCTGGACAAAGGCCTCCCCCAAGGATCTCCACAACGACCGGTTTTGTGCTGCTCGCATCCAGCGGCTTCCCGCGACCTTCACCAGATCGTCGGTCCACTTTGTTGGAGGCCTGCCCACATTAATCAATTTTAAATAAAACACATGTTTTTTTATTTTATTTAACGTTTAAATACCATAGTTTGGAAATATACCGTACCAAAATTTTATAATTCTGTTAAACAATTAGGTATAACGAAATTACACAAATCCATTTTACCAAGATCCTTCATCTCATCATTGTACTGAAATAGGGAAGTAAATAACTAACCACATTAAATTTCAAGTAAGTACATAAAAATAAATAAACAAATAGGTACTTAAATCATAATAATAAATAAATATACTTAAGTTAATTTAATGTTCCTGTCCCTGGAGCCCAACGGTAGCTTGGACCCTGGTCCCAATGCCGGCAAACCCCTATTTTTTTAAATATTTTTAAAAGTTTTATTTATTTTGTTTTTAAAAAATATTTTCAAAATGTAAATTTATATATGAGAGAAAATAAATAAAGTAAATAATAATAAAGTACCTAAATAATCATTCAATTGTGATAAGATTTTTTATGTAAGATTTCTTAGAAGAAAAAAGTCCTTTGCAGTTTTGTTAAATTTTCTTGTATTTGTATCCAGATATTCATGATGTAATACTTCTGCCAAGTGCTGAAGCACTGGGGTGTTAGGCACCACCAGGTTCAATGAAACAATGAAAATTCAACAAAAGACTAACCTACCTTTAGATAGATACCTTTCCTTAATTGTGAAAAAAATAGATGGTTAGGCAGTGCTTATCTATTTTAATTTAACATTAAATCTTATAGGACATTAAATTAAAATCATCCAAACATCTAATTTATACAAATGCACTTTGGCACTATGGAGGCTTAAACTACAGTCACGAAAAAGTACAATGTAACTCTTAAAACGATGGAATAAGAGTCATAAACTTTTGACTTTGTTTTGACATAATCCGTCACATGCTAGCCATCCCTAATAAAATAGTGTTCCACATGTCAGACATTTCGAGACTAATACTTTTTTTATTAAATTACTATGGAAAAATATTTATTGCGCGATAACTATACAAAATTATCGCGTAAATGAGGTGTCATTATTTTCTATATTACTTTTTATACGTGGTTAACTACTTATAATGGACAATAAAGACTTATTGGCACGAATTTCTTTTGTTTTCAATATTTCTACTCGTTACTGTACAAAATTGGCGCTATAACCTATCCAGTGTAAAGAAACTCTCATTGGGAGTTCCCATACAAATCAAACTGGAGCAACTTCAAATTGGCGACTTCCCCCATACATCTTGAAGAGACCAATTAAAAAACGTACAGATTTATTTTCCCCATCTTACAATGTCTGCTGAAAAACTGCAACAGTTGTCTTGTTCTTAACTTCTATAAGTACAGTCAGCATCAAATAAATCGACGCAACATAAGTGGTCGAAAATATAGGTAACGATATTGAAATATTAGAAAAACAAATTTTAATTTGACAATTTTGAAGTAACACTGCCAATATTTTCGATCAAACAAAAAATAACCAAGAAGTACTGTATTTTAATAAATTTTAGTTAAAATCAAAGATCTTTTGAGCCATTTCTTTTTTTTATTACTTTTTTATTTTTGATTATCTCGTCTTCTCTCTCTCTATCTCTCTTCTCATTATACTTTGCAAAACTGTTAAAATATGCCACGAATGGTATTAAAACTACTTGCAATACCGTTCCGACCCAAAACCCCGGAGAATCTAGTAGGGAACGGGGACACACTAGTGCGTGATGCCATTCCCTCTAGAGAACCTCTGATGGTGTTTCATATTACATGGTTTGAGGAACCCTTGAAGTGTGTGGCCACCCCCAAAAAAGTCCGGTGTCGCTGAAAATAAGGCAAACAGCAAACTCCCTAAAAAAATATTGCAATTATGTTACAAACTGTAATTCGTTCGCAACAAAACTTGAGTAAAACTATACAAACCTAAATTCAGTATGCTTTAATAAAAGTAACGCCGACTGTACTCCAGCGATATCTCGCTACACCCGAGATAAGTCGGAGTGCTCCCGAGTTTTTGCGCCAACCCATCCTCTGGTACAATTTCCTAACTGGGAGCAAAGTAAAAACCGAACAATTATACAAATGCTATAGCAAGATACCAATAAATAAGTTCAGTTTATTCCCTTAGTCGGCAAGCTCACAGCACCAAGTAAGGAGACTGCAGGAGGTAAGCTTTATGGAAACGCGCTCAACAACGCACACATAGACAAGCTCTCAAGGACACTAACACCCGTTTGCACTAAACTTATGAATCGCCTAAGTCTTGGCTTAACTATTACCCGGTCAAGTTAACTCGGCACCTGGCTCGAAAACGTCGCTTACACTCAGGTGCCGACATAACTTGACCGGGTAGTAGTTAGGCAAAGATTTCAGCCCGATTTACATTTCAATAACTACAGTAGCGAGTTAACTTACAACATCGGCGAGTTAAGTTGTTATTGTCGTTTGAACGGCAAAAGCGAGTTAAGTAGTAAGTGATTGATTAAGTTGATTTGAATAGACCGCGATCCTATTTTTCGGCTAGTCCAGTGCGAAGTAGGCCCTTCTTCGTAGGCTCGCCTTCGTCGTCTTCCGCACCCCGCCAACTTAACTGGCGGGCATGTAGACGGGGGACAGTTCATAAATTTTTCTTCTTGTTGGAATGGCAACTTATGGTTATTCACTCGCCTGTAGTGTACTCGTAGTACCCCATATTATGTTATGCTATGTATGTAACCTTTTAAAAGCGTTGCGTTCTTTTATAATAAAGTAGTGTATGAACAGATTGCGTTGTTTCAATACCTCTCCATCGGCTCCCGACAGTACATGGCGACCGTGACAGGACCCTTCCTAATAAGGAGTATCGGATTCAGGATACGTTTGGACGCTACTTACAACTTACTACTTGTTACTTAACTGACTGATTTCTTTACTCGCTACTGTACTTATTGAAGTGTAAATCGGTCTTCAGGCGATTTATAAGTTTAGTGTAAACGGGTGTAACACCTGTTTGCACTAAACTTATTGTTGATGTAAGGAGTCAGCGCGGCATGTATAAGTTTACCTTCTGGCTCTCCTAATTTTGTGCTCACAGCTCGGCCAAAACAGCGGGATCGGCGTTCTTTGTATTTAATGGGGTATAAATGTACTGTTTTATGAGTTAACGAGCGAATGGCTTAATATAGCAGTGAAGCTATGCTGCTGTCAATATAATTGTTTTAATTTTTTACGCTTTCCAAGTGGCTTGAGGCTTACTAATCACGGTAATAAATTACAATATAAGAAAAAAGAAGGACTTCTTGGCGGGAAAGTGAAGTCATGTCTGCGGTTTTGTTTTATTTTCTAAAATTTGTGATAAGTCGAATATTAATGTGAAATAATGGTGGATTATTAACCGTTAAGTGTAAATGAGTACTGGCAAATGAAACAAAACAGTGCAACGTCACAATTCTCTTAAGAAGTCCGCCCGAAGACTTAGTAAAGCCCCACATCTTTACTGAGATACTCGAGGGGTTGGGGGGTATATCATTTCTCACTTCTCGTTTCTATTATCATTCATCATCATCATGCAGGAAGGAAATATAGTTTATTTATGTATTGTAAGAAAAAATACTTTGACATTGGCTAAATGTGTTAATCGCACGAAGCCATCAACTAAAGGAAAAAAAAGAAAGAAGAAGAAAAAGCTTGCTTTGATTTGCCTATTGGTGAGTGGTGTCCTTTCTAGCACAAATTTTGTTTGATATAATTAATGTTATAAAATTTAAAATAGCAATACTTTGTTCTGAGTTTGTAAAGTAAAAAAGGAAAGTAAGTTATAGTAGTAGTAGTATTAGTATTAAGCCTATTAATGTCCCGGGGCAAAGGCTTCCATATAGTAAAGTATTAGGTCCTTACCTATGAAATTGACGTTTTGTATGAAGATGTTTTATAAAGTTATATTTTTTATACTAACGTTTTTTAATTTTCATAGCATCTATTTATGAAAAATTGTAGAGTAGTGTATTTCTTTCACTAGCTAAATATAGCAGACATTAAAAAGAAAAAAATCAAGTCCCTTCAAAGCTACAATGAAACAAAAAGTCAATTCCGCGAATAAAAAAAGAAGTCAATTTAAAAAAAAATTGGTCGATAAAGACACAAAATGAATAATCATTGTTATTACTGAAGCCTAAGTAACATAGCCCTAATTAAAGGTGTATGATCCGGTCAACCGGTATTGACTTTTAGAAGTAATACACCTTTTAATAAGTGAGAAAAAAACGTCAATTTCATAGGTAAGGACCCAATATAACCTGGGTACCTATATATTGTCACACTCAACGGCCGAAAAAAAGACAAAAAGCGTCCATCATTGCTGCAATGCGGGTATTAGTTTAGTCATCACGCTTGGTAAATGCTACGAAAGTCTATAAAATGCTAAGACCGACTTAGCCTTTTTTCCACCCATTGTCACCCATCTGATGACCGGCCTTTGCGAAAGTTGCTTAACCTCAGCACTCGCAGACCGGGCGCATTAACCACTGCGTCATCGAGCTCCTCAACTATACTTTAAGGCGAAGGGTAAGGTACACTAGCGCCGCTAATGGATTTAATTTGATAACTGCTAAGCTGGATTTTTTTTAAACATTGCGGACCTTCCGACACTAGGCAAACATCTATTATTTAATAATTGTGCACTACTTTTAGGTTTGTTTTTGTATTCATTCGCTAACACCAACAGTGGCCATTGTTTGTGAATAAATGCGATAGCCCGTTTTGTGAATAAATCACGCAACAAAAAGTAGTGCACAATTATTAAATAAATACTATGGATGCTTTCCTGTTATCGGACGGTACGGAATGTTTAAAAAAAGATCCAGTCAGTTAGAAATTGTCAAATTATCAATTGGTGGCGCTAGTGTGCCTTACCCTTCGCCTTAATACAATGTAACAGAGTTCAAGCTGTGAGCAAATACCGTCAATGAAAAAACACAATTACTACTCTCATAGTACATTACTTGAAAAATCACAAAAAGCAACGCACATTGTATTACATGCCCACCACACAATATTATTTATTATTTTCAATCGAGATAGGTAACACGACTTATAATAAATAAATTCTCAGTTGCGGCCGCATGATCCGCAAGGCGCAATCGTTACCATAAATTAATTGTGCAAATCGGGGTCCATCAATCTCGCCTCGTACCGGCGTGGCGCGTAAAATTATACAAAAAAGGTTTTATGCCTCATGAAATAAAGAACTCTGCCACAGCGGCCGCGTTAACAGGCGTCCGGCAGGTGTCGCATATATATTTAGCCCGTTTTTACAATTATAAAGTTGTCAACACACAAAGTCATTCATATAAAATATAAAGCACCAATGAATGTTTAAATATCACCCACAACGCACAATTTCATATACTACCACATACAAAACAGTAGTTTTGCCATGAAATTATCTATATTACCTACTTTTTTAGTAATCCATAATGAGGAGGAGCTCGATGGCGCAGTGGATAACGGTCTGCGATTGCTGAGGTTAAGCGCAACTTTCGCAAAGGCCGGTCATCGGATGGGTGACCAAAAATGTATCATTTCGAGCTCCTCCGTGCTTCGGAAGGCATGTAAAGCCGTCGGTTCCGGCTGCATTAGCAGTCGTTAACAACCACCGCACCACACTGGGCCCGCGTGGTGGTTATGGCCCGTTCTCTTTATCCATCCATAGGGAAGGCGTGTGCCCCAGCAATGGGGACATAAAATGAGCTAATGATGATGATGAATCTATAATAATGTGGCACTGCTGGGCAAAGGTCTCCACCAATTCCTTCCATTTTTTCCGATCGTTAACTGTCTCCAGCCTGGGTGAAATAAATCACAATCGTCGCGCCAACGCTTTCGCGGTCTTACTTGGCAGAGCTCGAGCTTGGTCATATATATAGTTAAGTCCATTTAGTTTAGTTCAGTTATTTCATTTAGTTTCTATTCAGTAGTAATATTATTTAAATTATGTAAAGCTTTATGATTGTTACATATATTTTTACGCAAATATTGTTGATACAAATTACAATTTGAAAAAAGATAGCCATGAAAAAAATTCACGAGCGGGATTCGACCCCACACTCCATGACATGCCAGGTCAGGTGCACTACGTAAAGCTTTGACTCACACACTTACTGACTTATCGCCGCCTATCCCAAGCTCTTGGATCTAGAAAGCTGAAACTTTCCTCTTCTCCCTTGGTAGTAGACACAAAGCTGGGTTTTTCAAAATTTCCTTACGAAAAATACAACTTATTTAATGTAAGATATAATATTTCGCAAGTGTGTATGTCATACAGCATAATACTCATATCTATCTATGCGTGTGTCGACCACTTGACAGTTTTTGTGTAGTGTTAGCCGACGTATCAATCAATTGTGGTGTAGGCACGCGGCACCTGCTGCGACATGCGGCTCTGATTAGAGATTGGCGGAATAGAACTTATATTTATTGAGCTAAGAAGTGATTGGATCTTAAAGCACACCTGTCGTTTTTGTAGCACGCTCGTTACTGCAGCACTGCAGATTTAAAAAGGTCATAACAAAGTTATTAACTGATTTGAAACTTTCCATCACATCACCACACCATAAGAATGCTATTAAAATTGCTGTTAAAGCGACATATTTCAAATAAGATGGTGGTAGCTAACCAGCCAGACTTAAAACTAGCTTTACCAGCAACCAATTCGAGTACAACCATATAACCCTCGATGGGAACCGAACCGGACCTCTGAATTTGAGACCCGTGGTCTTAACTGCTAGATCTGAAATCAGGGTATGAAATAGCTCTCAATATAAATGTTGATTTGTGTTGCTTAAATAACGCTGCTCAAGATAGCTGTCATCTATCTATGTAACTTATAAATTAAAATTTGTATCAAGTGCATATTCATGTAACAAGTACAGTTGACGCCCACAGAGTCAAACGCGTGAAACATATCGTTTATAACGCCCAGCGACGATGGCGAGAACATGCGAGTCGCGTGACGAATGGGCGTCGAGTGACGTCAGTAGGCGTTGAGGCCGACACATGTCGGGTTTTCCTATGCTCATGCTAGTTTGCGGCAGGCTTATTACCGAAAAAAAGCAACCAGTTGCTAATTGCACAATGGCAACGCGACTGCTACTAGTAGCGGTAGCTACAATCGGTCGCGGTCGGTTTATTTTATAGCGCCGCGCCGCGACGCCGTCATGCACTTTTAGTTCATCGATCGCTCGCTTCTGGCGCTATCGTAGCGTTATGTGTTATGTGTTTTGACAGCGATAAATTGCAAATAGTCGCGATCGCGACTGTCATCTTGCAGATCGGTAATAAGCCTGCGGAAGAGGCCGGTCAACGATAGACGCTCTAAGTCTAAAGGATTTAAATTGTGAGGCCATTCCACATGGCGAGTATGAGATGGCGGTGTCTCTTGACGTTGCCAACGTGTTTGGCACGCTGCCTGCTCCCACGTAAGTTAGAGGTAATGGCATCACGCACTAGAGCGTATCCCCGTTCCCTAAAAGTTTCTCTTAAGAAAGGTCTCTTAGGAAAGGTTTAGATTGGATCGGGAGCGGAACAATCCTAGACCTCTAAAGACTAGGACCTCGGCTCGGATTGACCGGGTCGTAGGGTGGGCTGGATGAGTCAGGACTTTTCTTTTTATATGATTGTTAAAAAGTAATTTTTAAAGTGTTAAAAAATAAAAGCAGTATTAACACTCTCATTTATACTCCACTCCACTCTTAACAATTTCCGTAGCCAAAATAAAGTTGTCTGCCGTAATACCGTCGACACTAATGCGCCGACCGCACCGCAGTTACGTCAAAATAAACACCATTATTTATTATGGAACGACACAGTCTAATAGCGCGATCTTTTGATATGCTAAAGTTATCTCTGGAATGCTGGGTTACCGATTAGGTGCTTGCATAAACATTTCCAAGGCATTTTGTTTTCACTTTGGGTCTTGTCGCCGGTATTACAGTCTCTCCGTAGGGTCCATCTAATGTCATGAACAATGTTTCGTCCACGTAATATATGAGTAGTACGTAGTACAATGATACGTATATACCTTGGCGTTGGGCAAGATTACGCCCTTAAGCGTTCAGTCAAACGCGACGTTCCAAAGCAGGAACCCCACCAGAACTGTAGAATCTCGCCATAACCATGCTCCTCCATGACACGCGACAGCATGACACCAAACTGGTACTGATACAGCAACCTTCATCCTCGAAGGTAATTGCCATGATCTGGCAGAAGTAAAGGTACTTCATATAACCAAAAACAAGTTAAAAAAAATATTTGTTAAATTTTCCACACATTGAATTGTAATGCAATGAAATAAATAAACTATGAACTAAGCAGATCACGAATCGAACACAGTAATTCTGAGACTGAGATCATCGGTGTAACCACTAGACCTTAAAGGCGATTAAAATTCACGTGTTCATGTGAGTAAAATAAGAGCCATTATAAAGTACAATATCTTGATTTATGACTGAATGGACGTGTCAATATCACCGAGTGCGCTGTTCTCACGACTTACATAGATTTTGTCATGCGATAAGTATAATCTAAAGAAAGAGACAACGATATAGTGCTGAGTTAGCCATTAGGAGGTATATTTTTAATTTTTGATGATTTAGTTTATATATTGTATTAACCTTAATTATCCTGTTTTTGTAAATAACTAATAATTAATTGGCTAACATATATAACTGTATATTTATTAAATGTTCTGCTATGTAAGAATTATATGTTTTGCTGTAAGCGTACCTTATAAAAAAATACATAGACACATATAATATTATCTTACCAATATAGCTATTATGATAATTAAATAATTACATAATCCCTAGTTATCGTTTTACCCCTACTAATAAAATATAAAATAACAAAAAAAAGCTTGTAAAGTTATTGTCGGGGAAAAATGAGAACGAAAGTATGTTATCCTTTTTATAAAGTTGGTTCAACATTCATGTCCGACGAATTAATAAACTCCTCTTTCTTATAAAGTCAGTTACAAGTGTACTGAATTCCGATTTGCAGTCACCACCTCCACTAGACTTAAAGAAAATACTGTGAAACAAGTGAACAAATCAAAGGCTACCTACATCATTATACCTATGTTACAATGAAAATGCCGGTACCCTTACAAGGAAAGATTTCAATTTCCCGCAATTTTTTTCCGGAGCGCTCAATCAAGCTGATTAGTCCTTACTGTTAATACGTGATCCAGTTCCCAATTACACTTTATCTGGTACAAAAATGTTGTCTACGGATTAACGAGGATTTTGCTACCATAAACAATACTGGACAGATGATAAAAAGCATAAAGTTGCCCGGAAAAAGTTACCAGACGCGAGAAGCATAAAAATCAAATTGGTATTCTGATTAAATTAATTTAATGATAGCCAATCGTTATAATTATGTTGGTTGATGACACGTCAACTCCAAACATGGAGATCATTGCGTGTTATGACTGTCAATTATCCCCTTGAGCGTCGATCTACCACCAGGTGGCCGATTGTGTCTGGTATTCGCGCGCTCGAGCTCTTATTCTGATATATTTTTTATACGAATAACATCTAAATGAGATCTCGTTGTCAGTTACATATATAATTTATCTATAACACTAAATAAAATTAATAAATAAAATTAAGTAAATTACACTAATATCGGCAAAAAGTAACCAATCAGTTTATAACAACAACATCAAAATTTTAATAGAGAAAATACTGTCGAAACTGATTGACTGTGCAAAACCAAATGATATTGACGAGCAAGTAATAAATTAATTATGAGACTACCAATTCCTCATCCTTTTTAGGGTTCCGTAGCTAAATGGCAAAAAACGGAACCCTTATGGATTCGTCATGTCTGTCTGTCTGTCTGTCTGTCTGTCTGTCAGTCCGTCCGTATGTCAACGTCACTTTTTTCCGAAACTATAAGAACTATACTGTTGAAACTTGGTAAGTAGATGTATTCTGTGAACCGCATCAAGATTTTCACACAAAAATAGAAAAAAAAACAATAAATTTTCAATAAATTTTGGGGGTTCCCCATACTTAGAACTGAAACTCAAATTTTTTTTTTCATCAAACCCATATTTGTGGGATAGCTATAGATAGGTCTTCAAAAATGATATTGAGGTTTCTAATATCATTTTTTTCTAAACTGAATAGTTTACGCGAGAGACACTTCCAAAGTAGTAAAATGAGTGTAACTTCTAAAATAAGAGAATGATAAAACTAAAAAAAATATATAATGTACATTACCATGTAAACTTCCACCGAAAATTACTTTGAACGAGATCTAGTAAGTAGTTTTTTTAATACGTCATAAAGTACGGAACCCTTCGTGCGCGAGTCCGACTCGCACTTGGCCGGTTTTTGTAATACGTTGGTATGTGTATGATTGCATGGTTGCAATGAGTTCAAAACGTCAAGATAAAATATTATAAAATATAATACCAAGCTCATGACTAATAGTGCCAAAGTCAAGGTCAAGATGTATGAGGAGGAAATGCAATATGTCCAAGAATACATATATCTGGGCCAAATGGTTTCCTTCCAGGCACGACAAGACAAGGAAATTGAAAGGCGGACTGAAAATGCCTGGAGGAGCTATTGGTCTATGAAAGAGCTGATGAAAGGGCACCTCCCCATGTCACACAAGCGAAAATTGATGGACATGTGTATCCTTCCCATCCTGACATATGGCGCACAAACTTGGTCCCAACATCCAAAAGTCTAGGCTCAGGGTTTGCCAACGCGCTATGGAGCGTAGCATATTAGGTGTCAAGCGAACGGATCGAATCCGAAACACCGAGCTGCGCTCCCAAACACAAATCACAGATGTAGCTCTGAAACTAGCTCAGCTGAAGTGGGATTGGGCTGGTCACGTCTGCCGCATGCCAGAAGTGTCATGGGCCAAGTTGGCAACATTTTGGAACCCAAACACAACACGGAGGCGCCGCGGTAGACCGAGAAGGAGATGGCGGGACGAACTGGATGAATTTAATCAGGATTGGAGTCAAATAGCAGGGGACCGCAATGGGTGGAAGAAATGGAGGGAGGCCTTTGCCCAGCAGTGGGACAGCGAGGGCTAATAATAAATAAAATAATAATATTATTACATGGAGACTGTCCCTGGAGTTTAGTAAAATGAGTTTCAATTCAAAGTGTAGATCTGCGAAAACTTCATAAAATTTTTTATAGTGGCACCAAACTTCGACAGGAACCAATGATCAACACGTCATGTTACCTTAATCCTAACTGTCATTCACTAAAATTCCAATAAAATTCTTCGATATTTCTTGGCGAGGAAAACCGGTGTCGGACACTGGTTCCCTATGTCAAACACTGGTGCCACAACGTTACATACAAGTTGTTGTCTATTCTAAGCCATACTTGTTACGAAGCTCTTCATTACAAAATCTGAGCAGGTTGTTAAATGTCAGTGGTTTATCTTATCAGCGGGGCGGGCACAATGCGCCGCGGAAGTGGGCTCCAATTATTCAATGGCGAACGCGTTAACAAACATCGGAATACATTAACACACAATCATATTCTGTTGCGGTACTGGCGACATGGCCCCTTTATTACGACCACGGTCACTGAGGAGTGTTGCCGAATTCTTTCAATCCATTATAATCTATATATTAATACGTGAAGCAAAAACTTTGTAACCGTTTTTACGAAAATTGCGCGCACAGAGAAGTATGAAATTTCGCACACTTATAGTTTATATAGAGAAGGTTATCCGAATGTTAATATATTTTTTTAATTTTGCATAAAAAATACATTAAATCAACAAAAACAACATTACACACACTACCATGTATTTGACACACACGTATTGTTTGTCTTTAATGCAGCCGACATCTGTCAATGCCAATCCAAACTCACTTTTTTAATTTTTCATTGCTTAGGATACAATCCGTGCTGCCTTAATAAAATTACGGTCGAATTTCGGCCACTGGGCGACCACTAGTAACATTAAATAGCCTATGACGGTCCCACCAATGCAAAGTGTCATCAAGTCATCACTGCAATTGATGGGTAATGGCTTAATCACCACGCTTGCCAAATGTGGGTTCGTGATCACAAACAGAAATCATCGAAAATCTGAAACACACTTTGGCCGACCTGGTGGGTTACTCTTGAAACACAATTGCAATAATTAATTTCCAATCCCAAATCTAAAAAAATCAAATGGCACTCTTAAAAGCTTTAATAGCGCTGCATTGGAATTAAATTGCGTGGAAATTGAGTGAACAAAGTATTATCGAGATGGGGCGTACCGAAATTGCGAAACTTATCCCAATATTGATACATATTAATCGCATTGGAATTGTATTGAGATTGAGTTTGCGTCAAGAGTAGCCTACCTGGAAATTGAACCCGAAGCTAAATTTTAATCAAACTGACAGCTAGAACATAAAAAAATGATTTTAATGCTGTTTGAAACTTTTTATAGTAGACTTTAAATTTAAAAGAAGGCTTTAAAGCTTGTTTAGTCTTTTTTAAATTCCTGAAGGGTAAACCGCTTGGCCTTCATCTCACCTGTTGTTAAGTGATGGTGAAGTTGAAGGAGGAAGCGCACTTCACGCGTGATGCTCAACTACTTAGGAACTGGCTACCTTATCTCCAACTGTCAGAACACCACACTGCCACCTACATACATACATGTTATGGTTACATATTTAGAAAAGATGGTGGTAGTTACCTAGGCGGACTAAACACAAGCTCTATCACTAACCAATACACCAAAGGGTACAAATATCTACCTCACCGCTGGAAATCGAATCTGGGCCCTTTGGGTCTGAGACCGGCTGTTAAAAGTTTTCAGTGTTAAGGAATTTATTGTTGAATCGAAAAAAAACATAAAGCAATTATAACCTAGGTATTGGCTAAGTGACCTATTTTGATAGCTCATGATAGCTCACGCGATTTTGACTTATCTTTTAATTATTCAAAACTTGATATTCAAAATTCAAACCTTGATACTTCTACAATTTAGTATGCCATATAAACTTAAATGATTATTTATTTATAATGTATAATGATTAAAAGAGACAACGTCATTAGCAAAATAATAAACACGTACAAAGGCGCTGCTTATTTCAAAATGAAACCTCATTTTATACAGTTCTATGGTTACGTTTAGTAAACAAATCTTTAACTTCACACAATTAATAATGAAATATTCGCTACTTCACCAAATGGGAAGTAGCCGTGTGTGAGGAGCGTAGGGCGAGTGAAATCACCTGTAACTTTAAGGTACATTTATTGTGCTCAACCTTGTTGCAGCCGTGAAAAGAGAACGAGTGGCTTTTTTTTTGGAGAGAGATTGCTGATTGCCTCAGACGGCATTTTCAGCTTCACCGGGCTTTTTTTTAGGGGCGGCGAGGAACGTAAAGGGTCCCTCAAGCCGTGTGAAACGAATCACCTTCGGAGGTTTTCTAGAGGGAACGGCATCGCGCACTAGTGCGCGTCCCCGTGCCCTACTAGATTCTCCGAAGGGTTCGGATCGGAACGGGGAGCGGAACCACCCGAGGGCGTCTCTAAAGGCTCGGACCTCGGCTCGGGTAGACCTGGCCGTGGAGCAGGAGAGAAGCGCCCAAGTACATGTCTGTACCTGGTATAGAGCGCGCGTGAACCGGTTCTTCGTACCCTTGTTCTACGAGTACGGTGTCTTGGACCTAAACTGGGCGCGCAGGCCCTTATATATTGGCAGACTGTCGCTGTTTGCGGGAAATATAGGAACTACTCATAAGTGATACATTGTCTAGATTGCTTGCAACATAATTAGTTTCTCTTTGTCGGTGCCAGATGACGCTAAATATACAACAAGCCGAAAATTTATCTTTTCATTTAATTATGTTTGCAATATATGCCTAATCCTATCTAAAAATTGAAAATTACGTCTAAAACTTGGTCAAGTCCACCGTTTAATTAGCCTCAGATCCATACCGCCCTAGTTGATGTACCGGCCGATACGATCGCGTTGGTCTTGATAACGATCTAGATATGAACTGGTGTACACTTGCTTGCATGGCGTAGAGGTACTTTATTCATAATTACTTAATTATGAAACTGCTTAGGACCCCGAGGGATACATCAAATTATCAGGTGCAAGTATGGATGGTTTTTTTTTTTTCCGCTCTGGCTTTTAATAAGAACGGACGTGTGCGAATTTATTTTTGAAATTAATATTTAAATTGTGAGTGCTAGGGCTTCGCCCTGTGTTGAGTCTGATTGCGCTTGGCTGTACGTTGGAGTCCCCACAAGAAGAAATTTTAAAAAATATTTTTTCTGTGCGTGCGGTGATTTGAACCCGGACTTCTTGGGTGAGTGTCGACGTCTTATCCGCTTGACCAATAACACAGAGCACGACGCGGCCGAAATAAGCGACCACTAGCTTCATCGGTACGGCCGGCGGACGCCCCACTTCCGCTACTCGCTTATAACGTCCGTCCGTAGCAAAGCAACTGCTACGGCCACGCCGCACGAACTACGAGCTGCTACGAGACTACTACGCCCGGCTATAGCGAATTAACTTGCGTTTTATGATGAATACTGTTGAATCAAATAGTGAGATGATCTGCTGTGCGTGCCTGGGAGGGTTACAGGTGGGTGAAGTTTTTCTGCAGTGCATGGTGGAGACTTGTGGTAAATTGTATCATCAGCTATGCACTAACGTACCACCTACAGTTTCCGATCGGGCCCTATGGATATGCCCTGAGTGTGTTTGTACATCAAAGAGAGGTGGAAGAAACTGTGAAACACCTGTAGGCACTCCCAACATCACCAAAAATATAACACTCAGGAAAAAACATTCCTCGCCCATGCCACCTCGGGAAAATGATCCGGCTGCAGCTGAAATATTAATCCTTCGCAATCAGATGGCAAAACTAACTGAACAACTGGAATCTGCTATTTCCACCATGGCGCGCTATCAAGTAGCAATTCAAGAAACAACGCTAAATATCGAGGCTATTAACGAGAAGCTAAAAGTCTTGGAACTCAAGCATAATTGCAGATGTTCTTGCAGTAACGAGCCAGAACCCCTAACTTTAGATAATAAGCCCAGTAAGGCACTCAATAAAGGTAGTAAGGTCATTACTAAAGAGAACCGCAACCGTGGTAATATGAAGAAACAGTCCGCTGCGATCGCTTATTCTAAGTACGAGAAACCAACGTCGCTATCTAATCCCACCAGTGCGGTACCTCTTCATCCCGACTTACCTACCAGCGATGCCTGTAGTTCTGGGCAGCTTGGTGGTCATGATACTGATGGCTTAGTCCCAGTTATTGTGGGCAGTGATCAACAAGATGAGTTGACAGGTTGGAAAAGAGTACGCTATAATAAGAGTGATTATGTTTCCGATTGTACTGTAGAGGCTAACTCCGAGTCACATACACGGAATAATATACGAAAAGGCAAGCGAGTTAGCACTTCGATCCGGTGTACTGCAGGACCTGACGTAACTTCTCTTAAGGCGGTGGAATACCGTAAGTACATCCACCTGTGGAATATGCTATCTGGAATTGAAGAGATTCGGTCATACCTAGCAAATCTGTGCCCAGATGGTACGTGCACAGTCGAAGAGCTTAAGCCCAGAGGAGATTATAAGTCGTATAAAATTGGCGTCCTACCATCCTACCACGATAAATGTCTGTGTCCTAACACCTGGCCATCCAACGCAAGAGTGAAGCCGTGGTTATTTCGTGGGCAACCTAACCAAAAGAAGCCGTAATCGTGGTTCTAAATCAGTACTTCCTCTTTCTATAATATACCAAAATGTCCGAGGAATGAATTCGCGGCTTAGCTATTACCGACAAGCATTGCTATCCTTAGATGGAGATCTCATAGCAATAACTGAATCATTTCTTAGCGATTCAGTTGAAGACGCGGAATTGTCAAGTGGTGGTTGGAGCTTACTACGTAGAGATCGTACCACTGGCACTCATGGTGGGGTACTATTATCAGCAAGACCCGGTATAACCCTTCATCGACGGCTTGATCTAGAAACTTCGGCTGGTGAAGACCTTTGGGCCTCATTCGCTATAGGAAATTTAACCTGTTATATTTGTGTTGTTTACATTAAACCCAAAGCTTCCGAAGAAATGTACATGTGTTGGTTTCAAAAAGTTGAATCTGTAATTGACTCACTGAAAGGTGTTGTTATCATTACAGGCGATCTTAACTTGAATCCTACATACACTTCAAGTAATATTTTAAATTATTATGGATATTTTTTAAATGTGTGTGGCTTGACTGAGATGAATGAGGTGTTTAATTTGTATGGTGGTAAGCTTGATGTGGTGCTGGTATCAGAACTTCATTGCGGGGTTAATGTAAGTGAGGTGGAAGGGAGCGGACTAGTCCCTCATCGTGATGCTTACCACCCCCCGCTAAATATTGCTATTTTACTTGAGAATAGTCCATGTAAAACCCCCACTGATCCTATTGATCCTAGCAATGTAGACACACAACAAGATTGGAATTTCGCTAAGGGTAACTACGAGCTGCTTTATACGCTTATATCTGAAGTTGACTGGCGTGAGGTTTTGGAGGCGCAGCATCCTGATCTTGCCCTGGAAAGCTTCTATAGAACTATTTATAGGATCTTTGACACTTGCATTCCAAAAAAGGTTCGCTCCAGTCATCCTAGCAGACGGTTTCCAATGTGGTTTACGGCTGACCTGATCAAAGACATACAACGTAAAGCAATAAAACATCGTCTTTGGAAAGCAACTAAGAGTCGAACTGCGTATGAGGAGTTTGCTCTGCTGAGAACAGATATCAAGCTCCGAATATCTCAGGCTTATGACAAGTACATAAAACTAGTTCAAGCTCAGTTAAGAAGCAACCCGCGTGCCTTTTGGCAGCATGTTGGGAGCTTAAAAACTAAAGGGGGCTTCGAATCACGTGTTTTTCTTGATGGTAAAGAGTGTGTCGGCAGGGAAGCAGCCCAAGCTTTTTCTAGTTATTTTTCAGGAGTTTTTCTGACTAACATCCCGATACTCGATCACCTTTCCGTGGAGGCTCAGAACGACAGTAATTCTGCAAACTACGTGCATGTCAGTGAAATTACGCTAAAAGAGGTAGATATGGCGATAAAACGTCTGAAACCAACAAGCTCTCCTGGACCAGACAACTGTCCTGCGTTCATCTTGAAGGGTTGCAAAGATTATCTAAAAGAACCTATTTGCTTCATCATGAATCTTGCGTTGTCTACCGGTGACTACCCGCGCCAGTGGAAAATCTCTAGAGTTAGACCAATTCCAAAAGCTAAAGATACTACTAAAGTAGATAATTATCGTCCCATTGCCATTCTTTCTGCGCTTGCTAAGATCTTTGAATCGATATTGCACAATTTAATATCTCCTCAAATACAACCTTTTTTATGCGACTCGCAACATGGATTCAGAGTAAATCGCTCTGTCAATACTAACTTGTTAACCCACGCTAATAACATTTCACAATTCTTAGACAAAGGTAAGCAGGTCGATGTGGTTTACTTAGATTTTAAAAAAGCATTCGATAGAGTCGATAATGATGTGTTGTTGCGAAAGCTCTGTAGCATTGGTTTCTCAACCAAACTGCTCAAGCTTTTCGCTAGTTATATGCGTGATCGACAGCAGTTTGTGCAACATGGATGCTTTGTTTCAGCTCCATATCATACAAGGTCAGGAGTGAGCCAGGGCTCTATATTAGGCCCTCTTTTGTTCGGCATTATGATAAATGATCTCGAAGCCGCCCTTAAACATACGAAGTGTCTGCTGTATGCCGACGACTTGAAGTTGGTATGTGGGCTTGAACAAACTGGTGACTCTAGATATCTACAAGAAGACATCGATGCAGTGTTTGAATGGAGTCTTTCCAACAAGCTGCTCTTCAACATGTCTAAGTGTTGCACTATGACTTTCAGCCGCGCGCGTGTGCCGTTTCATACTCAGTATTTGCTAGGTACGGAGCCTATAGTTAGAGTCAATACTGTTAAGGACCTGGGCGTTACTTTTGATACGCGTCTAAACTTTCATGAGCACTTAAAGGCACTCGCTGCTGACTCTTATCGTAGGTTAGGCTTTGTTCTCCGGAATGCCCGTGAATTCCAAGATGCTGGCGCTATAAAGATAGTATACACCGCTCTCGTAAGGAGCAAGATTGAGGCGGCGTCAATTGTATGGCATCCATATGAGAGTAGTTACGCTTTGCGACTTGAGAAGATCCAAAAGGCCTTCTTAAGATTCTATTACAAAAAACTTTATGGATATTATCCTTTTCTGTACCCCACAATATTTTTACTTGGTGCGCTTGGTTTCAACTCTTTAGAGGCAAGGCGTAACTACCATCTACTAACGACTGCCTGTCAGATATTGCGCGGTGTATCTGACTGCCCGGAATTGGTGGCCCAAGTGGTGAGACTATCCGTTCCCGAAGTACCCAGGTACTCTCTAAGACCCCGTAGTCACAGCCTACTGGCTGTGCCCCGGGCGCGCACTGTGGCGCACACTAACTCTCCTCTCATTCGAGCATTAAAATTGTTAAATGAGCTTCTGGTATCATCACCACTGTGTGATTTGTTTGCTGACAGATGGAGGGAAGTGTGCAGAGAATGTCTGAGGTATTGTGAGATGATTGATAGTGTAAGAATTAGTACTATATAATACATTATTAATATGATTATTGTTATTATTTTGTAATTATTATTTTTTACTTTAACTTATAAATCTATTTTTTTTTCTTTTTTCTTTTGCTGTTGTTTCTATTGTAGTATTTACAATAGAATAACAACATTTTTTGATATTTTTTTGTATAGCATAGCGTATTGGTGTCATACTGTAATGTTGTGTTATTATTTACATAAATAAATAAATAAATAAATAAATAAATAAATGGAATAAGCTTGTTTGTTGTTTTAATTAGTACACTTTTTTTTAACGCTTTGGATAACAGGCGCGTAGTGCGGGTTTTCTTTGACATCGGAACACGTTAATGAAAGCTGGTTTTTGCATGGCAAAATTTTAACACTGCATGGTATAAGGCGCTGCTTGAATTTCATGCAGATTCTTGTTTTTGTTAAAGTGATCGAATGACAAGAGGTTTCTCCTCTCATTAGGCACCTTGAAGACGGAGGCGACTCTGGAGAGACATCTTTTCAGTTTGCCGAGTATTCGTTGGAGATGACGTTTGTGTTTAAAAATGAGATTGGTGGGAGACCGCGTGGGACTGAAACTTATAAAAAGATATGGGGTAGACTCAGTATAGTAATAATGAATTATGCACTCACTCTGTCTTCTCTGTCTGTCGAAGAATTTTTGGTCAAGGTTCTAGCGATTGATGAAAGAACGAATTACTACGGCACTATTGACCTGTCTTCTTTAAAAAGGTAGATCCTTTATCAGAAAAAATATTCAGCTATATAATACACACACCAGATAAATCTCAGTGAATTTTGGTGTGCTTATAATGTTATGTAAGCTTTTATGCTTTTATAATTGTTAAATAAATTAAGAGAAAAAACAACAATAATAATAAACTTCATTTTCTCACCATAAAACCATTTAATCAGTGGTTTATAGTAGCTGTTCGCGCCAGAAACGCGACGGTCTCATTCGCTCGTTCACTCAATCACTCATCAACAAAAAGATACGCCGCGCAAGCCGACGGGGGAGGGAGTGTGTTGCTTGGCTCGTGACGCGTAAGGTACGTGAGTTCCGATCCACTAAGCTCTCCGCTCAAACGGCTCAAATATTCAATTTGGCGCGTGAGTGAAGCCCCCTTCATAAAGTGCGTGTACGCGTGCGTGTGTGTGCGCGCGAACTAATACGTGCTACAGTTGTATATAGACATTATCTAGAAGAAGAAGAAGAGATTTCTACCAGCTCAGCTCCATCCTCACGACAATCGTATCGTGGTTACGGCATCAACGTCTGCTCGAGTTTCCCCATAGTACCAAGTAAGTCCCCATAGATCCCATTACATTCCCACATCGCTGTACCGGCATTGCCTGCTTTAGTCAGCCGATACAGTAGCTTAAAGTGTAATTACCATGATTATTTTGTGAGAGTGTCTGCCTTTCATTTATAGCACCAGATCCCCCAACACAGATATTTTTACAAATACCTAAGTTATTCGTTGCAAACATACATGCATACAAAAATACAAAGCTTTCCTCTTTATAATATTAGTATAGACAAGGCACTATATAAATGTCAAGATATTACAATATCTATTGTTTCAAAAATGGAAGCGGAGAAAATGTCTATGCCAATTCAAATGCATATATATTTTTAATTTTTTATGGCCATGGATATAAATATTTCAGCCAAAATATAAGCAGTTAAAAAAAGATCGAATTTCGACAAATACTCTTAATTAGAACGATAACATCTACTACGAGTAATATGTAATGGTACCTACTTTACCAAAACAGGCTCTGTTTTTACATATTTAGTTTAATTACAAGACGTGGAGTATACAAACAGATGTGCATAATATTTCGCGCCGCACCTCGCCGGATAAATTGCATTTGTGAGTGTTGCCAGCAATTACTAACAACGCGTTTAAAATGAAGCGTTGCACCGTTCATCCATCAGTCGGCAGCAAATCACCGGGACAATCGCTTAGGCTCACCTGTGGACGACTGATGCGGTACAATCAACAACAGAAGTCGATGATCGAAACCAGAACAAGAGAAAAAACATTAGACAATGTAATGGTAACAGTTATCAAATTTCGCGTTTCATTAATTAAAATTTAATATAAAGTTTTAAAGGGGTTTGAAAAAAGACAGTGATGAAAAAATCTACGAGCGGGTTTCGAACCCGCACCCCATGACATGCCTGGTCAGGTGCACTACTAACTATGCTATTGATGTTATCGTGGATTTTTCAAATTGTAATTTGTTCGCAACAAAATTTGCGTAAAATTATATGTAACCATAATTTTAAAGGGGCATTAATTTATCGGAATAAGATTATTTGCGACATCAGCCAGCCAGTGACCACGGCCGCTACAATTTGGTATATAGGTACGCCTCTGATACCCTATAAGTTCTAAGTAGTTTGCGTTAACCCCCGTAAAAATACTTTGCTTACAATAGTACCTAAGTAAGTATTTATTTGGGAAGTAGAGTTTACAGTCTAACCCCCGTACTAACAAACAAAGAATAAGCTTCAAATAACCAAGACCGTGGGCTGCACGTGGTCCAGACTAGCGCAGAATCGAGGCGAATGGCATAGACAAAGAGGGCCTCTCTTATACCCAGCAGTGGGATCGAGAGAGGCTGATGATGATGAAGCTTCAAATAGTTATTTCGCGTGTTTTGTCTTTCTATTTGAATTGAAGTTTACATGACGTAAATAATACACGGATTAACTTTTCTAAGCGTATCTTTCTTATCTTATTTTAAACTGTTTAAAATTTTATAATCCATCGTTATATCGCCACTGATTACATGAAAGGTATATGTTAAAATAACTTTTCTACATATTATATTTTTTGTAAGTACCTATCGCTAATTATAGGCACCTAAATCAATCTTTGGTTCCATTAGTATTGGTTCTGGTTTTGTTCATAGATATTATCTGCTTACTGTACCACAGTAAGGTCCGCTAACGAACTAGTGTTGCCAGTCGTGACTGATGTAAGTACTTTTTTACGGTTGGCAAAATAAGTAATTTCATAATGATATGACGCCTAGCGAGTTAGTGAGCTTCAAACTGTTTAATTACTCATCAATATGACTATTATTTACTGTAATAATATGCCTATTGAGACTTCATATTTTTAATTTTCTTTTATTTTCCATTAGTACAAGACATTTTAATTACTGGTTTACATTAGAAAAAGTCTTTTTCACTGTCATAAGACAACCCACTACACACGACTTTAAAGTTTATACTGACACCCCCTACCAACCGTCAGGTTACAAAGTAGGTGTCAGACATCCTTGCGCAAGCACAAGGGACCATCTACGTCAGGTCATAACGCCAGATCAGGACGCGTCGAAGCGCATTCTTCATCCGGTACTTTTAAGACTAGTGTCTCGAGCTAGTTGCCCCGTAGACACGTATAGTCCACTACCTAATATCCATTAGGTCACCGGAGCTGTAAGCTCGCTCACTTCTAGTTGCACTAAGAGCACAACTCGCAGTTTCCACTGCTTGGGTCGTCGACTCTAAAGTCGACTACCAAATGTCATCTTTGGTGGCGGAGTTGTAAGCCCACTTACTTCTCAGTACCCATCCAGGCACCATTGCCAGTTCCACAATCCTACGCGGCTGGCTCGACCGGAGGTATTGCATCTAGAGGGCACCTCTACTAGTTAACCAGACTAGCACCGGAATTGTTGGAGTTCTGCTCAGTGAGAACCACCGAGCATAGCAACCAACTATGGGCAACTCACGTGCCCCGCAAGTCCTTTCGCATCGGGCCCCTCGAGACCGCTACTCGGACCCGCTCGCTGTGCACGAAATGGAAGCCTGGCCACACCAATCAGGCAGATGAACATTCCCACTTCTACAGCTAACCACATGTCACCACGAGTCCAACCCATGTCCGGGACCTGCCGGAAACGCCCGCGAAGGCATAACTCCCGTGGTACCCTTGAAAAGACAGCCGGACCCGTAGTTCCAGCTGCCATACCCTACCTATCAGGGTGAGTAGACTGTCATAAGACAGTGAAAAAGGCAGGTGGCAAACGAGCCTGCGGGTCACTTGATGGAAAGCAATTATCGCTGCCCATGGGAGAACCAAAGGAATTGCAAATACGTTGCCGGCCTTTATGGAAAGATGTGTGGAAAGCTCCTTAATTTTTTTCCAAAAATTCGGGGCATTTGACTGCGTTGGACGTGGTTAACTGACACATGCAAAAGCTCTAAGAGTTTTAATGAAAGCAAACGCTTATCCCACTAGTACGATGTTATCTATTTATTGAAAATCTAATACAGATTAGTTCAGGAAATTAGTAGTAGTACCTAATATAGTTCTCATTATAAGTAAAATTGTGCTTATAATTCTTCAACAGCTGACAGTTGTGTAAAATAACATCGTTAAAACCTCCACTCGACTAGTCGAGACGCATCCGGGAAGGCAGTGTTTGATAAGGAATGTCAGTGTAGCGAAATGATAAAACTGTTTGGTCGTTTCGTAAATTAAATACGTTTGTTTTAACATTAGAAACTGTTTGAATTGAATCCTCGACAATTACTATTCCGTTGAAACACTATTCGGAACTACTTACATTTATGAAACAAAAGTGCCTGCAACAAGACAGGGAAAGAGTTCGAAACGTCAGGAATAGAGAATAAAATAATATTTAAAATGAACAAGACTAATTGTTTTTTTTTAAATATTTTTATTAATGCGTTGATAACATTAATATAATAACAGTCCTGTCAACGCACTTAAAAAGCTAATATGCTTGAGTATAGATTTACTTCAGCAGTCCAACGGAACTACGAGGATTGAAAGGTGACATAAAATATCGATTGTAATTTTTTTTATTTGTTTCTCGCATTCAACTCGATCATCTATGACGTTCGGTTACCAACTCGGAAACTTTTATTTCTTACTTTTTGTACTCCAAGCTTTACTATTCCGTTGAAAATCAGTAGACTGATAATAAAATAACGTCTCCTGGATAGTCACCTACGTATGCTTCTAAGTATACCCCTGTTTTGAGTGGACCAGTCGTTCGCCAATCAAGCAGGAGATCAGTCCACACGTCAGCTCTCGCGCCATTCATCATCGCGGGATGAATTTGACGCGCAATCGTACACTTCCGCGCAGGTGCAGATTTCAATACATACACAGGTTACTCCGAAACGAAACACATAGATAGATAGATAATACTTTAATTGCAACACTGTAAAACATATTCATATTCATAAACAAAAATTTGGCGCTCTTATCGCTTTCAAGCGATTTCTTCTAGACAACCAGACGGATGGAGAGAGCTAATAAACTGTAAGATCAAAGGTGAAACTATGAAAGCATATTAGAATAAGGCTTGTGTTTAAACGCCTACCAAAAATGTATCAATTCTACTACCAATCAAATTCGAAACGCTTACCAAAAAGGATAAATGCTCACCAAATTGTGTGCAATAAAAATATATGAATACCTTTTAACTGCATTTCAGACCAAATATGTTATTGTGTCACCAAATAGATAACACCTTATTATTATGCCTATTATGCTTATTATGCCTTGAGTTTCAATTTGGTAATTTTTGCTTTCTGTTGTGTAATAAAAAAAATAACCTCAAAATTCAAGACAATCGCTACGCTGCGCTTGATTGATTGATTAATGGTTGCCTAAGTTATTTGGAACAAGTGATTATAACAAGAATAACATATGTATGAGGAACTCGTTGATGCAGTGGTTATAACGTGCCCGGTCTATGATTGGTTAAACTTTTGTAACTTTTGAAAAGACCGGTCTACTGATGGGTGACCAAAATTTATCATCGCGAGCTCTTTCTTGCCTCGAAAGGCACGTAAAGCCGTTGGACCCAGCTGCATTAGCAGTCATTAAAAACCACCAATCCACACTGGGCACGCGTGATGGTTGATTGCCCGTTATCTCTATTCTTCCATAGGGAAGGCTCATGTCCCAACAGTGGGGACATAAAATAAGCTGGTGATAGTGATGGATAACAAGAAAAGCGTCGGTAGCCGAACGGATTGATACTCCGGTTGAATGAGAGAAATCGTGGTTTAAGCCGCATAGGTCCGTTACACTACTGGCGTGAACCCACCACACCTAACCACACCTAACGTTAGCAACGTAACGTTAGCAACGTAACGTTAGCAACGTATTGCAACGTAACGTTAGCAACGTAACGTTAGCTTTCTAACAGAGTTAACTCTGTTATTGGCGCATTAATAACAATCTTTAAAACACTTAGAAATAATTAAAAAAATTAAAAAACACGACTGCCATGACAAAAGAGGCAAAAAAAGAACTAAATGGCAAAAAGACAAGATGTCATGTATTTATTTATCTGTATTTATAAAGTGAAATGTCACTCATTCACTCACTGACTATATGATTGCATTTTTGTCATGGCAGTCGTGTTTTTTTATTTTTATTTTGTACCTTTTAGTAATAAGTTTTATTTTAATAAAATATGTCTTGCTAGGTAATTTGATTTGTAAGCATAAGAAAAATTAACCTCTACAGATATCATGCTAAACATCAGTTTCTAATCTCTAACTCCAATAATGACGAATTTTCATAATACAAAATTTCATCCACTATTTTACCCACACAGGGGTTCAATTTCCAAATTTTTACTAACTTAAACGTAACGATACTTCATATATCTAAATCGGTTCAGGCGTTTAGAAGTTATGGTGGAATAAAGAAACATCACATACATACATACATAAACCCTGAAAAGATAACACCCCTTTTTTGGCAGTCGTGTGTGTGTGTCGTGTAATGGGAGTCTAAGTTAATTAGAACGAGAACAACAAGAATAAGTAAGCAAAGTTGTTTCTTAAGGTTGGCAACACTCATTTTTTTAAAATCTAGAACGGGGTAGCGGTTTATCTTCATCTCACTAGATGATAAAGATACCGATAAAAACTGAGGAACTAGCATCTTACCACAGACTAACGGGTTACAACGACGCTTGGATCGCCTCTGTAGTCTAGTGGTTAAGACCACCGGTTTAGACCCAGCGGTCCGAAGTTCGATTCCCAACGGGGTACGTGTTTGTGTACTTTATCTAAATCTATCTATCTAAATATGTCGCCATAACATCAATGTTTGTAGCATTGTTATGTTCCGGCAGCTAGAGATAAGATAACCAGTGCCTCACTAGTTTAGGATTCCGGGTGAAGTGCGTTTCCACAATCGGCCTTATCGTCACTTAACATCGGGTGAGATGAAGGCGAAGTGCTTCATCAATTATCATCAAGATCATCAGCTCATTTTTATGTCCCCACTGCTGGGGCACGAGCCTTCCCTATAGATGGATCCCTATCCAAAACTATTCTTCCTAGAACGGGCCATAAACCACCACGCGGGCCCAGTGCGGACTGGTGGTTTAACGACTGCTAATGTAGCCGGGACCAACGGCTTTACGTGCCTTCCGAAGCATGGAGGAGCACGAGATGATAAATTTTTTGGTCACCCATCCGATGATGATCCGACCGGCCTTTGCGAAAGTTGCTTAACCTTAGCACTCGCAGCCCGGGCGCATTAACCACTGCGCCACAGAGCTCCTCGAAGTGCTTACCCGTAAAGTATTAAAAAAAAGGTGGTAACTGCTTAAGCAGACATAAACTCGCTGCGAACCGAACGCGGGTCTTCTGTGTCTAAGACCACATCGGCTCAACTATTGATGGTACAAAACGGAGATAAACTCATAACTATCATCTAGATAATAATGCCACGACCTTAGATGCGGAAGAAATGTTTCTCGAAGCATTCTCAACCGATTGCAGATACCCTCCTCCCATTCAAGTCAATCGGGCTAAATCAAAATTAATGACAAAGTTTCTCAAAGTTTACACCGCGAATAAATATTAACTGATACATAAATCTCTAAGCATCAGTCTTTATAAAGTTCGATGCGATATCTTTTCAAGTTGCTCTCTCGTTACTCCTTGCTGCCTTTAAGGAGGTTTTATAGGTGCCATGAAAAAAACATTTTAGGTGCGTGTTTATAGAGGTTGAATGCTTTAAGCACACATTGTGGCGTTCGATTTGTATTATGGTTGTAGAAATAATTCTCCTTTGTGCTCATGTATTGAAATTAATTTTGATTTAAGGCCTTATCATCACTAGGTACCAAGAACACGTTTCTGCTATATTAAAACCATCCATTCGTGCCATAGTTAGGCAACTGACTTTGATATTTGGTCTCAGGGAAAAATTTCAACTGCGGAGACACGATGCTGACCGTTTTTTTTAACTGATGCGCTTCCCCGATGTAGAATTAAAAGCAACCAAGCAATAGCCTATATAATTTACAGTACACTGCTGAGCAGAGACTTTCATAATTGAAATTAGTATCGCTACAATTGATAGGTGTTGGCTTAACCAGCACACTTGCCGAACGTTGATTACTGACTAATTCTCACTTTATGCTATCAATTACGAGTGCTCCTTTTTTCCCCACTGCGTCAGGAGGGTTGTGTATGTATGTATGTATGTATGTATGTATGTATGTATGTATGTATGTATGTATGTATGTATGTATGCATGTATGTATGTATGTATGTATGTTTCTTTGGCGCGCCCTACAGCCCAAATGGCATGGTGGATTTTAAGTGACAAAAGCACAGTGCCTTGATCTCACCTGATGTTAAGTGATAATAAGGCCAATTGGTTGAATAGCACTTCACCCGGATCCTCAACAAGTGAGGCACTGGCTATCTTATCTCTAGTTGCCGGAACACAACAATGCTACATTGATATTATGGCGACATATTTAGATAAGATGGTGGTAGCTAGCCAGGCGGACAAACAAGCCCTACTACCAACCAAACCGAGTACACAAACATGTACCCCCCGCTGGGAATCGAACCCGGGACCTCTGGATCTAAACCGGTGGTCTTAGCCACTAGACCACAGAGGCGGTTAAAAAAGACCTGCAGTTATCTGGCCAACCACCTTGCCAATCTGCCACAAACGCGGAATTTCGAGAAAAATCTTTTTCTATACTAATATTATAAAGAGGAAAGCTTTGTATTTTGTATGTATGTATGTTTGCAACGAATAAATGTAAAAACTACTGGACCGATTTAAAAAATTCTTTCACCATTAGAATGCTACATTAGCGCTGAGTAACATAGGCTACATTAAAAAAGAAATGTGGTACGAAGCCCGCCGGGTCAGCTAGTCTTTAATAAAAAAGAAAACATTTTGTGTTAACATTTCTACTTGAAGAAATAAATATATGGGTTATCAACGCGTTCAACTATGTTCTCTGTACGGCGCGAATATCCATTTACTTTAGGTAACATCTTCTTCGCGAATGCAATTTACGATGTGATAGGTTTCAATGTATTCGGTGAAATTGTAAATTATGGAGCTTCACCAAGGCCGGTTGAGTAGCTAGCGTAGAAAAGATTTCTACGTATGCTCGCAACTGTTTAGAAACTGTATTTTATTCAATAATATGTATTGATATTAAAGTAATTAATGAAAAATTAAAGAGTCAAATCAATATAACATATGATGCATATCATTAAAATTTATTTAGAATTTAGAATTCCATAGTTAAAATTTTTCAATAAGACATTAACGTTTAATGGCAGTAAACTTGCATTTTACAAGCAAGTATGTTACATCCGGATCGTGCTCAGTGGCGTGTACTTGGAGAGGCCTATGTCCAGCAGTGGACTAGTATAGGCTGATGATGATGATGATGATGATGTTACATCCTTGGTCACATCATCATTTACCTACCACCAAGTGATATTGCGGTCAAATACTTACAAATAATGAATTTAAAAAGTAATAAATATCAGTAGCATTAATTTTTTTATTTTTTTTATTTTTATTTTTTTTTTATATTTACACGTCACAGTGACCACATCCTGCCTGATGGTAAGCAGCCTATGCCGGCAAAGAATTCCAAAGCTGAATGGTTTTACAGAGGAACGACTTGCCAAATTTTTTGGTACGAGTACTGATTGTCTGTACAGTATGATGGTGGTTCCTAAGACCAGCACGTGTAATCCGGGAGAGGAAAGGAGAAGGCGGGATTAGATCAAAACGTTTTTCAGAACACTCACCGTAGTAATTCCGTTAGAAGACAATGAGAGAAGCAATGTCTCTTCGCAGCTGGTTGATTGTTGTGTTACACTTAGAAATAATATAGCCAGTGCCTCCGAAGTTGGGGATTTCGGGTGAAATGCGCTTCCATTTTCGGCCTTATCATTACTTAACATTAAGTGAGACAAACAAGTCATGCCTTATAGTTACGAACTATAAAATTTAAACTTGGAGCTTTCTTAAAGCTCTTGCATGTACAGCTCTTTAGCTTACACCAGACGTGGCAGACAGCTCAATCGACGCATTCACGGCGTTAACAATAACGTATCGGGTTGTGTACGCACCATTGAAGGTTGTGTTAGCTATAGTGATTGATGGACAGCGAAGCACGGCGCAATGATTTAGGTAGCTAACGATTTGCAAGTTCACTCTGCTTTCAATAATGTTTACTCTGAGTTGGGAGTAGTTTTTGTTATTGTTCTAAGGTTGGGAGTGTAATCAAAACTCTTTTCTCTTTTTTCTTATTTTATGGATTTGCACATTTGGCCAGTCTCAAAGTTATGAAGATATTTTAATTTTTTTTTAAATATCTACTTATAAGTGGCGATAAAATGTCACCTAATTATATTTCCCCCGAACCCTTCGAGTATCAGCAAAGATGTGGGACCTTTTTTATATCTTACGCGGTCTTATTGAGAAAATTTTAAAAGTGATGACGTTGCAGTTTTGTTCCATTCGCCAACTTCGCAAATTCGCCAAAAGGGATGGTCCGATTCCAACAGTGGGCCTTGTACAAGCTGATAATGATCATGAATATGTGTACTATGTACTACGCACACATTATTAGTATTATTAATATAATGAACAGTTCTGTTTGCAAAACAGATAAATTCACGCCTGTCTCTACATCAGAGTTATATCAGTTACACAGATTTATGATTTAGAAATTGATAACGTCAAAACACATTAATTTTTACACGCCCCGCCAGGTACGGTCATCGGTGCCTGATTTGACAGCTGTCATTTTAACCCTCATTGGAAATACTAGTCAACTCAACAATCGTTTGCTCCATAGCTGCTATTCTGTACCAAAAAGGTTTAAACACACTAAACAACTGCCACTCAAGCAACGACTGATTTTAGCGCTTAACTGTCGCTGACTAGACTTCAGAGGCCATACGATGAGTTCAACTTCTCGGCTGCTGTAAATACAGACACAATAGAATTTTAACTGTTATCACTCTTTTTAAAATTCAATATTCAAAATCATTTAGGTATTTATTTAACCGATTTTCAAAATTTTTTCGCCATTTTGTATCTAAACTAATACCCTAATACCTTTCTTTTTAATTTTTTCTTAAGTTTTTGAAATATTTACAGTTTAAAATAACGATTTTTTTTTAAATTTTTCAAAATTCAAACGTTCACACGTGTCTCGATAAATTCCTCAACTCTTGGTACTATTTCCATCTAGATTCTCCTAAAATCCTTGGAGCTATGGCCAAAAATACGTCTCTGATTTGCATCTGATAACCATTTTCAATGGTAAAAAAGAGACGCTTGTAGCGTAAATACACGTGTCACGTTTTCACAATTAACGCAACAACACGCAAACGCAACGCAACAACATTGCAGTAATGCTATCTAGGAGCATATAGTAAGGCCGCTGAATTCAATTTATCACAAACTAGCGGTGCCCCGCGGTTTCAACCGCGTTAAAAAAATAGTTTCCGGTTTTTGCAACATTTTTTATTGCTGCTCCACTCCTATTAGTCATAGTGTGATGTAATATAGCCTTCCTTAATAATTGGACTATTCAACTCAAAAATATTTTTTAAATTCGAACCAGTAGTTCCTGACATTAGCGCTTTCAACCAAACAAACAAACTCTTCAGCTTTATAATATTGGTATAGATATAACAAATTCACAATCGCAACGCTTTACTCCATATACGTCTCACGTAACGTCAAAAGGTTCTTTTATCGCGAGATAAGACGACAGATAAGCTCACAAGTACGAAACTTAGTCCGTTAATCGTGTAAAATTATGGTTTTTTCCGTCATATTGGACGTAATTGGACGTCCATGTGGCCGTAATGAATTGTCCTGCTGACTAAATGATCGGATTGATTAGTCATGAGTGTGTTAAAACATTTAATTGGTGTCGCTTTTCCTGTGGCGCCTGATGTCTCGTGATCTGTTAGGTGTGTGCCCGTTTTGTGTTAGAAAAGCGATAGGAAGTCGAAATAAAGCAAGGAATATTTTTTATTCAAATACATTTACGAAAAGTGTTTTTGAATCGTCCATACATTTTTTACTTACTACCCATTCAGGACATCTATTTTTTAGCTGTGGAGAAGAATGGGCCACACACCTTTAATCTTAGTAAAATCTCTTTCTTGGAGAAGAATCGGGTTATGATCTTGCAAGTTAAGCAAATTTAGCAATGCCGACTCGGCGGTAATTAATTTAAAATATCTCCCAAACATACCTTGCGGTTGTTCATTATGGAAAGGCCTTAGCCCAGTATTGAGACGACTGATGCTAATGAAAAATATTTTATACTTTTTCATGAAAACGTTTATGCAAGCCTGATGATGTTCCAATCCTTTGCAAGGTCGGTGGCTACAGAGAGACGGAGCGTTAAAAAGTCTATATACTGTCCCACAGTTGGGCAGAGCTCCATCATTGAAATGAAGTCATCGCTACAATTAATGGGCATTGGTTTACCAAATGCAGGTTAGTGCTCGCTTACGAACCCGGGCTTTGTATCAAAAACTCCGACCCACCATATTGCCCGACCCAGGAATTGAACCTAAGACCTGCACACATCAGGCCTAGCGCTTTCCTCCAAGCTGTTAACAAACAATATCTTAACCATACCAGTGTTGAGCATCATTAAGTTTGGCTTTGAAAACACCAGCAGTCGTGACAAGACTCGACTTATTTCCGTACTTACTGTCAACGATTCGAGAGGAATCTCTCGGACATCGTGACGAACGGATGCCGGCCGTCCAAACAAAAGTATATCGGCATTTGTTCTAATCGAGCGGCTAAGTAAGCGGATTACGAAATAAGCACGGACGGGTCCAGTTCCGGGACTTAAAACATCGATCTAGGAAAGAACGCAACGCTAACATCATGCTTCGTTCACCGTACATTGCTTTCTACGCATGCAGACAACAGAAATTTAACGAAGCATATGCAGCTATGTACTGCTAACGTATTTACGTTTCGATTCACTTTGAATTCATAGAATGGGCCCACAGATCTGTGGTGTCGCATTAATCACGATTTGAGCAGAATGCGGCTGGTAGGCAGTGCGCATCGCTGCGTACGATCGGCGTGGGGCTCCGAAACTAGCGGTTGGCGGCTGTAATTATTATAAATTTTATTAAATTATAGATTATTAAAGTTTTACATGTTTTTTTTTACATAAGTTTGGCAGTGCATAGCTTTATCCTAATAAGTGTTTATAATTAAACAGGGCTGTAAGAAATTGCGTAATTAAGTTTGGTATTTTCATTATTTTAATTTTGTAGTTAGATGGCTATTGCATTCATGATACTTATGTAGTCCAAGTGATTAATAGGCATAATTTAAAAACAATACTTTTTACCTTTATACTACATACTTCGTTTCTGTATCAATTATTAGAAGTAGATAAGTCATTTGTAATGGTCAAAGAAGGTGTCCACGGAATTGGGTTTTTTGCTACCCAACAATTTTCTACCACTTCCATGTGTATTAAGCTGTTATAGTTTTTTGTACATTTGTTTGATGTATTCCTGCATAATAAAAGGTCAAATTTTCATTGTACCTTGGACACCTCTCACGATCCACCTGCTTATAAATTCACAGTTTTTTGCTGGGTGCAATAAACCTAAAGGTCACTTTCATGTTGCCCTTATCGTTTGGGTATCTTTAACATCAGCTCGTTGTATGACTAAGCTTAAAGGCAGAACCAGGTCAGCCAATAGGACGGAGTTAGCATTAATTATCAGCTGATATGGATCGTCACACGCGATCGGCATACGCACTTATAACAGTAATCAACTTGTTAGTACTCCGGTGAGGGGCTTAACAAGACACATATTAAAGAAAAGTATTCGGTTGACATTGTCATTCCAATTATGTGACAAAAACGGTGAACTTTATATTTATCAGTTATTCAAAATAATTGAATATGACATTTTTTTAACACTTACCTTAATTACACATTGTTTGTAACCTCTACAATAATTCAACGCAAGCCTAAGTACATAACAGCTTAGACAATTTTTGCACTGCCTCATAATTGGTATCGATTATCATGGTTAGGAAATGTGACTGCTGATAAAGGCGTTGTTTTTTGAATAAGCTTAGTTTAAACCGCTGGTTGTATGGCCGCGCCCGCAAGTGGGAGCCGGCCTAGTCAAGGGAGTTAGCATCAATCATTAGCCGATATGTATCGGTCACACGCGACCGCTGCACGCACCAGACTTACTGCGACTCGCCTGATTCTATGCTTTGAGAGAGATCGATTAATTTGGCGTAGATTTGTGCAAGATACGTTTCGAATCGATGCACTCGATATTATCTGCTGCGTAAGATTTGACTTTCATATAAGGTTTGTTTATAAATTCATTTTTATTTTGATGCCTGTTTCAATTACAGCCAATTGTTTTTGCTGTTATTTATTATTAGATACTATAATTATCAAATATAATAATTAGGTTAATCATAATTTAAGATTTTGCTGATTTTAAACGCTGGGATAAAGCCAAAAGGTGAGTCCACATTTAGTAACATGTTTTACAATATGTAAAAAAAACCATGTCCGATCGCAAAGGGATACATAAGTATACAAACAACAAAAACAAAAAAAAATAAACGAATATTATTCATATAAAATAAAAGAGTTATCGTAATTTAAAACGCAAGTTTTTTGTACCGAAATTGCTCAAATTACCCCAAAATTTTGCTAAAATTGTTAATGTGACCATACTTTCCATCAACGGCGGTGGCGCCAAAGGTCCTACCTACTGAAGTGCCGACAAAAGTATTGCCACGTAAGTTTTGTCATTTAATAAACATTTTGTCGAGGTAAGTTTTTTCACTTATTTTTTTTAAATGATTACGTGAATTGAACTGAATCTCGATACCTAATAACACCTTAACGGATCAGACAGGGTGTTTTTTTACACATAGTATAACTTATGCTATATGATACGTTTTGTCATTATAGTCTGGACGCACCTTCAGATGCACTTCACCCAGTATCCTCTTATCTATCTCATGACAAAAAGTCAGAATACAATAAACCTATTAAATTTGTTGTTAAAATGACAGATTAAGATATGATATAGTTAGACAGGAGGACTTAAAAGTAACTCTATCACTGGAAACAATTTGTGCCTGTGGATTTTTTGTGGATGTTATAGTTTTGACATCAATAAGTGCCTGTAAAGGGTTATATTGAACAAATGGGGGTTAAAGTTACTCGCGTCCGTAGGTTTACCCGTGAGACCCTACACGTGACCACTGGGTGGTGCTAAATGAGTGACACTGTCTGAGTGGTAGAGACACGCTGCGTTGCAGCACGAAATGGACCGGCTCACCAGGCGTCCCTCTCACAGAATATCGGCGTGAAACAATGGCACTCGTTGCGGTTGTGTTTCGTCCGGTGAGTGAAAGTACCGGAGGCCCATCTCTCACCCCTCCCCCCTCCCAATTATTACTTCCTCTTCAAGATCCAACTCCTTCCTCAAGGCCGGCAACGCATCTGCGATTACTTTGGTTTTAAGGGGTGTCCATGGGTGGCGGCAATTACTTCCCATCAGGTGACCCGCCTGCTCGTTTGCCTCCTTTTAATATAAAAAAAAACAAATGATTTGACTTTGACTAAAACTTTGAAAGGACTACCATAATTATGCAATTACTGGAGCTCATCCCAGCAGAAAATTTTAGTGGAATCAAAAGGCTGAAAATAAATTGAAAAAAGTTGTCATTCATAATTAAGTCGTGAAGATTGTGAGGAGTAGAAACGAAACCTTTGAATGAATCATTATACATTATGGTTGAAAGCTCAATGAAAACTACGTGTTAACTGGAATACAATAGCAATAATTACGAGTAAACAGCCAGTTTAATGTCCGATAATCGCGATGGCATTGTAAGCGACGCGTATCGGGAGCACAATCACGGCATTAGCATATTTCGATGCTCGCACAGGTTTGTGCACAATTGCACAGCTCATACCCGATAGGGTTGTCACTAGGGAATCATCAAACTCTCAATACTGCACGCCCGCTGGATCGAATTCATAAGATCAATAGATCTCTGTGCTTTGCGGGACTAAAGAGTAGTTTTTTGTTCGAAGTAGTTTAATTTATGAAGCGTTAAAAATATCTCTTTCTTTTCTTCTTTCTTCTTCAGTCTGTCGCCGCCCAATGCTGAGTGTAGGCCTCGCCCTTTGCACGCCATCTCTCTCTGTTGGTAGCCATTCCAAAACACTTCTTTCCAGCGACTGTATCTATATCGTCTCTCCGTCAAACCGATTGCCGTTCTATGTTTCTACGTCCAGTTCTTGGTCACCTTGTTAGGACCTTAAGTGACCTTAGGTGACCGTCGTTACGTCTGCAGACATGTCCCGCCCAACTCCACTCAAAAATATACAAAAAAATAAAATAATAATTAAAAATATACTTTTGTTTTAAGTTTTAATTCATAAATATTTATAAAACATAAGGTTGTTTTATTTATTTTTTGATAGTGTTTTCGGAGACATGATTCAACCCTTCTTGTCATAATATGGCAATAAATAATAATGATATGGCATAGGCAAAATAGGCGCGAGAAAATAATTTAATATTTTTTAATAATTTAAATCATTTGGTATATAGGCTTAGATGGCCCATATATAAATCTAATCTTATCATATAATAAAAAAATCCAAGTGTCGCAACTCAGTTCTTTTACCGTAAAAAGTTGTGAGATCCAAGTTTTAAATAAATAGATTGACTTGGCCATCGCATGAAAACGCAATGTATCTCACAAGTAATACTTTATATTATATTAAATTAGATTGCTTAGTGCGATTACCAAGTCAATCTATTTATTTAAAACTTGGATCTCACAACTTTTTACAAACATGTTTTGGTATTTTTACAAGTATGTTTTTGATGGCATCTCATTTCTTTTTGTAGATAGCCCTACTTTTTTTCAATCCGGCACCTTCTACTTCTACTACTAGTTCGACTAGTTATAATTCTTAAAGTACTGGTTCAAATTGAATGAAATTTGAAATATACCTTGTTTATACAATACCTGCTTGGTTACTGAAAATTCAGGCTTCTAGTTTTATCCACAACGAAGTTATAGGGGGTCGAAAATGGCCTGAAATGTTTCGAGAAAAGGATGGTACGGCCGCCGGCCGTGCCGCTTTTTTGCTGCCCCCAGATCTTAGAGTAAATTATACATACATACCATATATTTTTGTTATAATAACCCCTTGAGCGTCGATCGACCAGCAGGTGGCCGATAACAATTAATTCTATTGTGTCTGGTATTCGCGCGCTCGAGCTCATATAACTTATACAAATACGTAAGTATTATTTTTAAAATTAGCTTGATTTACAAACGTATTGTTTTTTATAATGTTGCTTGTAGTAACTGCATTTGAAGTTATAAAAAACTATAATATCCGACTTTGTAAAGCCCTTAACCGCGAACCCTAGCTTATAATAGACATTAATTGCTGCGAATAAGCATGCGTTAGCAAGATCGTAACCGCCGAAGATTAGGTAGTATTGCTCACTCATGGTGCAAGTTTCTGTGGAACAGCTCAGACAGACTTGATATACACTCGAGACTAAGGGCCTACTACCAAAATTAGTTGCTTGTAAAAATAGACGCAGTAATAGTTGCGGCAAAACAAAAAAGTGTCGGTAAGAAAGAAATTTAAAACAAATATAAAAATAAAAAGCTAATTTTTTAAGAGGTTTTCTTCAGTTAACTCTGACAAGAGAAGTGTTCTCTTGTCAAAGTTTGTCTTTATATTAGTTTTTATTAGTTTGTTTTTATATTTGCTTTTACGTAGCCCTAATATTACACAATGTCAGTCAAAACAAGTCGACTTAAAACCCCGTGACCCGATCATCATGATATAGAATCGCATGATATATAGAGTCTGTGTAAAAATTTTAATCGAGTATTGAGAGAGGTTCTGTAATAGGAACGAGACACAACCCTAATCTGAAGAGTCTGCATAGCCGAACGGGTTGAATGCGAAAAATCAACGTTCAATCCTATAGTTACGTTTAACTACAGACGTGGAACCATTACTAACACAAGCGTATTAGCTTTCCAGATGAGTTAACAGGACTTTTATCAATAACTAGCGGCCCGCCCCGGCTTCACGCGGGTGTACTTTTATTTTTAAACATTTTGAAATAAGAAATAATAATATATTTTTTTAATATAGCCTATGTTATTCAGTGCTAATGTAACATTCTAATAGTGAAAGAATTTTTGAAATCGGTCTAGTAGTTTTTGAGTTTATTCGTTGCAAACATACATACATACAAAAATACAAAGCTTTCCTCTTTATAATATTAATATAGATTTAATAGCACATATATAATAATTATAAAAAAGCTGATATCGTTTCCCACAACATTGTAGCAACATCGATATGATCCATCGTTCATTGCGACAAGAAGTTCGCTCACAGCCGTTTAATTCTAATTGGTTCGATCATAATGATCATCGATAGTTCCTTTCAGTTACGGCGATGGTATCTGAAAGATGGGAACTCATAAAACTGCGGTGACCAGTGGATTGAACACGTTAGCAGAATAAAGATACACGCATTACGCTTAAAGACAGGAGACTACGATATAATATGTATATCGTATATGTCATATATCCATTTGTATTTACGAGTAGACTCCTGTCTATAAGCGTCACGCGAGGATCCTTATTCCGCTAAGTGCTAACGCATTCAATCACAGGTAATATTAGTATTGCCTATTATACTCCTTATAACATATAATTATACAACGTGTAACAGAAAGGTGTGGTCAAAATGAAGAGATCCAAAGTGTCTCCGATCTAGAACTTGTATGTAGAGTTACTAAAGACATAATTATTAACTTAATTTGTTATGCAATTTAAAAAAATATTTCAATCGTGACGTCACATCAAAAGAAACAAGTCACAGCCCTAGTCGTTTAGTAACCTATGTGTATTGTTTTCTAAAGTTTACGCGAACACTACACATTTAAATGAAACAACTTTTACGGATCTACTCGCGTTTATCGCGGTCACAGGGACCACGGACCCTGCAAAGGATCCGAAACGTCAGGATAAACATTAAATAATGTAAAGTAAAATAAACGCGAGTAGATCCGTAAAAGTTGTTTCATTTAAACCTATGTGTACTTACATTCATGATCACTGCTGCTTGCTTATACTTGCCTGACGCGCATGGCTTCACTAATATCAGTATTTAATTTACAATTACATGACAAACTAAAGTTAATAATTATGTCTCAGTAACAACACATACAATCTAGGTCGGATACACTTTGGATCTTTTCATTTTGACCACACCTTTCTGTTACACGTTGTATATGAATCGCATAAGATGGAAACTTATTTATTTGGTGTTAAGAAATAGAAAGAAAAAAGAACATTTATTTCAACACAGACAAAAGACAATAAAAAATTATTAACAGAAAAATAAGAAAACATTAGAATGTCTCACGGTTGCGTCATCATAATAGGTGGTCAATTCAGCATACCTAATATAAGAGCTCTCTCTTACTCGAAGAGTCTCTTACGTACCATTATGCTGGTAAAAATTGCTGGAAAAAGAAAGGTTGGAAGAAGGAAAATATCATGGCTTCGTAACATTAGACAATGGACCGGTATCAAAACTGTGGAACAATTATGCAGACTTGCTTTGGATAAGATACGATTTCGTAAACTGACTGTGGCGGCGGCACCTACCGCATACACCGCACATTATTCGACACAAAGCAAAAACCTCAACCGTGTCAACAGATGGCGCCACAAACGCATACCAACGACGTCGCCATACTACGACGATAAAATAGTACGGGAAGCCTGCATCGCGGTAGCGAAGTTTCACCGTCTCCTTCGCTATATATAGCACCTCCAACTAACATCCGTTGGACCTCAGTCCCCGAGCTATACCACTCAGCTCGGAGGAAGATCTTCCCTTGGCCTTCCTCAATGTTGCAGTCTACCCGTACCATTGGCTTCCCTACACTGACTGCTGACCTTCAGTTATGGAGAGGCACCATAAGAAAAATAATAGAAGAGCATATAAAAATATGAAATGACCTAACTATTATCGGCGTAATGGCAAACCATTGAATGATGACATACTATGTAAATTAACCATTTTGGCCGCATAACAATTGCGATATATGACATTATTTTGAATATGGTTGACACCCAGCTTATGTTATTGTATAGTAAACCATGAGACTAGTTTTTAGTGGAACCAGTAACAGACACAATTACGCAATACCATGTTTCATGAATGATTAACGATTAATTGTTTATTTAATCCATACTGAAAAAAAACTGTTATAAATAGGAAAGAGGAGAAATAGAGGAATTTGATGTTGCATTTAACATGTGCTAATTCATGCAATGAAAGACCTGCCCCCCTCAGAATACAGAACAACTGTATTCTGTCTGCCCCCCTAGACAAGTGGCATAACGATAATAGAATAAAATGATTATTGTATGGGATTGACATAAACGTCATATAGACTTACTTATCGTAAAAAAAATCATTATTTTTAATTTCTATTCTAACGTAATAGCGTTATGCCAGTTGTCTAGGAGCGCCGAGCTTACCAGTGAAACAATAACAAGCTCATGAGGATAATGTTTAAATTGTCTTTAAAAAAGATTTTCTTTTTTGATGTTGTTGATGTTGATGACGTAGTTGTCGACATTGAATAGATTAATTTCGGCGAATTGGATTGAGCCACGATAGCATAGTTGGTAGTGCACCTGACCCGGCATGTCATGGGGTGAGGGTTCGAATCTCGCTCGTGGATATTTTTTTTTCAACACTTTGTCTTTTTTCCAATTGTAATTTGTTCGCACCAATATTTGCGTAAATTACATATATATAAATAATCATAAAGAATATATTAGCAATTACAAAAAGGTACGGCAGCCGCGTAATTTGTACACCAACAATACATCAATAAAATATCAATCAAACATTAATGAAGACATTAGGCGCCTCGTAATTATGTAGCGATATTGTTAATTATCTTGCGCCCGCGATCTGGCCTTAAACGCGATGGGCATGGGATCGTTCCGACAACATTTGCACACATCATCGGCATAGGGCTGGTTATTACACCCATTAAATATAACGACTTGATTGTTTATCTTAGGAGAGCGAATGAATTTGTAGTGGCAGCCAGTTTTTTTAGTTGGTTAATTTAAAACCGATATCAATAATCTGTTATTATGAAGAATGTACACTTTAACAGTAAACCGTAAAGTCCTATGGAAAAAATGGAGTTTGAAGGTAATGGTTTTCAATGGGGTTTAACGCCGGGGCTAAACTATTTAGTTAGTAACCTTTTTAAAAAATATATAAACACATAGTCTTAACATAATCTTAAAACTTTGGGTATGCTGGTAACTGTAGGTAAGCGCGTCTTTCATATCATCTCACCTAATGGTCACTGATGATAGGAGAAAATGGAAGATAAGAATCTCTTTCTTATTTTAACACAATAAATTAAGAGAAGTTAGAATCTTAAATTGTCTGAACAGACAATCATGTAAATGTCACCATTTTTTTCGACAACGGATTGCTGTTTGCTAACAATTTTACTACAATAGCTGGAATCAATGCATGTTGGCACCGAAGCGTGGAGGAGTTTAACATCATTAAGGTCACCTATCCTGGAATGCGACACGACAAAGGTGGCTTAGCTTACACGATCACTAGCCGTACGTGCTCTCCGCTGCGGCATGGGCACCCCAACGGTTTGACATGCACGAATAATTGTCACAAGATAATGGATCGGCGAAGTTCCAACAAAGTACCATTGATAGTTTTAAACTTTGACTCTTTCCATCAGTTACGTCCTTACCACGTACCTCATACGTGATCACCATATACATGGTGCCATTAAGACTCTAGCATCATTCCCTCACATTTTAGCCGATCACTTTAAAAGGATGGCAGTAATTCATAATTAGGTAATAAGGATCAATTAACGATGAATCAAAATTGTTTTTGTCTTATTAAAAAGTGCCGGCCTTTAAAGTCGTAAACTATCAGGTAGCCATGTTTTTTAATAAAAGGCTTTTGAGACATTTAGCCGACCAATTATAAAACTATCTGTTACGTCGCTAGTAAGTGCACTTGGAGAGGCTTATGTCCAGCAGTGGACTCGTATAGGCTGATGATGATGATGTTGATGAAGTGTATAGCGGAATAGAACATTTGGTAGAACTCTTTTCACTCCTGTTTAACTAGAGCAACGCTTGCGGAGCCAAAAACAAAGCGTATTAATGAGTTGTAACATGATATAAAATAAATAAATAAATTTTAGATAACATCACATTCATTGTTCTGATCCCAAGTAAGTACTTAGCTAAAGCACTCGTTTTATGGAAATCAGAATCAACGACGGTACCACAACCACCCGGACCCGACACAGTATCGAAAAGTTTGTTTTCGACATTGACCCGATCGGGAATCGAACTTGGGACCTCTGAGTTAGCACCGTCCAAAGTCCGGCATGCAAGCTATTCGGCTACGGAGGTCGTCATATTTTGGTTAAATATTGTATTACGAGTATCTCCGACAATCATTAGTTGGAAGTGTTAGAGGGCTGATTTAGCTCTTTTTGGTCGAAGGCTCTCCCAAAATCCGAACTAGTGCTAGATTCACTAGTTTAGTTTAAACTAAATTTTAGTTTATTATTATTATTTGGCTTTTTTAATATAATTTTGATGTCAATCTGTGAAGGCTTCATTGAGTCATAAGAATCGTATGACATTATTTATTACAGATCTACGAATTCAATAAATCCATACAATTTTGTTAGAAAAATATTTAAGCTAGTATGCTAGTTCAATTCATTATACGCATAAACATCCAGTAATTAGAAAAAGTGGATAAAGTTAAATAGAATAAATGATTTGCCTTTGCGTGCTCTACCCACTGCAGCGACGCGTGCGACGCCTGGCACGATCCCTCTGTCCACGTTTCTCGTGGTCTCACCGCGTGACATAAACCGTACTAAATATAGATTAAAAACAGCAGGAAGTCCCCAACACATAATGTCTATTACCGTCTTTTCACACTTTTGATTTGAATACGCAGCAGAGTCCAATTGAGCCGTTTACGGATGCTTTACGAGTTATTGTCGTAAATTGAACGCTTGTTTGTTAGACCGGCCGTTCTGGCTGAACTTGCTTAGAATTTGAATAGAGCTGGTGCGTAATAAGTTAGCATTTGTATTGGGTGTGTTGCTGGTTTTTGTGGTCGCTTTATTGTAAGTTATTTGTTTTGGTTTGAGAGCGTTAAACGCCTAGTAAAGATTGGAAGATAATCTTTAGGGTTTGTAGGTGATTTATAGATGCGACGATGCTATGCGTGGTTTTTTGCAGAAAGGCTTTGCAGAAAATCACTAATACAATTAAATAAAGATCAATATGTAATTAGCGTTATTTAGATAAATATTCTTTTAGTTACTGTACCAAAGGCACCTTTTGGGTAATTATACGTTATTTTGCAACAATAGTGAGCATAAGTCTGTCAATTTCTAAGGAAATAAAATATTTTTTGTAAAGATGTGCGTACCGCCCAAGTATTGTTTGAGCAATTGAAAAAAGTTGCACTTGACATTGCGCCTGGAATTACTTTGGCTTATGCACATTTCACAATTGACCCCTAAGTTTCAGGTGACCCCTAAGCCATTTTAGGTGACGGTTTTGCTCCAACAACTGTCATCTAACATGGCTTAGGGGTCACTTAAAACTTAGGGGTTAATGGTGAAATCGGGCATTACACTTATAACGTGGCAATAAACATGTATTATTTTAACAAGCACCCTGAAATTGTAGCTCACGATAAAGCGTACAATAAAGTAATGTTTAATTACACTGGGGAACTGGTGACCTGTGGCCTATGGGTTTTTCAAAACTTATCGCAGTCACCAGTCTCTCACAAGGGGTACCTATGGGGTACATTTATGTTCTTGTACTAATACTTTGTATCTTGTGTTCTCCTCGCCAATTTCAATTGCAGTGCCCGATGGCGTTCATAATTGTACCTACATTTATATTTTTTTCACAACTGTTTGGTAAGCAAAACAAAAATAGAAGTCGATTCGTTTGGTTAGAAAATAAATCCACTCACATTTGTGACATTCTTTTATTTAGAAGAGCTTTGTAAAACACAAACTGCTACTGATGGTACCAGGCAACTTTGCTCCAACGCTGATTAAGAATTCGTTGTCATCCGAAGCAACATCTGGAATTACACAGCAGTCAAGTCGCTACATTATGCATAACTTGGTGCAGTAGATAGTCTATGTAACGACGCCAAACTGACGGTGCGACACAGTAAAACGACTGTGTTACGATTTGAAAACTGTGGTCGATAGTGAGATGTTGGCATTATAAATGCATTCAATTCAGGTCTCTTCCAATGCAAGTCACTGGATCTAATCTTCGGCTCTTTTACGAGTAGTCCAACTACAGCCAGTATTATTCACAGTCAGCCGTTATGACTTGTTACAGAATAAATACTTCTTTTGAAAATTTTTACTTTTAATATTTTTCTATAAACTGTCATCAACGCTCTTTTGTTTTGCTTTTCTCTATGTTGTCAGTCATGGTTGTCAGTCGTTCTTCTGCTGTTAACTTGGTATGTTTCCTTTTCTTTTTCTTACGATTAACTAACGTTTAACTTTACAGTTCTCTTTCTTTAATACGGTCCACATCTATCACCTTCACGCTTTAAATTAGCACCGCAAGAAACAACCTATCTTATCAAAAGCAATTTGCGAACAATCAAAAGACAGCTTTTAACGGATCGGCAGTAAATCTCGAGTGGTAGAAATGAGTAATTTTAATCACAGCAGCAGCGGTACTATTACCGCGTGGCGTCAAAATCGTGCGGGGCATTTTAATTAGTTCGCTCCCTGGGGTGCTGCAACAGCTGGGGCGTCGGATCTTAATTGAATCCTCGGTGATATGCGCCGGACGATTAGTAATTATTCACAGGTTGCTGCGTGTTAATTGTCGATGCGTAGGTGTCAATTTTGCATGATGCCAAGTTACGGGAAGCTTTTGTTTTTGAGATATTAGCTAACTTTTGTTATTCTATCTACCTTTTTGAAATGCTAGTCGGCATTATTGTTTATGTATCTAACTTTTTTATTACATTGTATTTTCTGTTAATTTTTTTTAGGGAAATAAATGTTTTTAACCGTATATTTCGAATTCTATGTGTAACTAATAAAGTGTTTATGAATCTTTTTATCTACTTTGGTTTTGTCTGCTTCGTTAGTTATTTTTCGTAATATCTTAGTCTTCGTGAACTTTTTGAATATTTATTTGAATGCGGGCGTTAATTTAATGTATTTTTAAACACAGTTCTATCATGTCAAATTACGGTAACGCTGGACCGTGTTGCTAATCTGAAATATTTAGGTAATTCTATTCAATTGCATCTATAAACACGGTGAGATTAATTTGAAATAGTATTTCTTGTAGACAGCTCTACAGTAACACATTTAAATTATACTTCCAAGAATAGCATTTTAATAAACGAGCTATCTTCATTATGGCCTGCAATACGCCCATTTTGGCGGGTATCATGTGCCTATAGAATTGCGGTACCTTTGACAACAGTTGCCATTTTGTAGAGGCAAAGATGGCGATTGCCTACGGCAGACATTTTCTGTTCTCTGTAAATACATTCCATGTACGCTTTAAGCTTAAGTATAACAATAGGTGTTAATGGAATAAATAAAATACAAATTAACTATGTGTCTTAAAACTGAATGTCGGACTTGTCTTACTGATATTATGGATTTCAACGACATGTATTGGCGGAACGATACAGTTCAAAAATTCAGATTTTAATTTACGAAAATTATGAGAAAACAAAATTTTGGAATTATTTTATTCTTACGTCCTTAAATCAACAAAGGCGTGTGACGTTTATACCATAAAACGTTATAGCTTTATCACTAACATAAACACTGTTGCACAAACTGACTGCTCCGTAAGATAAGCCTGTGTACAGAAGGTAATTGCGTATGGCGAGTGTTCGACATCTAATAGGGAGCTGATATAGCCTAACAACGGCTAGAACACATCCGAACAACCGGCCATTATCACGGGCCGTGTTCCGCCATTTTGTGGTGCAAAAATGGCGCGTGGTGTTAAATCAAAAGCGCCGCGATCGCACTCTCGTTGTCATGACGACCGAAATGGGGTATCAGATTTCGCGCCATCATGATGGATGCCGGGGGCCTATTGTGAAAGTCGAAACATCGAATGTTGGTCTTTAAAGTAATAGTTTAAATATTTATCTTAGGTAGGTTTGTAGCGAATTCTTAACATGTAAGTAGCAATAAGCGAACATCACCTGAACTATTTCGTTTAGATCACGTTAGAGTACCCTTTAGTGGTGAGGTTTATTTTGTTCTCCTGGCATTTTAAATATAAACATATAGATAAAATTATCAGAACATACGTTTATTTTCCATTATCAATAATACTTTAAGAATATACCGAAAAAAATTATACTGACGACCTTCCGTCACTCAGATAAGCCTAGTGAGGCTTTTATTATATGGATATTACTCGAAGGTTGGTATATAGTTTTATTTTTGTAAGGATTTTAGTAAATAAGTTTAAAAAAAAACTTCCCTATGGATGGGAGGCTCAAACGATGGTCAGTCTGGATCTCCGAACATCTGGAAATACCTATCAGCGCTGAACTTTTTACCAAGCGTGGGAGAAGTAACTGTCAGATTCTAGTTTTCTTAAAAAAAATATAAAATAAGTTATACATACTCAACTGAACAGTTTCATATTAAATTAAATTTAGTTTTAAATTTACACCAATGTAGCTACACTTGTTAGCTACACTTTTTTTTTAACTTTGCAAATATCGAAACTTCGGTTTTCGTATTAGCCCAGTTGGCCCTAAATGGTGCTCAGTACAAACAGCGGTATATCGACACATCATGTGCTGATAATGACCTGGAATGCCATTGTTGAGTGTTGGAGCTGATTTATCGCGTTTAGATTTAGTTCCATTTGATAAGGTTTTTAGGACAAATCATTTTGTAGTTAATAGGCATTCGATCTCTCGGAATAGACAATTGCCATGATAATTAATTGATTAAGGAGCTCGATGGCGCAGTGGTTAACGCGCCCGGTCTGCGAGTGCTGAGGTTAAGCAACTTTCGCAAAGGCCGGTCATCGGATGGGTGACCAAAAATGTATCATCTCGAGCTCCTCCGTGCTTCGGAAGGCATGTAAAGCCGTTGGTCCCGGCTGCATTAGCAGTCGTTAACAACCACCAATCCGCACTGGGCCCGCGTGGTGGTTTATGGCCCGTTCTCCCTATCCATCCATAGGGAAGGGTCGTGCCCCAGCAGTGGGGACATAAAAATGAGCTGATGATGATGATGATGATGATGATGATGATAATTAATAACGGTATTATTAACACGTAGTTTGATGAGTTTGAGTATTTTATATCTATAAGCCCTATGTATAAAGGCCAAAGTGCAAAATCATGACTTTTCAGGTAAGGCTCTCAAAGTTTCAATGTGGTATATTTTTAACAATTATATAATTCACACGGTGCCTTTGGATAAATGGCACTGTGCCGCAATAAGCACTCAAAAATTAAAAAGCAGTGACAAAATTCACCGCTTACGTCAGCCAAAATCATGACTTTTCAGGTGAGGCTCTCAAAATTTCAATGAGGTATATTTTTAACAATTATAAAACTCACACAGTGCCTTTGGATAAATGGCACTGTGCCGCAATAAGCACTCAAAAATTAAAAAGTAGTGACAAAATTCAGCTACGCTAATTCGCTTACGTCAGCCTTCCCGGTAGCATAGCGGTCAGTGCAGCCGCCCGGATTGCGGAAGACCTAGGTTCGATTCCTAGCTGGGACGGGTGGGCGTTTAATTTTTTCACTGTATTTTATAAATATTTGATAAACATTTAGTTATATAATGTTAAATTAGTTTAATGTTACTATGGTATACTTTTATTATTACATTACATTGAAACTTCAAGAGCCTCTCTTGAAAAGTTTTAATTATGCGCTTCGACCCTTATACATAGAGCCCATCTATATACCGATTTCTCTAATCATAATTATTCCCAAAGTAATTTTAGGGTACTGGATCCCCACCCTGTACGGCAAATAAAACTTGCACTATGGGGACACTATGGGGGTATATGGGGACATATGGTTTCGATCTGTTAACGAAAACCAACAAAATTATAACTCACCTCCTTTGTCACCAGAAGACGCTGCTTTTTATCATTTTCGTTTATGTGATCGAATGGCTTTGTGATCTCTATGCTTTGTTTATTGATGATGATGGTGATGATGATGCTTTGTTTTTTTTTAAATCTATTTAATTTATATAGATAATATTACTGATTTTCCATAAATACATACCGATATGTTTCGTAGACGTTGGTATTAAAAGGCACCCCCTGCAACAAAAATAAAATGTATATTAATTAATTGTAACAGATGTTCTGAAACTGATTGTTATCTGTACTGATAGGTAGGAAGGTGGTTACTAATTAAGCTTATTTAATCATTTTTATATCCGGAATTTCTTATTGCTTGCACTAGCAAAAAGAGCCATCTTTTATTATTACTTTAACAGGTTGACCCCCGTCGCTTGGGCCCAGACAATAGAAATTCAATTTATTGTCAGTCAAACGGTGTTTAGGTGACCTATCAGAGTAGCTTATGGTGTGATCTAATACGTGCATGTGTATGTGCATGCTTGTGTATGAGATAGTAAGCGTGTGCGTGTGATATCCACTAAAGAATTGAACTTAAATCAAAATTGTTACCAACAAAATATCGCTTCACTTTTTTCTGACTCACCAAATTCTAACATTCAACGGTAACTGTAAACGGCCAAAAGAGCTTCCTCGAAAATCGATCTAATTTTAGATCGTCGACATTAAGAAATAACGAGTTAATCTAACAAAGCATCCGAACCGTACAATCGCGAGCACTCGATCATGGCCGGCCGGACAGCCGCGACACGTGCCGTTCACAAAAGACCGGTCACTTACAATGACACTGATCTTCGTTCCCAGATCGGAACACCTCGTACAATGACGAAAAAAAAACAACGATCAATGTACACCGTGTTGCGAAAGGCTTGTCCGTTGGTTGTATCTTTGTGATTATTTTTGTACGAATTAATTGATTGTCAGTCGTTTAATAGGAGTTAAAGAGGTCGTTGACATTGTAATATGAGTCATGGTTAATTGTAACTAGATATTTTAGGTTTATACAGTATTAGGAAGAAGGATACCCGTAGAGAACTTCTAAAGAGCCTTTTTACATTGCGGTGACACACACCAACTTTAAAATTCAACAATGTTTAAACTAATTACGTTATTTCGATGACAATTTCTGACCATAAAGCAAATATAAATATTTAGTTGGTCGATAAAAATGACTTAATTTATGTGAATTAATGTCCAGTATGGGAAGTGTCATCTCGCATCAATTCAAATTAATGTAAACTTCTTTAATAAATGTTGGCCTACTTAATCGCTATTTGCGATTAATGTTTGAATATTGATAATAATCAAACATTATTCATTGAAATGATCACCAACAAATATCACATCATTGATTTCGTCAATAAAATAGATTTTAGCTAATATTTTCATATCTAACACAGTTCATATTATCCATAGAAAAGTAAGAGTAATAAACGAAACAAGAATATTTACACTAAAGACCGAGATAATATTATTATCTCCATATCATTGAAGTAAGAGAAGTTACTCGTCCACATCATTGGATGTAAGCCTTGTAATATCTAGACTGGATCAACCTGTGTGGTCCACAAACAGCTGATTATCTCACAAGCGCCACGTTATTCCACAAAATAATGCTTAACCATTGCCAATTTTCTTTTCCGATCTCAAATAACCAAATTGGTCCTTATCACTTAAGTGGTATGATTGAAAATCTCATAAGTAAAGTCAAGAGTGAATTTATTATGAGGCAACTTGCCGGTACCGATGACGATAATCAGCCAAATGACAAGTTGCTAGAACCTATAAAGTTTAGCTTAGTGGCTCTCGCAAATTGCATAGTAGAACAGTGTCTTGGGGCAAAGCAGTTTTTGTTGCAAGAAATTTCCTATGAGTATCTAATTTCTGCATCTTTTTGCTTCAGCCCTGTGGTTTTGAGATCCGGCTTTGATGGCTTTAATGTGATCTGAAAAACTAATGGTTTTCATGTACTACTTTTCTCTCCTTAAAGGTTTACTGCCGCTCTTAAATACATATACTAAATACTTTAATTAACATTAATGATTGAGTATTATGCACTGATGATTTTTCTTTGTAAAAAGGACTTCTTTGAAAATTGAGGTACTTAGTAATATAGTTTATGCGTTTGGGTTATTGTTGGGGTTGCCTCAGTTTGTTGCTGAAGCAAGGTTAAATGATTATTACGCTATAATGTGGATGTTGCCTGCCTCTATGGTAAAATGATTCTGGGTAGTTCAAAATAATTACTCATGTATCCCTGGGACAAACACAAGCTATTTCGCTGCTTGTGGAAATTTTTTCAACATTGTGTTTTTGTAATTTGTTCGCAACAAAATTTGCGTTAAAAATTATTTAAATAATTTAGAAGCTATTTTTTTAAACGAATTTAAAAAATGGGTTTTAATTTGGTGCAAATATGGAGTTCGGTAAACACAAAAGATAAACGGTGATCAATCCAGAACAAAAGGGCATAAAAAGGGTTTTCCCCAACGGCTACTTGTGAGTGAGTTACCTGTTTAGACAACATTTCCTTTCGATCACAACGAGAATTCGTACGAAAATAATGACAGTTCATCTTGTTTTTCACCAGAAGGTCTTCAATGTTGTACAAAATTAAAATTTTGTGTAAACAATTAATTTGCAAAAAATAAATATTATATACCGACGATCTGGTGAAGGTCGCGGGAAGCCGCTGCGAGTGCGAACTGCGAATGCGAGTAGCACAAAACCGGTCGTTGTGAAGATCCTTGGGGGAGGCCTGGACGCCTTTTTACTGAGATGATGATTCGTATAATACCTTCTTATCACCAGGCGGTCTGTGCTTGATTGCCACTTTAGTGGTGACAACAAAACCCAGCCATTACCAAAGTTGCTAAGCATCCCTGTTCGCAACAAGAACAGCCTGCTCATCTCCCTTACCACATATAGATTGATATTAATAAATGTGCATTGTTCCGAGATATATCGTTGTTCTAATACCCACGAGCGCATTGCATTATTCAATGTTGCTCAGCGATTCGCTGCCATGCTTTATTCAGAATTTAAAAGCCCGAGGTGTTCTCAGCTAACCATAAAGTTACACTCAAGTTGTAAAGGATATTTGTGTGCTACTCGATAATAAAATTTAATGTGTCTTATATCGTATGTATTCCGACTGTATTTATTATGATGATGTATTAGAGTACTATTATTTTAGAATCATTAAAGTTCACAATAACTTTGGACTTGTTAAATAAATATTTAAATAGTTAATTATAGTTAACTATTAGCAATGAGAGGAGCTCGATGGCGCAGTGGTTAACGCGCCCGGTCTGCGAGTGCTGAGGTTAAGCAACTTTCGCAAAGGCCGGTCATCGGATGGGTGACCAAAAATTTATCATCTCGAGCTCCTCCGTGCTTCGGAAGGCACGTAAAGCCGTTGGTCCCGGCTGCATTAGCAGTCGTTAACAACCACCAATCCGCACTGGGCCCGCGTGGTGGTTTATGGCCCGTTCTCCCTGTCCATCCATAGGGAAGGCTCGTGTCGCAGCAGTGGGGACATAAAATGAGCTGATGATGATGATGATGATTAGCAATGATACCTATTTCAAATTGTATATATTCTAAAACGTATTTTCAACATTCTGCTACTATCCCCTATTTTATTATTAATACCTAATCTTTTTATTTCCTAAAAGCATCAGCAGCGTGTTTTATCTATAATCAACACTGTTTGAGTTTTAAATATTTTAAGAAGAAATTTTGAACGTAAAAATTTTACAAATTACTGGGTTGTTAAATAAAGACCACATGGTCACTGAACAACCTGGAAAGGTATATAAATATTTTATCAGTATATTAGTAGTATTAGTTTTAATATTTTTATAATATCATAACCACCTGTGTGGTATATAAAAAAATAAGTCGTAATTCAAGTCACTATAGCACCACATTATCCTACTCGTAAGGCATAGTTATCAAGCATATCTAACTACGTAGCCAATCTAACTTAAGCTGATTTTAATGAAACCTACAAGTACCTGCATCTAACACATGTTACTTTAGTATTCATAAAATGTACTACCTAATGGTAGTCATTATTTCAAATTTATTAAATAAATCATGCCCTTAATAACCGTTTGCTTCTACTCGTCAGATTTACTATTGGAAACTCCTGTTAAGGTCATCGCATTCGAGCATAATATCAATTAATTGAGCATAAAGCTTGACGGGGTTTATGGCTTGTCGCTGCGGGCGCGAATACGGTGAGACGACTGGTTCCAAGTTGTGCATATTAGCTGAAGGTGGGGTTAGTTAGAACATCTAATGTTTGGTTGTGGATCAAATCTGTAGGCCGTAATGAGAATTTCTATGATATTGATTCAATAAAATATATTATGAATATTACCGAGTGTGTTTGGTTCAATTATTTCGTAGGTTTTTTTATATACGATATTGATAGCAATAGCTTAAACTACACGGGAAAAGTTTTTATATTCTCATTTACGGTTTAAGTATTAGTACAAAATAAAATAATTATATTAATAGACTAACATAGCATAGTAGTGATAGCTAAGTTTGTGGTAGTTTGTGGTAGTGGTAGCAAAATTTACACCTCCCATGTCATTTCTGCACCACCCTATTGTTGACTGGTAGAAAATGTCTCAGGCATTAAGTCCGCCATGTTATATTTTGTATTTAAAGTTAAAATACGGTCATCATATACGAGACCGTTAATACTTGCGCTGCCCAGGTGGGTTACTTTTGAAACACAATTGCAATAATCAATTTCCAATCCCAAATCTAAAAAATTCAAATGGCACTCTTAAAAGCGATAATAGCGCTACATTGCAATTAAATTGCGTGGAAATTGAGTGAACAAATTATTATCGAGATGGGGCGTTCCGAAATTGCGAAACTTATCCCAATATCGATACATATTAATCGCATTGGAATTGTATTGAGATTGAGTTTGCGTCAAGAGTAGCCTACCTGAATTGAACTCGGAACTTCTGGTTTCGCAGCCGGACGGTGACATACCATTGCCAAAAAAAAAAAAAAAAAAATACCATTGCACTTCAGTAGTTTAGGGGATTGTCGAATGATAACTATAACTATATACTATTCGAATAATAATTATAACTATGATGAATTATGTTAAATTTTGATATTATGTTTGTGTTGTGACGTTTATTACTTGTAACCATAGTCCATGTTACAGACGCATTTTATTGGGTTATAGTCTGATCCAACTATTTTAAAATTCCCCAATATTATTGTACTTACTGACTGTAATCTGTTATGTGTTGTAATAAATAAATAAATAAATAACCATATTATTATTTGTAATTAGTTTGTGAAGAAAGCATCATTATGGGTAATGATGCACTGGGGTGCATAACAATGACCCAAGAACTAATATCTGCCACTAAGCAGCTTTGTTTAGCAACTTTCTGGTTTATTTATGTGGTTCTGGTTAGAAGGGTAGATATAGTGAAATTATAGGGCGTAGAAGTCTAAACTAAAGCTATAAGGTTGACAATGCGCGTGTGCAGTGCTTCAATTTTCTTAATATCCCTTGGCAAACTTTGTGTTTCGGCTTTCTTCGGATTTTTATCTGTGATAAAGTATATAGAGTTGTTACTACTCTTTTTATTTATTATTAATTTATTTTAGAATGAGGTGAAATGTTATTGTGTCATACGTAGTTGATTTACAATCTATAGCTTTACAGCTCTATACATATAGTTCACACTAACATCAAAAACAAAACAACAATAAAGTAAGTTGTTCTGAATTCAAATTACTATACATGAAAAATGTGATCATTAATGGACCTAAGTAGTTAATATTCGATCGCGTTCGGAAATGCGATGATTACAGACAAACATATAGTGCCGTACAAACAAACAAAGAAAAAGGTCCGAATAGCTATTTCGTGTTTTGTCTCTTTTACTCTAATTTGAAATGAAGTTTACATGACAGAAACAAAACACGGAATAACTATTTGAAGCTTATTTTTTGTTTATTTGTAAAGCATAATAAAATTGAAGCACTGTAATACCTTTGGTGTCGCACGTCCATGGGCTACGGTGGCCGCTTGCCATAAGCGGGCCGTATGCTCATTTGCCGGCTCAGTAACATAAAAAAACAAAAAGACCTTCTTTGTCATTCAGACAATGTTGAAATTAAATAATTTAAAAACCATAAATTGATGGAATTGCATTACAATGTAAAACTCTTTGCGTTTTAACCTTTTTTCTTGGGAATATCGCAATGTGACGTTGCTAACAATCGTTGACATTTATTAAACTGTTTTAATAGTCTTCTAACAAAAACGTTTTATGTGTTTGAGCTCACCTGTGAATGGCTTCCATTATACTAATGGGGAAAATAATTTCCAGCGGTAATCGTAAGTGGCAGTGGGCAGGGCACATTGCTCGCAGGACTGATGGCCTTTAGGGCGGAACAGTCCTTGAGTGGCGACCGCGTACCGGAAAGCGCAGTGTGGGCAGACCTCCAACAAGGTGGACCGATGATCTGGTAAAGGTCACGGGAAGCCGCTGGATGCGAGCAGCACAAAACCGGTCGTTGTGGAGATCCTTGGGGGAGGCCTTTGTCCAACAGTGGACGTCTTTTGGCTGAGATGATGAATCGATGAATCGAGATGATGATAGAAAAAAATATTTACCTAAACGTATCGAAGTTGCATTATTTAGTTAAAAGTAATTTCTTTCTCTTATATTTCTTTTAAAGTGGCTTTTGTATAATAATTTCATGCCAGCCCCATCGTTACTATATTGATATTAGGTACATTGGTGGAATATTGAAGATGACTTATAAATATTTATTTCGAGCAATTATGTGTTGCATAGAAATTCCAAAATGTTGAAAAGAATTCGGCGCGCAAGATTCGCTCGAAGTTTTTGCGCCAACCCACGCCTGAAAGTCAGGACTCGTGGTTAGAGTGGGCGTGCAGTTTCACTTATACTCGTATGTGATTTTTTTCAACACAATTTTCGAATTAAAAGTAGCTACTTGTAACTTTTTACACTATCTTGGTCACTTACATTAGAACAACAAGTATTATGTAATATTGTGTTTTTATTTTGATTTTGATTTTATTTTAATTAGTATACGATTTTAATTATTAATTATTTTTTTAGTTATTAATTTTGTCTATCAACTACCTACTTATATGGACTCAGTTTGAAATAAAAGTATTTATTTATTTTATTTTTTAATTTATTTATTAACAGGATTATAGGTAACCAAGGGTTTTGTTGTTTGTTTGTAACCGACAAAAAATATCCAACCAATCCATCCAACAAAAAACATGATAAACAATATAACTATACGAACATGCTTTAAAAACTTTACAATCCATCCAACAAAAAACATGGTAAACATTATTACTAAACGAACATGCTTTAAAAACTTTAATTCCATTTTGCTTTCATTCGTACGGATTTGGGTCAAAATTCTGCAAGTCTCAATTGGACGAGATCTAACTCTTTAAACCATCACTTCTATTAGTTGCCAAGTACGTCGAGGTTCGTTCGGTAAGCCCGACATTCGTACAGTCACGTTGCATTGTATGCGGTGACTGAGCGGAATTACGTATTGTAAGCGTGGAAGGCAGGCTCAGTTAGAAATACAATAAATGTCCGGGATACATCAGCACGGATTGCGGGACTTTGCGACCGCTTGGCAGGACATTATCCCGCTCTTTACGATACGTCAGGATATTCGCACTACCAATACAATACTGGTGCAAGTTTAAATATACTGATATTTGAAATTAAACTGTACTGTTATTCAATACGGCAAAAATTCCAATATCTGTATCTGTATCTGTAAGTATCATCATCATCATCATCAGCTCATTTATGTCCCCACTGCTGGGGCACGAGCCTTTCCTATGGATGGATAGGGAGAACGGGCCATGAACCATCACGCGGGCCCAGTGCGGATTGGTGGTTGTTAACGACTGCTAATGCAGCCGGGACCAACGGCTTAACGTGCCTTCCGAAGCACGGAGGAGCTCGAGATGATAAATTTTTGGTCACCCATCCGATGACCGGTCTTTGCGAAAGTTGCTTAACCTCAGCAATCGCAGACCAGGCGCGTTAATCATTGCGCCATCGAGCTCCTCTCTGTCTGTATGTATGTATTATAATTATTATAATAAATACATACATACATACTCTCACGTTCTTCTCCCAACAAAGGGTATAAAATTCATCATTATCATAATCAGCCCATATCAGTCCACTGTTGGACATAGGCCTCTCCCAATGCATGCCACTGAGGTCGATCTTCGGCTACTCTCATCCAACCACTGCCAGCCACTTTGCGTATATCCTCGCTCCACCGCGCCGGAGGGCGTCCTACACTACGTCTGCCGAGTCGCAGTCTCCACTCTAGAACACGTCTATCCCAACGGTTATCGGTCCTGCGGTTTATTTGACCAGCCCATTGCCACTTCAGCTTACTAATTCTAAGAGATATGTCAATAATTCTGGTTCTTGGTTGGTGGCGAATTACTTCGTTCCCGTTTCGATCCCTTAGAGTAACACCTAGCATAGCTCTCTCCATAGCCCGCTGAGCGACTTTAAATTTGTGGACTAGTCGTACCGTGAGTGTCCACGTCTCGGCTCCTTATATCATAAGACGCACTGGTTGTAGACTTTAGTCTCAAGGCTCTGTGGTATTTGCGACGAGAAGACCCGATGGAGTTTGCGAAAATTATAGTATCAAAATCACCAATTTCGAGTTAACTCGCCATTTGAAACCTTTGTATTTAAACTTTTGTATGTATGTATGTATGATTGCAACGAATAAACTCAAAAACTTCTAGACCGATTAAAAATATTCTTTCACCATTATAATGCTACATTAGCACCGAATGATATAGTATTTTATTTAATGTATTAAAAAAAATATTTAAATAAAATACTAAAAACGACAATTTAATTTTTCAATACAAAATGATTTGTTTGTTTTGTTGTCATGCAAACCATTGATATATATTTAACTCAATGACGGACTGTCAAAGCGGTACGAAGTCCGCCGGGTCAGCTAATTTAGCATAAATTGAATAGATAACATTAGTAATAAGTAGGTTGCTAGACTAGCTTGGCGTGCGAGCATCTTGGAACCCTTCTCCCTTAGTCAGGATACAAAAATATAATCTGTAAATGTATTTTTACTGTATTAATAAAATAAATATTTTTGTATTTTATATTTTTTGTTTATTAATTATTGTAAAATTCAGCGAGAGTAAATTTGTTAAACTTTGTGCTTCGGAAGGCACGAAAAGCTTTTGTCCCGGTTGCATTCGTTACAAATACTAATCAGCATCGTGGTGGTTTATGACCCGTTCACACTGTGGTATTTCCATCCATAGGGATAAGGATACAATTTGTAAAAATAGTTTCATTTCAATGTGTAGTGTTCGAGAAACTATATGAAATTATATTTCTTAAGTTAAAATAAAATAACTCTTGAAATGGCCCGATCTCCCTATCCATCTATAGGAAAGGCTAGTGCCCCAACAGTGGGGATATAAAATGAGCTGATGATGATGATGAGCTCTTGAAAAAATACAATTGCCTCAGGTGGGACTCGAAACTTGGCCGTAAAGTACTTAATAAAAATTCAACTTGGCCGTAAGCATATCACACTATTACGATACATATATCCTAAAAGAGGTTTCAAGTTTGCACTTTATGGCTTTCAGAATGCAAAGACGTAAAAGGCTCTCGTGATACAATAACTTATATAAGAAAATTATAACTGACCTAAAAAGTAATCTCATTTCGCTGGTCACACAAGAAACCTTGGCCAATACGATAAATTCCGAAAGATGCTCGCAATAATAAGCTAAATGGCGTTCATTCAAAGATTTATTAATCCTATAAACGTCATATTTACATCACAAAGGTATAATGTAGTCCGTCGGCGACACTCCTGCCGGTTAACGATCAATTATAACGAAGCTGCGAGCGGCCTTTTACCAAATACGCGTCAGCTGTCATAGGTAGCGAAGATGGCGTGATCTATCATACATTGTGCGTCCCGGATATGTGCGTCGGGATCATGGACGCAATTATAGGATTCCAAGCATCAATGCACGCCAGAAAAACGTGTCAACACTGTAGATGTGCTCCGTAATTATTCACTCAGTCTGAGAGTGGAGAGGCTTTTTGCGACGCCCGCGCCGATCGGCATTTTAACAATTTCCATGGCCGCGCCATGTTGTGTGATTAAATTATTTTGTCTGCTTATGGAATGGGGGGGTTGGGAAAAAATGGTGAAGTGTGAGACATCATCTCGTAATATTTAAATACTAATATTTATAATACAACAAAATAGCGGGCAATAAATTGACGAGGATACGCCATACCATGCAGAGGAAAAACCCTGTATCCTTCAGTAAGCAGAAATGGGCTTATGATGATGATGCTGATTATGAGGATATGTTTAACTATAAAGTTTGGTATCATAGCAGTTAGCGTGAGTTTAATCTAGCAAGTTAAGTGATTTTTGAAATGGGTCCGTGACCATAGGATTAAAATATTTCTCCTCCGTGCTTCGGAAAGACCGCTCATGGCATAGTGACATTCACAAGAGCTACTTGTAGCCGAAACTCAATAAATGATTTTGAATTTTGAATTTTTTGAATTTTGCAATCGTTGGTCCCGGTTGTCGTCAGACTGCAGTCGTTAAAACCCACCCACCTGTATTTGGTCAGCGTAGGTTATGGCCCAATCTTCTCAAGATATTCATGTGTGAAGCTGGAGCCTGGGTCCAACAGTCGGACGATTAAGACTTATGATGACATAATGATAATAATCTATCCTAACTTATTATATATTATAAATGCGAAAGTGAGTTTGTTTGGTTTGTTACGCTTTCATGCGTAAACTATTCAACCGATCATCATGAAATTTAGTACACATATTCTCAAGAGTAGGAGAGTAGAGGAGTTCTCTGTTGTCATAAAAACTGTCAAAGCGGAACAAAATCCGCTGGGTCAGATAGTTATTTAAAAATGAGTACAAACAGCTTTTTCAAACTCTGTTTACGGTACAAGTTTAATGACTAGTATGGACTCTTGTTAGTATATTTTTATATAAACAAAACAACAAACATAATGTAATGAAATATTTTCATCGCATCCTTTAATAATAATTTGCTCGCAAAAATATTCGCATAATATTTCTACAAGTAAAGTAAAAAATTGTGTCGCCTCATCTCACTGATCAATTAACAGGAGGCTCCGTTTACACCTTCCCGCGCGGAACCCAAAACGCAAGCTGAACTGTTGTTGAGTCACTTTCAATTGCAAATTATCTGGTCGTTAATTACCCCCTTAATGATCGGGCTGAGCGCGGCGTGCTCATTAGGTAATCTTCGACAATCCGCAGTATCATGCCGCGATATGCGGTTGGCATTAAATTATCTCACCTTAGATGTTCGACTCGGAATTTCGCTGTTGAATGTGTGAAGACTATTTGCGAGGGACAACGAAAAAAAATTTTAAAAGTTAGTTTTTACATTTTTAACGGCGCTGGCATATAAAATAATGTACAAGAGTTCCTAAAGAGTGCGCAGAGCAAAAAAGCCAAAAGTGCAGTCACGGTTAAGTTGATATAATTGAAAATACCATCGTATTAAATAAAAAAAATGTATATTTAGTATCAAAGGGAACGTGTTTACAATTAGTCTGATCCATAAATTCATAACACACTATAGTTTTATCTACAATATCATTTAAAGTTGGGAAAAAATCATGAAAACGAGTCGCTGCGTTTAGTTGATATCTTATAGTTTATCTAAATTATTGTACCCCTGATTTTGTCTACACAATCACCAATGTCTAAACTACAAATCGTCCGTCTCACATTTTCAATTTATCAAGCGGTTCTTTAAATTATTATTTTTTATTAAGCACCTTAAATTCCACATACAAAATTAGTATAGCCGCGCGGCATCAAATAAATATGCGATGCACACGCTTGAAAATTCAGTCGCCCTCGAGGCCTCAGAATACATAGTCTATGCCTCAGAGTGTGGTCACGTCTTTTTGAAGAGCGACGCATCGATCGCATATTACGCGTGTATCTTTACGCGCCGCATAGAAAAGCGTTGTACATAAGTATTTGTTTACTAATTAAGAGTATGATTAAAAAATATTTTTATTTTTAATTTGTTAGTGATATCCTGTCCTATACATTACAGTTGGTGACGAGGGCCTGATGATGGAGCCGGAAGGTAAATAGTGGAACTCTTTATGGGTTGCTACAATCGTGGACAAATAATACGGGTCAGCGACAAAATCCTCTGTATCTTGTAATAATGTAAATAATGTTACATACATGAAACTAACTTTATATTAAAGAGAATTTTAATATCGTATGACATAAAACCTTAAATGTTATAGGTACAACGTATTTTGAAAAAAAAAAAAAAAATAACAAAAGTTCAAATTTGGTAATAAATTCAAATCACGCTTGTTTTATTTTTGCTTGATTTTTCACTTTTGTTTTCAATCTGTCAAACCAAAATGATAAAAGGCAGTCATCATCGTCTTTCACGGTCATTATTGAATTACTATCATGTCGCTAACGCCAGAAGAATATACACGGTATCGTCACTATGCTAGAAGAAGGCAGAAGTCAGAGAAGTACAGCGAGAGTAATAGGCGTGTCACTTTCTATGGTGCAAAGAGTCGTGCAACGTTTCCGAGAAACTGGGCTCAACATTAGAAGACCAGGAACCGGCAGACCGAGATGTATTACGGCTCGAGAGGATCTATTTATTGTTACGACCATGCTCCGAAATCGACACCTCACGGCAGTTGAAGTAACAAATCAATTTCGAGAGACCCGAAGAGACGAGGTAAGCGAGCGGACTGTTAGACGGCGGTTATTTGACCCCACGTAGACTCAAACAACAAACAAACAAATGGCCCAAAACTTGCAAGGGAACATCGAGTAGCAAGATTACGTTATGCCCGCGAACATGCACCATCGAGAGACGAAGAATGGGCAAGAGTAATGTTTTCTGATGAATCTAGATTTATGCTCTATGCACAGGATGGGCGGCGAAGAGTTAACCGACGGCCAGGGGAATTTGAGCTCATTTTGTTTTTTTTATCGAGTCCCATACATTACACTCGGTGACGAGGGTGTGTTGATGCAACCGCAAGGAGTTTGTGTTTACAAAGCCACTTTTGGTAAAAACAATACAATAATGACAAACTAAAGTTGATTGTTGTGAACTTGTAGTTGTGAGCTTATCGTATGTTTTGGTTTGGCAGTATGGTGATGGGGCTGGGATTTAATAGCATGTATGATGGGATCCCAGGCCGGTGGTAAATTCCATCCATCTTTGCTATTGAAATTGAGATGTTTTTTTCAAGTTAATTTCAAGAAACTTGCGTATCATCCTAGGGATAAATCGTTGCTCTCTAGCGAGTATTTGAGTTTTGTCGAATGTGATGTAAGATGTTGTGTAAGATAGTTGCCAGACCAAAATCTACAATGAACTCTTTCTGCGTAAAACGGAACACCACCGTAAAAGTTATTTTATTGAAATGTGTAGTGTTCGCATAAACTTTAGAAATCAATAAATCATTTTAACTTTAGAATTACCTTCCTACGCCAAAAATAGCATATCTAAAATATGTCGCTAAAGTAGCTACAATGTTTATTATATTTAAAAAATAGATTTGTTTCTTTCTAGGTCCATTTCGATAGTAAATCATAAATATATCCCTTAAGTACAATATATAAAATACTTACAATAATACATATATTACATAATTTATTTATAAATAATTAAATACAATACAAAATGTTCAAATAATTTTTAACGCAAATATTGTTGCGAACAAATTACAAAAACACAAATGTTGAAAAAATTTCCACGAGCAGGATTTGAACCTGCACCCTTCTGACTGCATGCATGAATAATTTCGTCGGGCTGGTTAGAACCACGATAGCTCAATTGGAAGAGCACCTGACCCGGAATGTCAGAAGGGTGCAGGTTCAAATCCTGCTCGTGGAAATTTTTTCAACATTTGTGGTTTTGTAAATACAATACCTTCATAACACATCATTTTATCCTGACTTCACTATCGTCATAGCAAACTCCAAACTCTACTTCTACATCATCAATCTTCTTTATTCATCGTCGTTCAGAAATTCATCCTACATATACTTATATCCTACTTATATATTTTATTCTAACTCATAAGTAATTTTTTAAAATCTTATTTTATTTTTCAGAAATTACCTCAAAACGTACCTATTCTAATCAAATTAATTAAGATTTAATCAATCTAAATGTTTTATTTTAATTGTTTGTTACCGGAAATAACTGACTCTAGACTAGACAGACAAATGGAAAATTAAAGAACCAGATTACATTCTGAAGCATTAGAAAAAAGTGAAACAAAAACGAATAGGCTACTAAACGTTAAACTGCTGACCTGATAAAAAACGTTTTATTCACAAATTGTTGTTTTTATTTACATTGCTGGACGAGAAATAAGTCTATGTGACTTTTTCCGAATCTTGACTTATGTTATTGGTTTTGTCGCGCGCTGTGCGAGCTTGAATATATTTATCGATGTAGTGTGCGTGGCACGCACACTACTAGAGCGCCGCCGCTTCAGGTCTCTATTTGACAGTTTGACACTCGTGACTTACGGACGGCGCAGTCTTAAGTCCTCGCACCTACCTAACTTAATTTATTTTTGTTATTTTTACTAGTAAGCTTTGGATTGAAGAGAAAGTAAAGTTCCATTCATTAAGAACTTTTATTTCTCATAAAAACTACAGAAGTTCACTTAAAATGAGATATAGGAAATTACACACTTAAGTTTAAATAATTATAAGTATGAGTAAACCTCCGGGACCTAGCCCAATTAGTAGGTAACTAAAGTAACTAAAACATTGTTAAAAAGATTTGTCTAAAGTCTAAATAGTTTATACATATAATTGTAAAATAGAAATAAAAATGCCTAGATACATTTTATGGAATTAACAACTCTATTACTACAATAAATGGACATGTGCCTTAAGCTTATTTTTATATGTATTTATGTTATCACACTCTTTTATGTTGTTTGGCAAGCTGTTAAATAACTGTGCTCCCTCTGAAAGAATGGTTTTTTTCCTGTAATTTGTACTCGGTTTTGCTAAATGTAGTTTAAATTTGTTTCTAAGATTGTGTTTATTTTCTTTTAGTTGTAATTGTATATTCGATTTTATGGAATTAGAAGTTAATTTTTTTATTAATGTACATGTATTATAAATATAAAGTTGCTATATGTTGAAGATTTTAGTTTTTTCATATAACTCTTTTGTAGGCGTAAGATAGTGATAGTGAAAAAGGACTTTTAGTAATTTATTTTGGGTTCTCTGTAGGGGGTTTATATTTGTAGCAGCAGCCGTGCCCCATATCTCAATCAAGTATTCAAGATGAGATTTTGCTAAAGAGTTATAAATAACTAGCTGTGCCTTGCGGTTTCACCCGGGTTAATTAGCGACTGTTCCACTCCTATTAGTCATAGCGTAATGTAATATAGCCTATAGCCTTCCTCAATAAATGGACTATTCAACACAAAAAGAATTTTTCAATTCGAATCAGTAGTTCCTGAGATTAGCGCGTTCAAACAAACAAACAAACAAACTCTTCAGCTTTATAATATTAAGTATAGATATTGCGTACCTTACCTGGGATGCATTTTGCAACTTTGCGCAGTGCTACTAATAATGATGTTAGTTTGGTTTTAACATGTTCAGTGTGTGACTTCCATGTCAATTTGTCATCAATCCACAGCCCTAGATATTTTTCTAGATGTGATTGTTGGATTATGTCATTATTTATTGTTAGGGGTGAGAACTCAGGTATCTGCTTATTTTTCGCACAAAAAATCATAAATTACGTTTTTGACGTGTTAATTGTAAGCAAATTATACCTGAGCCATTCGTTGAGAACATCAAGATCTTTTTGAGCCTCCCTGGTAATATCATGAATACTTTTGTTGAAATAAAAAAGGCACGTATCATCCGCATATAGAGTTAGATGACCAGTTAATCCTATCGAATTTATATTATTTATATAAATCAAGAACATCAATGGGCCGACTATTGATCCCTGCGGAATGCCATAAGTCACATTTTTAACACAGCTGGTAAAACCGTCTATTTTGACGACCTGTCGCCTATTAGTCAAATATGATTTGAACATATCTAGAGCTGTGTCTCTAACGCCTATGTTATTTAGCTTTTGGAGAAGTTTTGGATGACTCACGGTATCGAAAGCTTTCCTCAAGTCAATGAAAACACCTAACGCAAATTTTGTTGATAACAAATAAAAATTCTAAAAAGTTTTATAAAAAGGTTAAAAAAGGCAATAAATCTAGGTTTGATACCAATGGACTAACCACTAGACCACATGGCGTCGGTAATGACGACTCATATTTATTTATCTAGCTCAATCTCCGCTTAATGGCCTTTGACGGTTCTCGAAGGCTCATGAATGGTTTATGTAATCCCCGCCTTTTATATACTATTATTTTATTATCACTTCCTCAATTGTAGGTGGAAAGCCGAAGCGTAAATTTTTCATGACGCTTCGCCTAGCCATTACTCAAACTGGCTGAGAGTGAAGCGCGTCGAGGCTGATTTACACGCTCACTATACAACGCTTGTACAGATAGCATATCAGTAATAGCGATGTGATGTGTAAGTGGGATTAGTATCGATTAAAGTCGTTGTAAATGTTTCTTTAATTATAGGCTTATATGCTTGATGGTAAGCGGAGTTAAACGCTTGCGCCACACGTGGTCAACCCAGTAAAAATATGTTAATTTTTTCTGGAAGAGTTCATTGTTGTAGTTCTACGATAGGTAAGCATTATTTTGTTACTAAATATGTTTTCAAATTTATATTATATATAGCACATAATGTAAGCATTTAGCATTCATCTCACCTGATGTTAAGTAATGATAAGCACTACGCCTTTCTCTCACCTGATGTTAAGTAATGATAAGCACTCTGCCTTCATCTCACCTGCTGTTAAGTGATGATTAGGCAGATGGAAGTTCACTTCACCCGATATCCTTAACTATTAAGGAACTAGCTATTTAATGTAATTTTGAAGCCTCTAGGTAATTAAAAATGACAACTTTTTGGTGTTTGTAAATTAAAAATTTTCTTTCTTCAATATTTATTTAGATAAATACAGTTAAAATTTGCCTATATTATCCCATTGTTGGGCAAAGGCCTCCCCCCGTTCCCGCCACGTCTCACGATTTTTTGTTACTGTTTGCCAGATAAGTCATCATTATTATCATCATCATCATCATCATCAGCTCCTTTTATGTCCCCACTGCTGGGGCACGAGCCTTCCCTATGGATGGATAGGGATACGGGCCATAAACTACCACGCGGGCCCAGTGCGGATTGGTGGTTGTTAACGACTGCTAATGCAGCCAGGACCAACGGCTTTACGTGCCTTCCGAAGCACGGAGGAGATCGAGATGATAAATTTTTGGTCACCCATCCGATGACCGGCCTATGCGAAAGTTGCTTAACCTCAGCACTCGCAGACCGGGCGCGTTATCCACTGCGCCATCGAGCTCCTGCCAGATAAGTTAGTCAATTGAAAAAATATTAACTGAACTATTGTCATGAACCTACGAGTAACACACATGTTTAATTTTTCAATTCCAAAAGTAATTTGTTTCAGTGCTGCCGCCAAAATGTTCTGGAAGCTTGTTTTTCCGTACATTTTTCTTTGGGTCAACCGGATTCAATTTCATATCAAATTAACCTTTTTAATAATGATTATACTAGACCGCTAATGACATAGAAAACATTGAGCTTAAAAAAGTTACGCTATTCCTCCAATCCATATTTCGTAATTGTAATAACTCTAAAAGGTATCGCATTAACGACAACGTAACACAATTTGCCCAACACAACATAAATACATTAAATATAATTATTTTTGATTGTAACTGGAACAGAATTTCGTTGAGCCCGCGTATGATTTACAAAGGCTGTATTAATATCGAGAATAATCGCTCCTAAATCGTGCGGAACGCAACCGAGTGTGCCAACGGTACGGCAACAAAGCGCTCCACTTGTAATACATTTCAATTTAAGTGGGAATCGCCGCATTAGCCGGAGTTATAAGCGCCCTAGGCCTTATTTAGTGCCTGACACCAAGCTACGGTGTCCAATCTAAGCTCGGCAATTTTAGCGAAGTGGAGACACAGAATAAACGAAAAATAAAACGAGAATGAAATCATTTGTCGAAATTCTACAAAGATTCTCACACATCATGTTTGATAAAAATATATCTTAATAAAGTAACGTATATTAATAAAGTAAGTATTCTAGCATGCAACGTTGCCTTTCTCAACAATAGGTAGTTTTATATAAAAGTGGAAACTAATTAGGCTTATGTAAGAACTAAGTGTCACTATTATTTGTATGACTGTAACGCTGTTTGTTTCCCAATAGATAAATACATAAATAAATAAACATGTTATTTCAAAAAGTAGGGGCGTCTGAAAGATATCTGTGAGTCGCCACTGCCTATTTTGAGTTAAGGGGTGCGGGGAGAGGTAGGTCTGACATAACCTTACCTTGTCAAAATGCATGCTTAAAAACCTCAAGATTACACACGCCTGGACTTCAGACTGTTAAATTTTTTCAACAGACTTTGAACTTTATGTATATTGCATAAGGTTGAACATTTATTGAAGAAATTTGACAGTTTTAGATTGGTTGATTGAGGCGTCTGTACTAAAACCCGCACACGATAAAAACCGCTCAAATAACTATCTCTAAATACTACATCCCAGCTACACATGACTTTTAAAGTGTATACTGACACCCCCCACCAACCGTTAGGTCATAAAGTAGGTGTCAGACAACTTTGCGCAAGCACAAGGGACCATCTGCGTCAGGTCATAACGCCAGATCAGGACGCGCCGAAGCGCAGTCTTCATTCGGAACTTGTATCGAGCGAGTTGCCCCGTGGACATGTATAGTCCACTACCTAATATCCAGATAGGTTACTACACACTTACACACACACACACACACACACACTACACGGTTACTACTAAATACTACAGTAAAAACAGTATTCCTGTGATCATCGTCATCATCATGATCAGCCAATAGCAGTTTACTCCTTGGACATAGGCCTTTGCGCGCCAATGATATCGATGAATAATTGACTGGACAGTTTTATGTTTTGGTTGTACAGATATTAGTTTATGCATTTCTGTGCTAACACTTAGCGGCCAGTTAGGGATAATCCTCTAATAAATGTTACAAGATGGAATTCATGCAGGCAACGTTGTCGCGAGGCTCCCGCGTAAAGTGTAGGGTTAGCCAAAGAGTTGTGGTCCTTGCTAAATTTGAACTACAATTTAGTAAACGTTAAATAAAGTCAGGTTTTTAATATTTATTTTATGATAGCTGACAGCATACACATGTGCAAAATAATAACAAAAATTATGTCTATAAGCTATTGACAAGTTACCCACCCATCGTGGTCGAAAATATCCCTAATTGGACAGCCCGCTTTAGGGAGATGACCTGGTGGTGATGATCTTGGTAGATGGGGGCACCCCCCCCCCCCCCCCAACGCCCGCTCTTTTCAAGAGGGTATACGATTTTTAAATAAATAAATAAATATATTATCGATAACTAACAGAAGTAAAGGCTATTTTTACATTACTGTCCTGTGATTATTCAGTTTGTGATTTACATTTTATAACTCTACATGCTGTAAAACAGAAGATTACCTTAGAAATATTATAATTATAAAGTCTCTTGCTTTTATTATACATCTATTAAGGTAATGAAGTTATTAACGCTTCTACTGCAGCTATTAGAGATCGTTAAGAAATGATACAAACCTTTTAACTAGTTTCTTTACACATTTTTAATTTATACTAACTATAAGTCTCTTTGAATATACATAAGATATAATTAACATGCAAGTGTCTCCTTCCATTTTAGAGCATCATTAATATTATCCTTTTGCCATAACTATTTCTGTAGGCTTATAAAAGGCGTCTTAACTTCTCCTATATCGCTAATGGCTTCATTACTGCATATTATAATACTTTTTATATTATTTATTCATTCATGGACCGGATCATCAAACATAGTAACATGAATAAATGCAAACATCAAAACATCTTAAAACCAGCAACTGTTATAGAGGCTTAGTGTAAACTAGAAGTGTATACTAAGCATAACAAATTTAAATTTAAATTTCGTTACTGCATAAGATGTTGATGTTAACAATATACTAAGTTGTTAACAAGAGACACCCTGCAAGGGTGTTTTAATGATGGGAGATGATCCTTATACTTGATAACAGCTTCTAACAAAAAAAGAAAAATATGAAATTAAACACAAACTATATTTTTTATTAAATGTTAATTATTACATCAAGGAATTGGATTAAGTTATAACAGCTTTTATAAAACTACTACAACATTTTAGTTATATACCCGACGTAGGTTTTATTGAGAACATTCTGTAAAATGGAACGCGAAAATTTTAAACGTGTCTATTTAAAACAAGCAGTTGACGCTTATCAGCGTATCGGCTGGTGATGAATGTGATAAGAAATTATACTCACATATTTGTAATTCCGTTAAAAGTCATTTTACCACCCACATATTAAGATTTATTGCATTCAGTCCAGTCGCATTGACCCTCGCGATGTGACAAAAAAGTGTTTATCTTACACTGATTTTAATTTATATGCTGTGGTGGGTCCACATCGCAAAAAACTGGCAGCGATCACGTATGAAATGCAACCAAACGGGTCGCGACGGGCGTGGGCATAATTAATACAATTTATGCGAAGAAAAGCAAATGTTAATATACCGCTAACTAAAACATTTATTTGGAACTAGCGTCCGCCCGTGGGTTCGCCCTGTTATGTCCCAGCATTGTACCTAGGCTAGTTGCACCAGTGTTCAGCACTTAAAGCACATTGTTTGACACATTTTCGTTGCCAAATAATAACATTGGTTGTCATTGTGTGTGAGTGTCAATAAATCTATCAATAAATACACATTTTCGTCGCCAAATAATAACATTGGTTGTCATTGTGTGAGTGTCAGTCAATAAATCTATCAATAAATACACATTTTCGTCGCCAAATAATAACATTGGTTATCATTGTGTGTGAGTGACAATAAATCTATCAATAAATCAATAAATAAAAATAAATCATTGAAATTTTACGAGATGACAGTAAGGAACCAGTTGTATGTATTCAAATGTTGCTAAAGACTAAAATCAGTTTAGTGACCGCTTATTTTTAATGACTAAAGGAAAAAATGTCGATGATTAGTGTACGGAACTGCACATTATTATTTTGATTATTAGGTCAATTGGCGTAATGCTTACGCTGCGAATGTACCGCGTACATTCATGTAAATTATTTGTGTAATAAATTCAGTGCAATTACAGCATTCGAGTTGGGCAGTATAATTTATCATCCCCGAACTTATCAGTATCATCATCTTATTAATTTATCTTGTATATACAAGTGTTATATACAGTTGTACTGCAAAATAAAAAAAAATAATATAAAAAAAACAAAATAACAATAAACAAAATAAATAAATAAACAATACTACATTTATTAATTAACTAGCGGCCGCCCGCAGCTTCACTCGCGTGGTTCCCGTTCCCGTGGAAATTTCGGGATAAAAAGTATCCTATGTTAATTCAGGTTATAAACTATCATAGTATGCCGAATTTCATTCAAATCCATCCATCCATTGCAGCGTGAAGAAGCAACAAATACACACACATAGACACAAACTTTGGCATTTATAATATTAGTGTGATTCTAATATTTTATTAAATTTTTTCACAACTCTCTAATCATGTTGGTCCGTTCCTCTTTTTAGAAGTCAAAGAAGGACAAACAAACACATATTTTTAATATTAGTGCTGATTTTTTACAGCTACTACGAGTTGATTTATTTAAATGCCATTTAATAATAAATGATATGTCTTGACTTGTCAATATAATACATTGACAAGTACTCATATATATTTTGAATAGGTACAGCTGCTGTTTTGTTGCTAATAAGAGCAGATAGGTACAGCATCAATTTTAAACTGTATATGTCATAAAAATACCAACAGTTATAATATAATAAGGGTTGTATTTAATCGATCATCAAACTAACCTAACCTAACCCACAAAGTACTAAGTTAGCACCTAAAAATATAAAGTTAGCACCTAAACTACTATTTAGATGCTAACTTATCATTTTAGGTGCTAGCCTACTATGGATCAATTTATTATTTCTCATATAATAATACCAAAACTGTTCAAAACTTAGTGATTATAAAATGGAATGGCTATTATTGTAATATGCTTTTATTTGTTAGACTGCCACGTCTATGATGATATGAGATTTTAAACGACTTTTACAGTTTTAAGGTAAATAGCCTAACTGTCCCACTGCTGGGCAAAGGCCTCTATCATTGTAATCAAGTCATCACTACAATTGATGGATATTGGCTTAATCACCACGCTTGCCAAATGTGGGTTGGAGATCGCAAACCCGGGCTAAGCATCGAACAATCCGAAACACACTTTGCTCGACCAAACCCGGGACTTTCGGGTGTCGGGTCGAGCGCTTTGCCACTCGGACACTGAGGTGTATATCATCATCATCATCAGCTCATTTATGTACCCACTGCTGGGGAACGAGCCTTCCCTAATGATGGATAGCGAGAACGGGCCATAAACCACCACGCGGGCCCAGTGCGGATTGGTGGTTGTTAACGACTGCTAATGCAGCCGGGACTAACGGCTTAACGTGTCTTCCGAAGCATGGAGGAGCTCGAGATGATACATTTTTGGTCACCCATCCGATGACCGGCCTTTGCGAAAGTTGCTTAACCTCAGCACTCGCAGACTGGGCGCGTTGACCACTGCGCTTGAGCTCCTCCTCGAGGTGTATATAGCATTATGTAAACAAAAATAACAAACCAAATCTGAAAATAGATATGTAATATGAAGTTGTGATTTAAATAAAATAAACATAACAGATTTATAAGTCGCCTCTCTTCTTGGATTTGTGAACGGCTTTCGCGACGTACGATTATTTGTTAATACAATTGGGGACATAAACAGCCAAACAACTTCTCTTTAACTAGCTCCGATAGAGTTCAAAATCGTTCGGCAATCTATAGATGTCGCTAGGTGTTAGTGTGGGAGGTGTACACTGCACAGGATGTGTAGAAAGTGATTAATATATCCGAATGATGATGATGTTTTTTTTTGTATAAAAACAATTCTTATAAAGTATCAAAATTATTTATCATGATTGACAAAACAGGAGACAAGAAAATTGGTAGAACTTTTTTCTAATTTGTTTCAAATATACGATATTACTGCGATTATTTTAGCATAACTATAATTAAATTGGTAGTTAAACCATTTTTGGTCAATTAAATTAGTGGAGCCTGCTGAGGTTTCCCTCTCGCAGCAACACTTCGACCCATAGGGATCTTTTGTGCAACCCCATCCCTTCACTCTTCTTCCTCTGTAAAGATAGATGCCATAAGTTTAGTTAGTTATTTTGTGGTTGTACTGATGTGTGTTACGAGTTGTAAATCAAAAGCTTGTCTATGTCTATTTGTCTTTAAAAGCACCATTAGCATCAATGGTTTCGAAACATTTTACTAAAATGGAACGCGACAGTTTAAAACTGTATTATATTAGCAGTTGAACTCTGAAGAGGTCTGTATCACCCTGTATGCGCAAGGACGCGCGCGCGTGTGGGCGGGCGCCGATTTACATTGAATAAATAACAGCCCTCCCCCCTACCCCCCTCGCATTGTTCGCCTCAGGAATTCCGCGGGTTTCCCCATTCCTTCACCATACCTGTTGCTATTGTCTGTCTCTGATTTTATTAGTGTATCTCGTTGATAAGGTTAGAATTCATGACGTTGTGAGCGAGGTGGGTTCGAACGAGATCTGTTACGAGAATCGAAATGTTTGGTTTCGATACTTGATTTTGTTCTGTACTTTGGCAAAGATTTTATACTAGTAACCTATGCAGTTGCTTTATTAAACACACATGTAAGCATAGACATTATTATACTTATTTATACTTAGTAATCATAAAAATAGCTTGCCTAATTCTTAACTGATCTATAATATTTGTAAAAATATTAGGATCGGATGTTGATGACGTAGTTATTGACATTGAATATGGCTCCTTTGGCTTACAAACAGTGTCAGAGTTTTTGTTCTATGCGCAAAAGAAGTTTTATTGCAAGAACTTTCATGTTTTTTTTTTTTAATATTTATAAAGTTAACTTAACAATGTTTGTTGAAGTGTTGACATAGACATTTACTCGCACACGACTGTCACCTGCCTCAGCAGTACCTACAGTTAAATGCTAGACGGCGCACCCCAAGTATCATTTCGTTGGAAGCTCGTAATTATTTGTCTTTTGTTTTCCGGTTTGAAGTACACACGTTTGCACATCAACCTTCCACAAACTGTCAAATTTCCTCAATAAACCTTGAACTTTATGCTTAAGGCATATGGTTGAAAATGTACTGAAGAAATTTGTAGGTTGAGTGGCGTTGTAGGGCAGTAATTGACGTGCCCGCAGCGCTGCCCGTTGCCGTGTGACATCCTGGCTTGAGGCGAAACGTTGCACTGTAAATGTCTCCATTCCTATTCCTCTTTAAATACTCTTAACTTCGTTAAACTTCGATTACCCATAGGGCAAGTGTATTAATTTTGTCAGTAAGGAAAAGTGGTGGTGGCAGTTAAATACCTGGGATGACTTTAATGTATAAACTCCGAGGGTGATTAAAAGCTACTGTTTTTAATTGTTATTTTGAATTTTGAATTTTATTGGCGTGCACTTGGAGAGGCCTATGTCTAGCAGTGGACGGGTGTAGGCTGATGATGATGATGATGATGATTGTGGCTTACTCATGTTATTTGTTAAGCTAACTTGTGCCTTACAAATAAACAAAAAATAAGGTCCGAATAGTTATTCCGTGTTTTATTCCTGTCATGTAAACGTCATTTCAAATTAGAGTAAAAGAGACAAAACACAGAATAACTATTCGGACCTTATTCTTTGTTTATTTGTAAGGCACTTAGATAATAACTATATCGTACTCAAATATACATACTACGAACATAGTCGAAGTGTATACATGAAACATACCATTTTACTCTGACAAGATGGCCGTCATAGAAGATCCTTCTACACTGCTCTATGTTACAAATTTAAGTATTAGTCTGGGTTGCTATGATCGATTCGATCGACTCGACTTCCACTCGAACAGAAGACATTGGTAAAAAGCCACCAAAGTAAGAGTCGTATGAAGAGATTCGGGGCACACCTTTGCCCAGCATAGAGACAAAATAGTTTAATAAAAAAATAAATAGGCAACATTTTTAATTCTTCTCGCATGTCAACAGAAGATGTTGCTTCAATGCCATACGAATTCTCCAAAGGTCAACAAAACTCGCAATAGGAACCCTGAATCGTGGCTCAGGACCCTTAATCACTGGCAGAAACTGCCGATGGCGTCGCACTAACTCATTCGCGCATAAATCCTCGTTGGCGATTAAAACGCGGTTAACAATGACACTGGCTAATGCGCGGCGCTTCTGATGCCTAATTGCATGCGCACTTGCATGTATGTATGATGAATGGGGGAGGTTTTAGCACGTATGGTGTCTTTATCAAGCGCCTATCCATTAATAGTAAATTAGAAGAGCTCGATAGCGCATTGGTAAACGTGGTCGTGGATTGCTGAAGTTAAGCAACTTTCTCCAAGGCCGATTATCGGATGGGTGACCGAAAAAAAATCATCTCGATCATCTAGTTTGCGTTAATCAAACCACGTTCGACCATCCACTGTCTTTTTGTTGTTTTTTTTGTTGAACACTGTAGAGCGCACGATATTTCTCATATGATACCTATTCGAAAGTGAAATACAAGGTTGGTGGAAAAATAAAAACGTATGAATCTGAGTTATTTTCAAAGAAGTACAAAAAGCTTTATCAAATGGAGCATGAAAAGGTTTATAAACGATCACCTTTGGTCTACTTTGATCTTCTTATTAAGTTTAACAGCCTCTGTAGTGTAGTGGTTGAGACCACCGATGTTAATGTATGTCGCCCTAACATCAATGTTAGTAGCATTGTGTTCAGCAGTTAGAGATAAGATAGTCAGTGCCTCAATAGTTGAGGATCCCGGGTGAAGTGCGCTTGCACCATTGGCCTACTGTTATGAAATCAAAGTGCATGAATAAAAAAAAATAATTTTAGTTATCAACCACACGTCTCATCAATGTTTAGTAGCATTGTATTCCAGCAGTTAGAGAAAAATTAAAAAATTGAGTTATCAACCGCAAGTCTAAGCTAGTATCTATCAGGCAGACTATACCGCGGATTCAATAAGGAGGTATTTCAATAGGAACTGCATAGTTGAAACTTTTGAAACAGCTGAGATTTTTTTTTACATATTAACGAAAAAGGTCTTCATCCATAGAGAACATAGTGCCTTACAAATAAACAAAGAATAAGGTCCGAATAGTTATTCCGTGTTTTGTCTTTTTAACTCTAATTTAAAATGACGTTTACATGACAGGAACAAAACACGGAATAACTATTCGGATCTTAATCTTTGTTTATTTGTAAAGCACATGCCTTTATCCCATCGAATAGAAGTGGCCAATATCAAAGCGTTACTGCGCTTTCTGTACACACACCACAACGTTGTTGTGATGGCGACTGACTTTGGTGAGATAGCTGGCTAGCTGACTGGTGGACTTAGAAAAAGTCTTACCATCGACGTCTTAGTAATTTTCCTGTACGGAGCTGCGCATCCTACTTTCTACCACTGTTCCACAAAATTTACAGAATACCAGCCAGCGTCATGGCATGTCAATGTCATGGCATGAGCTTATTGGAGATCTTTTTAGTTTCATAATGTTTTAAATATACATTTGTACATGTCTAATATGCTCTGAATTAATATTTATTGTTTCCCATTTTACCCCTCGCTGAGAATCGAACCCAAGACCCCTCTAAGATCGGTGAATTTACCACTAGATCACAAAAGCGATTGCCCGTCGATTATACATAAGGAGAGAACACCAACAAACTATTAATTATTTAACATACTATAATAGAGGGTCATCGAGGTATACTACTAACTGTTAAGAAGCGCGTAGACACGCGCATCTATAATTATGTTTTCATCGTACAGCCAAACTGTTGTAGGCACAATTATAAAAGCATCAGCGTGCTTGTCTTAGCCTACAAATTACACCGTTCAATTTCCAAACTACGATTGACTTATTAAATTAAGATCGGCCGATCATTACGACGTAGGCGTGGACAAGATTGTGGTGGTCAACGTTTATATTATTCAAGTGCTTGGGTGGCTTAACGTCTCAGTAGTCAAGTAGCAAAGCACTTGGCTTAATATCCAAACGTTTCTTTTGGAGAGAGTTTATTGACGCCCTCGCGCGGTCTTTTCAGCGTCACCAAAATAGATTTTTGTCAGAGGATCTTTAGAGGATATAGCATTATGCAAGCGTGTCCCCTTTTCTCTACCAGATTCTTTGAGGGGTTCGGATTGGATCGGAATATCCGAAGGTTCTGGGTTTAATTCCTATATCCCCTTGAGCGTCGATCGACCACCAGGTGGCCGATAACAATTAAAACTCTATTGTGTCTGGTATTCGCGCGCTCGAACTCATATGTTTTTTTATAGCTAGCTCGGCAAATGACTTCATCCCACCTGATGTTAAGTGGAAATGGAGTCCAGACGCGAAGATAACTAGTGCAGCGTGAAATAAACGTAGCATCAGTTAACCTCACTCTGTCGGCCCACAAGGTGCTTCTTCACGCCTCTTTTGAAGGAGGCTGAAGGAAGGAGGGAAAACGTGTGCTGGTAGACTATTTCATCTTTTGGAGGTGCGACAAAGAATATGTGTAGGTATTTCATATTTTCTGATACTTAACCCGAGTTTGTAAAATCGCAATTAACAAGAATGGTAGTATTCTATTACGCATCAATTGTAGCGATAACTTGATTTCACTAAGAGATCTTTGCCCGGCAACAGGCCGGATTATCATCATCATAAAGTGCCATCTTCGTACTGAAGTTTGGAGATCAGTACTCAAACTTCATGCGGTTCTATGTACCATTTTTTTAGCTGACGATAACTTAGTCCATTAGTATACTAAACTAGCTGACCGGCGGACTTCGTACCGCTTTGACAATTTCCATGACAACAAAACAAACAAATCATTCGTCCGCTTAAGAAAACCCGTATCCCATGAGGGGTCCCCTATAGCAGCGCCACCTGCCCAGTCCAATTGTAAATTTAAACCATTCTCGAATCCACTTGAACACACACAGAAAATTTCATCCAAATCGGTCCAGCCGTTTAGAAGGAGTTCAATAACATACACACGCACAGAAGATTTATATATATATATAAAGATAGGCTAACTTTTTTTGGGTGACTCGAATGTGAAGGTAACACGTGATATGGGTTAGTGGATAATGTTTACAGCTGATTTCTTCCTTTGATCCACCTTTCCAACACAAAAGGATTAAAGACACTTAATATTTTAATAATCTTTTTTGTCGATTTTTGACGGTTGATCAATTGAATATTAATAATAATTTCTCTGTCAAAAATAACTGCTTATCTAAAAATTGTCCAAAGTTTTTTTCTTAGTTAGTACTCTATAGACAACTGTGTTACTTGACTATATTAATTTCATTTATTTAAAGTATACAAAACAAAATTACAACAACAATATTACTCTTATTAACAATTATATTATCTTAATGTAACTCATAACACTATACGTTATTATACCAACCATTTTCCTTTTGACTATGGAAAACATCGAAGTGGTTCATAAATAATGGGCTAAAGATAACTAAATCATCGCTTTCCAGTTTCATCGACCCCCTACTGCTGCGCGCAACTTAGTTACTACAATAAAATGCAAAACTATCAGCTCCGACAACATATCTTTGTGTAAATACATTGGGGATCATAACTTAACTTGCCGTACATATTAAAATTAGTCGATAACACCCCGGAAAGTTACTTAATCTAGATCAAGTGGTTGGTATAAAACCCACACAATAAATTATTATGGTATTTATCCGAACAAGAAAATTATAGGCACGGAGTTGCAGTAAATACTAATTGTGAAGCCCGGGGGCGCTCGGCAGCGGCCACTAACTTACGGTCAGGTGTCTAAAAAGGACCTCGCTTTGAAATAAATGTGTAATGATGTACCAAAGTGTGGGTTTTAAAGGTTTTAGCCGTTATTGTTAGCTTTTTTGCTTGTTCGCGCCTGGTCTAACCCATAATTTGGGTACGTCCCGTTTGGACAATTTCCCATTTCGTAACCTTAATAAAATATCTAGACAAAAGTAGCGTTTCGTAAACTTTTTATATTCCATGCATTTAGTCACGTTTGAACAACTTTTCATATTCCATACATTTAGTAGCCTTTGGACAACCTATAATTCGATTAGTACATTCGTGGAGAAAAAGAAATCTAACACATCAATCAAAGTATGGAATATTTTAAATAAAAGCATCAGGTCAGATTTTGCTACAAGATGTTGTTTCGTCTGACTGAATTGAGCTACAATTAATTAGATTACAAACGTTATTGTGGCCAGTAAAAAATAATAAAATAACAATAGGTGATCGCCTTTATACATTTGTAGTAAAATCATACAGTTCGAGTGTTATATTTCTTTATTAAAACCTTAAGTTATCGTTAGTCATCAATTCACTACCATTGTTTATATATATAATTACTAAAGAACATGAGTTTTGTTGCTTTGAATTGAAACAACTTATACGTATCAACTCGCGTTTACTTTAAACATTTAACTTAATTTTATTAGTTTGTATATATTTCGAATAAAGTCTCAGTTTAACGTCACACACTGTACATAATCAACTATTAATATTTTTTTTATATACATTTAACTTTAAAACTTTAAAAAGTGTTTTATGATAATTGTTCATAGCTTTAATAATCAGATGCTAATAAGCTACGCTTTTATAATTAAATCACAATTTACTGATTGTGCTAATCAAAAATACAGATTTTTAAAAATCTTAAGTTGTTATAAAATATGATTTATGGTGATTTTTACTATAAACTACAAGCTATACTGATCAAAACAGTTCTGTTTTGAACTATCTTATTCACAGCTTCTGTGTTGAGTTCGACGACACGCTTGCGCATAGGAGCATGCATTTGCTGCATACCTGAAAATCTGTACCCTTATATAACACTGTACTCATTTAATTATTTGAGATTTTTTAAAATTTTTATTTACTTACCTGTTTGCAAAATATAGCAATTTGTAAAATATAGCAAATTTATTAATGAAGAAGTTTTTTATAAATTTAGGAGCTGAATGTACTATACGCAATTATTATTAAAAGCATGGCTGTTCAAACGCGACTAAATGTATGGAATATAAAAAGTTTACGAAACGCTACTTTTGTTTTGAAACGGGAAGTTGACCAAACGGGAAGTACCCTATAATTTGCTGTTTTAATAAGCTTAAAGTTTTTTCTTGTCTCACTGTAATAGTGCTCAACGTAGCTGTGAAGATGTGGGAGCTGAGGGTTGATCTGCGATAAAATCCGAGCATTTTCTACCGATCGATTTCTAGTTACTGACACTTAAATGTAAAGTTAGGAGTGAAACTTTTTCCAGCTGTGGGCTTCCCAAATAATATTAATATTGATAATGATTATAATATTGTTTTATTGTTAGAATGTACGGTTATTTACAACAATTACGATTGCATATAAATATCGTACACGGTGACAATAACATGCCCTTTTAGCATTTTAAAGAACATACCTACAAGTACCATGTGTTCTCGATTCCATTAATTCACATAATTTACAGAAAAGGCATGCGTACGGTATTCGTATCCCTTCAATAATGTAGACGAAATAGGCTATTAAAATACAATGACTACTAGGAACTTGGAGGCATTCGCATTCGTTACAGAATAATGTTGAAAAACATCCAAACATCCAATTCGTGTTAACAAGACAATGGTATGCCGTTTGAGTTCCAATAGCATTGTTTCGATAAGAATATAATTGCTTTCTGAAATCTTAATATGGAAGGCCGAGGGTGGATTGAGACTGCAACTCTTAGGTATGCATTTTATTAAAACTCCAATTACCAATTAGGAGAAGAATTATGAGGGCAAATTTTTAATACCAACCTTCAACTAGAAATAATAAGAAAAAGAATGAAGGAGACCAAAGTAGTTTGTTTAGTAGTAATTATTGTGTAGTTAGTAGATAGCCTAAATCTTGAAACGCTGTAAATGTCATGAGAAGTCAACAGAAACGATTATTTGGTATTCATTCACAACAAAATCAGGTTTTTATTTGTTACATTCGATCCAAACCGGAGACACGCTTGCGTTATGCTGTTTCCTCTAGAAAACCTCTGACGGTGCTTCGCTTACACGGCTAGAGGAACCCTTTAAGTATCTCACCGCCCTCAATAACGTCCAAAAAAAAAAGACTCCAATTGGTTAAAAACTTAGAAACGGCTAAAATTTGAATTTTTAGAGACGACGACGAAAAGACATTTGAATAGTTTTTTTTTTAAACTTTTGATCTCAATATTTTCGGGTTCTGGACTAATTCCTTAAGTCTAAGTCCAATAAGTTCTCAATAGTGCAACGGTAGCCCAATAAGGACATAGGACTGACACAAAAAACAAAATCAGGCCTCCGACAGATTGATAATCGATGATTGCCGCTGATTCTGATGACAAATTCAATTCTATTTGTCAAGTCTGACGAAGATGCCCCCCCTTAGGTATTCGCAATTACACGGCAAAAAATATAAACGAGGCACAATTTTTAAAATTGAATTTTCAACCTTCCACTAAGGTTACATTTCCAACATAGCCGAGATACATGTAACTTTTTGCTTGACACCGTTAAATTAGTGCTCGCGAATATTTCATTAAAATTGACCACACTATGTTCTCGAGAAAGTAACGTTAAAAAGTCGAGAATATGTAACTATTCATTATTGGCTAATTGATTGGCGACAAAATGGTACAATTTAGGTTTCCTTGAAATTGACAACGGTCTATCGTATAAATTAGGCTCCTTACCCTACTCGGGTGATTCCAGAAAGTAATGCATAGTCATGGACGTTTTCGATATAGACGTATTGTGTCTTTTATGGATCGTTTCCCTTATTGGGTTTTAAATATGGTATAACTGCCCCGTTTTTTTTGGTTGAATAGACCTCGTCGCTCTATTCCTGCAGCGGTAGCAGAGGCTTGGAAAGGTTATAAAAAGCTTAGTCCTGTAATATATATATTTCTATTCTACTATTAGAATTGTTGTTTGTATGTGCAATTACACAAATTCAAAGCACTGTCTTGAGTGGTAGTGGAACACCTTTAACTGGAGAAGGACCAGCATGAAACATATCAAGAGATTTTTTTATTAGTCTAGAATCAGCCCGAACGTTAATGACATAAAAAATGGTCTGACTTTATTTCGGTATAAATTTTATATTGATGAGCAAAGTCGCATCGTGTAGGGCAAGATGCATTGGTAGCAACAACTTACCAAGACCTAGACGAGCAAAATGATAATTAATAATACTCATATATATTTTCTAACAAAAAATCATATCGTCGACTCCAGTAAGTATTTAATTAAGCCCCTCGGGCGACAAGTCGTCTCTAAAACGCCCGTTACATCCGTTCCAAAAGTGTGTCAATGCAAATGTCGCATAAATACAAAGATCACTACAGATAACTCACTCAAACTCCGCCCACTTTCTAGAAAAAACAACGATCACATATCATCGACAAGGATCCAAAACCCGCCCTCAGACCCACAGGCTGAAAGACCTTGTACGCCCACAGCAAAGACACTAACTTAAAGAGGGTCTCATTTCCCCAAGTTATTTGTACAAACTGCAGTGGAGCCTTAAGCGATGTCAGCACCAGCAATTTCACTGATAAAGTCCTCATAATAAGCGTAATTTCCTACCCTATGCAAATACTCACAATTAAGCTGATAGCTGACAATTTACAAGCGCTTAGTTAAGTAACTCTTGAAGTTCACCGAAAAGATTCCCGCTAGTGATAGTGACAACACAAATTGCTATTAAAATGAGTTCTTCGGGTGTTAGATGGCTATCAAGTTATTGCTTAATACGTGTTTGCAATATTCTATTATTTTTTTAATATTTGTTCAGTAGTCTACAGGTGAGGCTGGTCCTTTTTTTTACTAGTTGAAATGCTTTGCCACCGGGGTTAGCGGTCACTCTGGGTTATTTGGGACTCTCCTCCTCTTCCCTCGTCCAGTCACTAAAAGCTCGACGTATCCCGTAAAATTTCAATGAAAATTGTTTAAAAAAAAAATAAACAATTTGAGCACTGGGCTTAAAGTGTTAAACATTGGTGCCAATACGATGCCATCCCCTCACCGCCTTGAGGATGGCTCAGCATCATGAACGGCAAGCACTGAGTTCATCCTAGTGAGAAAACCGCTGCAAATAACACCACAAGGTTCTTATAAATTTGGACGTAGTAATACACAGATCATTCTACAATCCTTGCTCGAATTCCTCACAATGCATTCGCACATTAATTACTAATAATTATTATCCAATTTGATAGAACTAATGGGAATAATTAAAAGCAGTATCTGTGCGTAACTGACTACTTATTTGCCGAAGTTATGTCCTCAGAGGGCAATAGAATGTAACGCGTGGAGCGTGCTCGAGTGTAGGGTTACTATGCTATACTCGTAAACTACGCGCGGACCGAAACTATTTCATCTACATTGTTAGGATCATTTCATGATTTGCTAACAACAATGTGTGATAAGTTTGTGTTCTGTAGAAATCAAAACTTGATAGTCAGATCCTCAGTGGAGGACTCTGGGCCAAGTGCGCTTCACCTTCGGACTTACCTTCACTTGCTATCAGGTGAGATCGGAGTGAAAATGTGCCGTACAAAAAAAAATCTACCTAATCTGTCCCTCGTGATTATTTTGTTTTGGGTACATTATTTAGAAAAGCTCAAAGGCGCGTGCGAGTTGAGTGAGATCTTTCAAGTTAAGCAACTTTTACAATGCCAGATAACGTTTATAAACTGAAAAGTGTTGGCAGCCAAACGGATACACGCTCGAGTTGAATGCGACAAATCGTGGTGCAATCCCCAGCTCCGTTAGACTACTGACGTAAACCCTTACCTATAAAACAGCAAGCAAGCTTTCTAGGTGGGTTAGGTAAAAGTCTGCCATTAATGTGTTAATATCGAAATTATAATAATCTTTTATATAAAAAAAAAAACGAGCGAGCAGCAATAGTCGCATATGTGTAACATTTGACATCTCAGCTTAGTAATAAGCAATTTTAAGATTATATTCTGAAAAAAAATTGTCAGGTATTACATCATTTTATAATTAAAAATAATAATAATAATGTTTTATTGTTTTTATATTAAAATATTGTAAAAATCTAGTTTTAAGAAAGAAAATAATTAAAAGACTAACAATAATAAGTAATAGCATAGTTGGTAGTGCACCTGACCCAGCATGTCATGGGGTGCGGGTTCGAATTACGCTCGTGGAATTTTTCAACACTTTATCTTTTTTCAAATTATAAAATAAATATAACTATATAATTCCTTTTGGTTTTGCGGATGTCCATGGGCAGCGGTTATTACTTTTCATCAGGTGACCCGCCTGTACGTTTGCCTCTTATCAACATACAAAATGCAGTAAATACTCATTAGAAGACATTTGACATATCAAAATGACCTTTGATAGCCAAATGACACAATATGTCACATATAATAATAATATGTCATGTTCATAATATCGATTTTAAATTTACAAAATAAAGCGCGCTTGCGCGCTCCCCGACTTCTTGTTACACTGTTACACATACTTCCGTCCCATTTCACGAAATCACTCCCACAAATTGTTTTTATAGAAAGCTAGCGGAAAGATGTAACATATCAAAAACTGTTATGCGACTTCTAGTAAAGAGCTGATACAAAACCTCAAACCTCAAACGCTCGCGAGCTGGTGCATTAGATGCGATCTTCTTACTCAGCTATTGGTTCAGATAGCGCGCGCGATAAACACGCCGATTGGAAACACTTGTCGCTGTTGAGTAATGGAATGAAGTGGTACCACAGGCGCACATTCGAGACCTGGCGGCTCTAAGCGTTAGTAGATTTTGGTTTCACAACCTACAAAGTGGTAGCAACAAGAGATGCAAAGATTTTTCGTATTCATATTCGTAATCGCCGAATATTATGAAGTTTTCCGAATATTGGTAAAGTTTTCAAAATATTAAGACAGGACAGTTTGCATCCTTGTCTTAGGTCATGCCATAAGATGTGTCATAAAAAGTGCCCTGAAAACAGAGAAAGAGGTTTTTCCAAAAATCTGACGCTGCTAAACAAAACAAGAAAAGAAAGTCGAGTTTCTTGCACTTTATTTTTAGTCTCGCGCCCGTCTGCAACTTACAATCTGCCGGGTGTACTGACAATTATCCAAACTTATATTTGTATTGTTAACGCCTCGGTGGCCAAGTGGCAAAACGCTCGGCCCGAAACCCGAAGATCGCGGGTTCAATTCACATTCATTCGGACAAAGTGTGTTAAGGGTTTTTCGATGCATAGCCCGGGTTTGTGATCACCAACCCGCATTTGGCAAGCGTGGTGATCAATCAATTACCCATCAATTGTAGTGATGACTTGATTTCAATGATGGAGGCCTTTGCCCATGTGGGAGAGTTATATACTATTTATATGTAGGTAAAGTTTGGTTAATACATTTTTTCAAGCTGCTCCACTTTGGCTACTTATTTTTTTATAACGTCTATTGTAAAGGCGCAACAACACTACAATCTACAGTGTGCGTTCCTCTAATAGCTTTACTCGAATCCTTATATTAATACGATGGCAGGGTAATTAGAACTTGTCCGCCACGTAATGCGGCAATATTCTCAAACTAAACGTAAGCACCCGGAAAGTTTGCATGCAGCGAAATTGTTCCAATGTACAACTGACAACTCGGGAATTATTTTAATTAGCCCCGTTGAGTGATGGCAACTGATTGAAATAGAACAACCAGATAGATGGTTGTTTCTGCTCGGAATAGTGATTAATCTAGCAAAGGTAATATTAGGTATCGTACTGATGCGATAATCTGTGGAAATTATTTAAATTATATCGTTGACAAGCAATGAGAGGCGAACGGGAAACTGTCAGATGCGGTTGGTCTGATAAGCTGGGTTATTATTTCGTATTTGCTGACAAAATTGTTGCAGATCTGTTTGTCAAGCCACAATGCGGTTTACATCAACTTCCATTATATGAAATCAGTCTCTATTTTAATGTTTCTGAAGACCGTTTATCATCTTACTAGAGTTGGTGCCTATCGCCTTCGTTATGTTATCTTATCGTTGGGGTATCTTATCGTCAGTGATTATTTTCTACCCTAACAAAGTTATCATTTTGCAAATAATCACTAAGCAAAGTTAAAATATTTTAGTGAAAGCTGCGATGCTCAGATATAATGAATACTTCATAAATAGTTCATTAAGAGGTACCTTTTTAAAAATAATGTGATTGTGAAAAAGAATTTTACTAATTTAGAAACTAATACCTACCTATAAATTTAATAATCTAAGTCACTATTAAAAGTAAAAAAAGCGGTCACAAAGTGTAATAGACTTATGTCTATTTTGCACTAAACAGTTTGTTAGAAGTATTGCTTCTTTTCTAACTTTTAGTTTTTATTTTACAACATGTGTAAAGACCTTCATTTTACCTGTTAGTGACAACCGAAGGTGAAAGCTCACTTTGTCAGAAATCCGAAATTGTCAGAAATTTAACCCCCAAAACACCTCTTTATATCTGCGATCGGAGGTAGTCTGGTGGTCTATGGCTATTCTTTTTCATAAATTAGTTCTAGATTTTTCTGCACAGCACACACACATTATCACCAGCTCATTGTATGTATGTCCCCACTGCTGGGGCACCAGCCTTCCCTATGCATGGATTTTCTACACAGCAACAAGTTTACTAGACATACTTAATAAAAAAAAACTGATACAGATCAATCCGATATTAGAATACCATGTTCACAGTCAATTTAAGAGTTACACACTATACTTTTAACGTGATATTTAATGAACTATTGGACGGAGGCAATCTAGAGTTACAACGCAAAGTGTACGCAGAGTTATGGACTTGTTTGCACATGCAACAAAGTTATGGTAATTGGTTAAATATAACGCACTGTTAATTGTATGTTTGCGGAGCGAGTTTTAACTGTGCGCACTTAGTTTACATTAGAAAATTGCGACGTGCGTTCGCGATTTGTGACGCAACCTGTAAAAGGTTTTGTATATTAGTATTTTTGTACAAACTTGTCTAATAATCAAACAAAAGAATGTATCAGTTGTCTAACTTCCCGTGTATGTCTTCAAAGTCGAGGGTAGCTGACGTTTCGGACACATTATATTCGGACACAGTGTCCGAATTGACAATGGTTCCAAGATGTTCGCACATCAGACGGTGGGCTAGCAACCTATTGCTGATGTTATCTTTTTCACCATAGAGCCCTTTATGAAAGTATGTATGTATGTATGTATGCATATGTATGTATGCATGTATGTTTGTTTGTATGTTTACAAACTTCTTTTAACAGACTATAAACTAAAAGATAGATAGATAGATAATACTTTTATTGCAAAACTGTAAAACAGAAACATGAACAAAAACTAAATAATTTACAAAGTTATAATTTGGCGGTCTTATCGCTTTCAAGCGATTTCTTCCATACAACCAGTCGGATGGAAAGAGCTAATAAAATGTGAGATCATAATACGTATAAAAGGAAAGGTCCTGAGTCTTGACTCCTATGATTGACTCAACAACGTTTAAGCCAACCCCTTCAACATAAAAAGCTAAAATTTTGCTAGGTCCCTTTGTGACGTAGGTAAGCAAGAGATATACGCTGACGGAGTTTAGGCCGTCGCTAGTATTCCATATAATTTATAGGTTAATTTAACACCTTATATATTTTTTTTTGTGTAGGACGCCCTCAGACTAAGTGGAGCGACGATCTTCGCAAGGTGGCTGGCAAGAGCTGGATGAGAGTAGCCGCGGATCGTGCTCGGTGGCGTGCAATTGGAGAGGCCTATGTCCAGCAGTGGACTAGTATAGGCTGATGATGATGATGATGATGACATATTTTCAGGGCGACAGCATCATAAACTAGGGTTGCACCGGCGATGAAACAGTGCGCAGATTGGATAGACTACTGTTAGATGTTCAGTATGTAAATCTATACACACTAGGCTCGAAGTGATTGAAAAATGTGCACTATTACAATTTATTACCAGCCTAACCGGGAGTTGATTGTTTCCATAGTCCAAATGACAAATCAGGTTAGTGACAAACGAATGTAGACGTTTCAAAAAATCAGAATCGAAGCCCAGATTTTAAGTAAGTAATGTAAATAGCTTATAAGTGTCCCACTGCTGAGCAAACGCTTCCACGTTTGATTCATTTAGTCGTCACTAGTCACTACAATTGATGGGAAATTGCTTCATCACCACCCTTGCCAAATGCAGATTGGTGATCACAAACCCGGGCCATGCAATAAAAAAATAAAAAAATCAAAAATCTTTATTCATCAACTCAGTCTACATAAACTTTTACTGTGGCCGGAGCTTCCGTTTGAGCAGATAATTACTCGTTTTGGGAAGCACCGCTCTTCCATTGAGAAATTTATAATCTTAAACTAAAATGCAAAATTACCATTTAAGGCTAGTTATTATGTTTTCAAATGTGTGTATTAAGGTATGTCGCAGTGAGTGTGTGGTGTGTGTGTGTGTGGTGTGAGTGTGCGGTGTGTGTGTGTGGTGTGAGTGTGTTGCGTGTGGTGTGAGTGTGTGGTATGGTGTGTGTATTGTGGTGTAGAGAGAATTTGTATGGATGTTTGTGCAATAGTAACCCTGAGTGTTTTTTGATGTTAGAAGTTGGTACAATTATCTTGCTGTTGCTGTTGTTGTTGTTAGCCCTACGACAGTGTCTTGGGAACGAAGGCTATCATGTTGGATGTAAAAATCCGAAAAACACTTGGGTTTGAACCCGGGACCTTCTCGTATCGGGCCGAGCGCTTTGCCACTCGGCTACAGGCTTTACGCCCAGATTTTAAATGCTACATTTGTTTTCATAAGCCTGCATTAGTTAATTGCTGCAGTACATACAATTACAATGGTATAGATCGCGCCAAACTTCTAGTCCCCTCTGAAGTTGCTTCGCGCAGCTGTACACAGTCAGGCCCTGCCGCTCGTCCCCGCCTTCGTCCTACTGACGCCTATTTCTTACTACTGCGACGCGAATCGCGCCAACTTCAGAGGGGACTAGAAGCGATCTGTAACTGATGTAAATTTACAAACTTAGATAGGTAAGTATTATTATTTTTTCTCTTTTGTTCTTTTAACATGTTGTGATTGTCTTTAATATTTTGTGTTTTTATTTGTGATGGAAAGGGCATTTTCCAATATTTTTGACGCTGTAAGGGAGAAAAGAGCTTGACATTTGCTGAGTTTCTTGCTGGTTCTTCTCAGTACAAGGTCTCCTGCCCAGAGTAGACTCACGAACTTATGGCATAATGACGGTCATAAGAGATATTTGTAGTCTAAACTGAATAAATAATTTTGAATTTTGAATTTTTACTATATACTTAGACAAGTTGTCCTTATATGCTTTGCTTCTATTAGTTACATATTTTTACGCTAGAATTACAAGTCGGTACGATAAGCTTTATTAAAAGTGGCTTATCTTCAGCTATCGCAGATTAAGCTTGTTCACCACTACGCCATCGAGCTGTATCAGTTAAAATAAGTTTGAACACAACTTTGAAAAAGGTAAAAATATTAAGATCGAATGTTGATGACGTAGTAGACATTGAATAAGGCTACTTTAGCTTACAAACTAAGAGAGTTAGTGTTGATAAATCTCGGTAGGTTGGACAGAACCACGATAGCATGGTCGGTAATGGTCGGACCCGGCATGTCATGGGGTGCGATTTCGAATCCCGTAATTGGAATATTTTTCAACACTTTTTCGAAATTTAAAAAAACAACATGGTTTACGCGCTTGATTCACTGTGCTCCTATGTGCCCCAACATACCCCACCGTTTGTATAATCTCGATACCATTATCAAGAAGACTAACAACAAGCCTTCAAGCACTCGCAGCGTAATAGTATCGTGCCTGCTCAAGACACTTCCATCAAAGGTTTTAATTATTCAGCTAATTAACAACGGGAGGCTTTCAGGCGAGTCACGAGCTGGGTTTAATTAAAAAGCGCGTATTTACATTAAGAGCTTGTTGTAAGGGCTCCTTTACACGATGCGGTGTAACGTTGTTGTCAAGTAACATGCAATGTTTGGCCTATTATGTATCAGATTACGTATAGCATTGACATAAAGCCAATCAACCGACATTTACGTGTATCGTGGGCTTATGCCAATCCCATAGGATAATCATTTTATTGCTTTTCTATTATATTAGCGTTATGCTACTTGTCAAAGGCAGGACAGATATACTTTTTTTTAATGTCTTAAATAAAATAATTTGTTCACCCTCCTAAAAACTACAATACAAATTATAAAATAAACATGAGATATACAGAAAAACTTGCTTAGTTTTTCTTATAGACATAAACATAAGATCTATGAAATTTTCGTTGTACTTTGTTCGCCCATTTATCATTTCGTGTGTTGAGTTACGAAATTTTGGACAGTAAGTACCCTTTTTTATACACGTTTAATAACACACAGAACAACGAAGACTGAGAATGAAAACCCCTCTAAGGATTACTTGGGCATAGGCTTGAGGAACCTAAAGTTTCTAGCCGACCCTAAAATCCTTTTATTTAAATTAATTTAAAGACCATAGGGGGCCAAAAGTAAGCCCTTCCTATATGTGTGTATAATTAAGCAAAAAGGACACAGTGATAATAATTTGCAAAACCATATTTACGGAGATTTACTTTTCCACACACATTTTCGGACCTCTATACACAGGACCCTATCTTCTATATTCGGGATTATACAGGTTTTACCAAATATTCTGTATAATGCCCACTGCTATCCTAATTCAATCATTGAAATTAAATCATCGCTAATCATCGGAGTCACCGCTTCACTGTCTCAAATATTCCATCGCGCACTAAGAAATTTGGTGACTAATTTTTTTGTCGCACCTCTTAAACATGGAATAGTTTGCCAGCACACGTTTTCCCTCCTTCCTATGATATGGGGTCTTTCAAACGAGGCGTGAAGAGGCACCTTGTGGGCCGGCAGAGTGAGGGTAACTGATGCTGCGTTGTTTTCACGCTGCACCAGTTGTCGTCGCATCTGAATTCCATATTCACTTAACATCAGGTGAAATGGAGTCATTTGCCGTGCTACGTATAAAAAAAATTGTAATTAAAATTGTAATTGAACCCGAGCAATGCATCGAAAAGTTCAAACTCACTTTGCCCGATCTCAAATCAAATCAAATCAAAATAAATTTATTTGGGACAAGACAATTCAAACATACAGATAAAAAGTGGAAAAAAAATATTATAAGACAGTCCCAAAACGGTTCCGACTCAGCAAAATGCTAGCCTTGAGGTTAGCGCTGATCTTTCGTCGGAACCGGTTTAGGTGATGCTGCGATAGCAACACAAGCGTTACATAAAAAGTAAAAATAAAATATAAAAAACAAAAATGGCAGCCAGCAAATATTTAATTAGAACAGAAAAGGAAAATAATTATAGGCTGTATGCTCTAAATTCCTAACTCTATTTTTAAAAACGGTAAAACGATCTGGGAATAGAATCCAAGAAACCGCCTTGTCACTTGGTTATTAAGGCAAAAAATGGTACCAAAAGGTACCACTATTCTCGATAATTGAATAGACGAACAAACGTACTTTATTCCACCAGCCCTGCGCGGGAGACTGTAATTACTTACTGAAGCCATCAATTCAGCAGTCAGAGCCCAATTACCTGTTGCCAATAATTAATACGCTGTCAGAAGTCAATAAAATGACAATTTACTACCAGATGGGGGTGTGCACCGCAATTTGGCATCAGCGCAGCATAAATGATGCTTGACATTAATTTTTTTTGGCTCTCCTTTTTTCACTTACGTCTCCCCGAGCTATGATTAAACGTTTTATTTCACATTACCATAAAACACTTTTTGTATTTAGTGTCATGAAATTAATTAGTATTTGGTCCTCGCGATGCATGTATTGTGAAACTGTCTTTCTTTCTTAATTTGTGTATCTTTGCGAAGGAATCCCATTATGGAGGTGCCCATAAAGTAAATTATTTAGTTAAAGTCTGGAAAGATTTGATATGCCCCTCGTAATTTGTAAGTTTCAGTCCAACCAAAAGGTCCAACACGCCGAAAGCAGTTCAGAAGAAGACAACGGGCGATGAACGCGTAGTAAGTTGTAATACAAGGAAAGATAATAATATGAACGACGAGACATCAATATTGCGTTGCGTCGCGCTGCCCGTTGTTAGTGGATAAGTAAAGGCAGGGCAGATTCACTGCGGGCCCGCATGCTTGTACACGACTACTTACAAGTTATTATACAAACTTAAATGTCCTTCGAAACAAACATTTGGAAAAGTAAAGAAAAGTAAAAGTAAATAGCCTATAAATAACTGTCCCACTGCTGGGCAAAGGCCTCCATCATTGAAATCACATCACTACAATTGATGGGTAATGGCTTAATCACCACGCTTAACAAATGCGGTTGGTGGCCTCAAGCCCAGGCTGTCCGTCAAAAAATCCGAAACACACTTTGTTCAACCCGGGGAATTGAACCCGTATCTTCGGGTATCGGGCCGAGCAATTTACCAGTCGGCCACCGAGGCGATTTAGACATTTGGAAATTAAAACAAAATTGCAAGGACTTCTTGGCGGGAAAGTGAAGAGTCATGTCTGCGGTTTTGTTTTATTTTCTAAAATTTGTGTGATGTCGAATTAATGTGAAATAATGGTGGATTATTAATCGTTAAGTGTTCGTGAGTGTGCATGAGTGTTGGCAAACGAAACAAAACAGTGTAACGTCACTTTTCAAATTCTCTCAAGAAGTCCGCCCGAGGACTTAGTAAAGCCTCACATCTTTACTGAGATACTCGAGGGGTTGGGAGGTATATATATCATTTCTCATTTCTATTATCATTCATCATCATCTTATAGGATTATAATACTAATGAAATTAAGAAACTAATGACATGGCAGCATGGTCTATGACCTTAGCCGGTTCCTCAGGGAACGAACTACGCTTAAAAAAAAATTGCAAACAATCCCAATTTTTCCTTTAAAAGGCCGTGAATCTGCCAGTGTAGGCGATTTCTGACGAAATCATAAGCAGCCTGAAAACTCAACTTATGCGTCTTTCTTATTACACTCGTAGTAACAAGGTGAACCGCGGCTTAGTACGAACTATTTCGTATAGTTTTTTTACGCATACCTTTTGAGTTAGTGCCAGCCCGTGGCGCTGCACGTAATGAATTGGTCATTATGTGTCGAGAACCTAACTTATACGAAGGAGTTAGTGTTAATCCGTATCGCATTCTAAAAACCTGTCTTATCTGGTTCTCGGATAAGACTATCATTCAAGAGATCACAGGAGCGTAATTGATTGTATGCCTAATGTATTTGCTCCTGTATAAAAAAGTTACCAATGTGATCCTATGTTAAAGTTCCGTTTTTAACCATCCGTCGCAAAAAGAAGGAAGCTCGTTTTATTCACTTTATTCATCCAAGATTTTGTTCAACTATAATCTAGAAAACAAGAATTTAAAAAGATTAAATCCATAGAATTTTTTGAATAAGGTTAAAACACTTTTTTCAAATTGTAATTTAAAATAAATTTGCGTTAAATTTTAACAATTGACAATCTCAAAACCTAATTTAAACTCCTTAAGCTGGTTATGTGCTTCAAAAGTTCCTTAAGCCTTCGGTCTCGATGTAACTACATCATATACAAATAAAAATAAAGTTGAATGTATTTATTTTTTGAAGTGTCAAATTTAATTATAATAGTTATGGTTATTTAAAATTTAACGTAAATTTATTTTAAATTACAATTTGAAAAAAGTGTTTTAACCTTATTCAAAAAATCCTATGGATTTAATCTTTTTATTTAAAAACGGTTTAATTAGTAATAATAATAATGGGCTGATTGTACTTAAACATATATAATGTAAGACCTTGTTGTAAAAATAACAATTTTATTTAATTTAAACTTTAAACATCGCTACACATAAGAGCGAACCACTGCGCCCAAACTAAGTATATTAAAATACCTCAAAAGCCACAAATCTAAATTGACTGAAACAGCCGCACTTATCCTAAATTATATATTTAGGCTGTATCAGGAATGTATCTCTAATTCAAATTGAGCAGTCAAGCTAATTATAGTGCGCTAACATTAGGAATCCAGTCAGACACTAGTTCATGGGTGACTAATTGGACTAATGTCCGCTACAATTCAGGAGTTATTTGCATTGGTCGGTGATTTATTGCGTCGGCTCCGTGACTCACCCGGCCGTAATTGAATAAGTTAAATAACTTATTAGGAACTTGTATTTTGCACGCGATCATCGGATACTTTGCCACCTCGGTGGTCTTGTGGGTATACCATCGTTGGCAAGATCGAGTACTACTAGTCGGGCTTAAAATTATCGGAATTATAATTATTTTTAAAGTTTACACGTTGTTATGAAACAACTTTGACGGATCTACTCGCGTTTATTTTAGACTTCATTTGTTTTGTTCCTGACATTACAAACCCTTTCCCTTCATGGACCCTCCGTGGTCACAAGGAACCTCTGTGCTTTGACCACCGGTTTAAACCCAGAGGTCCCGGGTTCGATTCCCAGCGGGCGGCTTTGTGTACTCGGTTTGGTTGGTGGTAGGATTTGTTTGTCCGCCTGGCTAGCTACCACCATCTTATCTAAATATGTCGCCATATCATCAATGTTTGTAGCATTGTTGTGTTCCGGCAGCTAGAGATAAGATAGCCAGTGCCTCACTAGTTGAGGATCCCGGCTGAAGTGCGCTTCCACCAAATGGCCTGATCATCACTTAACATCAGGTGAGATCATGTGCTCACCCGTAAATATTAAAAAACTATCAGCATAGATTGCTATCTAAATTATAGCACTCCAAGCGCACTGCCATGTCCGAATGAATTTCAATTATTATGTAAAATATAATTTCAGCTTCCAAAGATGTCATCGCAAGAAAATCCAGTCCAGCCGCATAGCTTGAACTAATAACAATTATGTAATACAGGTGTAATTGTTAATTTAAACCAATTAAAATAATTATGACTCTATTCGCAGGTTAATAAGTTCATAATAATTATATTTTATTTTATTGGACATCACCAATAAAAAGGCAATTATTGCCTTTTTATTGGTGATGTCCATGTTAATGTTACAAGAACGGAGAGTTTCGTCATAACACTCTTATGTTATTGGTGTCTTATTGTTCTGTTTTCATTACATTTTTGCAAATCGATTGCAAGTCGATCGTTTTACATTTTTAAGAACAATGATCAAAATGTTTTAATGTAAGTATGTAGTTGCTTGTAGAATTTTATTCCTAGTATCAACCAACATTTAAGTAATTTTGTAACAAAAAAGCCAAATAATTTTATAGACGTTAAAACACTTATGCCTGTTGTCACTAAAATCATAATAAGTAATACGTTATGAAAAATAAAACGAAAAATTGCTAATAATCTGGCTAGTCGAGTAGAATGAAAAAAGAAATACTGTTGCACCGACCCCAGATATAAGCGGGCACAGGGCAGGCAAATAATGTATAACACTTGTACTATTATGTATTCTGTGGTATAACTAAAAGGTGTACGTCAAACGCAGTGACGTTATAAAGTGCGGCATTGTACTAAGAAGAACAGTGGGGTCGCACAAACCGCCACGTAAGGTACTGATGACCACTCACTGATTGAAAGCCATACAAAAAACCTGTCAGAAGGCGCGGGCTTAAATCCGAGCTGGATTATCAACATTGTTAAACATTTTCATTTACTCTAATAGATGTAAAACGTGTGCATCGTACGCAATGTTGTTGTAAAATGCGACATTGTCTTTAGAAGGACAGTGCGGTCGTACAAACCGCCACGTAAAGTACTGACGGCCGCTGAGTGATTTCTTTAATCGGCGGTTCATGCGCTGCGTGAACTAAATTGTGGCGTGTCTATAGGAGAACATTACTTCAATAAAGTGTATTAACTAAGGATATAAAATTTTATAATACGAGTTTTATGGTATTGAATTTTTGAGAAAATAAATATAAATAGGTAAAAATGTGTTAAAAAACAAAGCTGTGAATAGTGTTTTACGAAATGAAAATGATTGTAGTCAATTCGATAAAGTGACGTTATTCCGGATTCTCAACTGTTTAATTTACTGTAATAGAAATATAACGTTTCTATCAAACGCAGTGTTATTATATCAAGCGCGATATTGTCCTCAGAAGGTACAGTGCGGTCGCACAAACCGCCACGTAAAGTACTCAGAGTTGACTGATTGAGAACCGTACGTTCTCCGCTGACTGATTTCTTTAATCGAGCGGTTCATTGCGCTGTGTGGACTAAATCATGGCGAGTCCGTACGATTAATGTTGTTTGAACGACAATGAAGATGTGGACGGAATCCGACGTGTTTTGTTGAATGCGGTCGCGCAAACCGCCACATAAAGTATTGACGGTCGCTGAATGATTCATATCCATACATTCCATACATATGTCACAGAGTCCAGGCTTAATATTTTATTCGTAGATTTTCAGCTCTATTCAAAATTGTAATTTACTCTAATATTAATAAAATGTTTTCATCGAATACAGTGTCGTTGTCAGGACAGTGTGGTCGCACAAACAGCCACGCAAGTACTCACGGCCGCTGACCGATTGAAATACGTACATAATGTCAGAGGGCGTTGATGCCGGCTCAAATTCTGGACGTGGTAAAAAATTTCAATACAATTTAAAATTGTAACTTACTTTAATACTCGTAGAAGTGAAATGTGTGCATCGAACTCAGTATCGTTGTAAAGTGCAACATTGTCCTTAGAAGGACAGTGCGGCCGCACAAACCGCCACGTAAAGTACTCAGAGTTGACTGATTGAGAATCGTACGTCCTCCGCTGACTGATTTCTTTAATCGAGCGGTTCATTGCGCTGCGTGGACTAAATTGTGGCGAGTCTGTACGATTAATGTTGTTTGAACGACAATGAAGATGTGGACGGAGTCGGGCGTGTTTTGTTTATTGCGGTGCCGGTGCAGTGAGTTGTTGCGAAGTGTATCGATTCGGAAAAATTGTTTTAGTAAATTAGGTTTGCAAGTGGGCGTTACTTTGTAGAAATAAATGGCAAACAAAAATACTTATTTCAATTATATTTTTGAATGCCACAATAATTTTTTTAAATGCATTGTTTTATGCTGACTCCTAAAATACTTTACTGAGTCCGTGGTCACAGTAAGGCAGGGGTGGTTTGTTAAAAGTGTTTAATTTCAATGTGTAATGTCGGTAATTAGAAAACAATAACTTATTATCAATTTCGACAGATTCGAAATATAAAAATTATTTAATTTGTTAATTTTACTTTACATTTAACTTTTTAATGTCTAAAAGATACAAACTTAAAAGGAGATCTCTAACTTTAATTAAATTAATGTAATATTTGGGACAGTGAAAACGTATTATTATTTATCATTATACATTATTTTAATGTAATAAATAAAATACAAATATCTTTAAAGCTTTTACCAGTTAACCACCGCAGCAGTCAGCTCAGACAGTTTCCCATGTCCGAGCTAATGATAAAGAAGTCTATGAAACGGGAATGTCGGACGGGACGAGCGGCGGCCGGACAGCGGACAGCCGGACAGAACTGTTTTATTGTCGACAAAGAGTTATTCAATTTGCGCTTTTTATACCTTACTTTGTCTAACACCCGTATTTATAAACGAGCAAAATCTCATACTGAAGCAAAAGTAATTGCTTAAGTAAAACTTTATATTCTTAAGTAAACCGATGAAATTAGAAACGTCAAAAGTTAGAATTCTAAGGACTAATTCATAGTGACAAACTTGTGACAAGGTAGTTTTGAGGTTATATTCTGTGGGAAAGTTATTTGTGTCTAAAATAATATAAAATTTATGAATTTGATAATAATAATAATCTTTTTATTTAATTTAATAAGAAAACTTCTATTCTAATTGAAACGTTACTTGTTTATAAAATGAAATTAGATCTGAGCGACATTTCTAAGAACAAAGTAATTGCTAAGTAATGGCTTGTTTATAAATACGGGTGTTAGTTTGTTTACGAAATCTCTTTTCCTCTGATGGCAGTTAGTTTTAATGACCAAGTAAATTGAACGTATACACGGAATAGAAAAAGGAGAAAAAAAATGTAAGCCTCTTGAATTTGTTGCCAGCTCTTCTCGGTCGAAGGCTCTCCAGAAATCGGAAGTGGTGGTAGGTAGATTCAGTAGTTTATTCTAAACTATTTTTTTAGATTTTTATTATTATTTGGTTTTATATAGTTTTGACGTCAATAAGTGCCTGTGAAGGCTTATGTTGAATAAATGATTTGACTTTGTTTTTGACTATGAGAAGAACAGGCACAGCATCGAATGGAAAGAGCAGCTGGGTATGAAACACTCCAAATCCTTCCTAGGCCAAAACGCCTTAGGACGGAGTAAGTTCATATGCGGAGGCAGTAGAAGGCAGGCCCGATTAACCATCGGTGCCTTGACAGGGCACTATGCCACAAAACAAATGCTCCACAGAATGCATCTATCAACAAATAACTTGTGTAGGGCATGTGGGGAGGAAACGGAATCAATCAGCACCTACTGTGTGACTGCCACTCTCTGGCTAGGAAAATAATGGGACTCCTGGGGTCGGCCTATCCGAAACCGGAGGACTTCATGCTCTTTGCTCTTAAGGACGTTGCCAAGCTTATGGCATCTATCTTTACAGGGAAAGAAGAGTGAAAGGATGGGGTTGCACAAAAGATCCCGATGGGTCGAAGTGTTGCTGCGGGAGGGAAACCTCAGCAGGCCCCACTAAGATAAGATAAGATGAGAAAAACATCATTGTATACGAGATTTATAAATTTTATTTATCACGGCCGGTGCAACTCGGTCGAAACGTCGAGTTAAAGGGTTACGTTATACTCATATCTAGGATATCTGTGTACTATATATATATATATATACGTTTAATGACTGGTTGGTGGTTGTAGGTGTGGTGGTAGGTGGTTGGTGGTAGGGTTTGTTAGTCCGCCTGGCTAGAAATTTTCTGTGTGTATTGAAGTGGATTCGAGAATGGTTTAGATTTACAATTGGACCCGGTAGGTGGTGCTGCTATAGGACATGGGTGTTCTTAAGCAGACGAATTATTTGTTTTGTTGTCATAGAAACTGTCAAAGCGGTACGAAGTCCGCTGGTCAGCTAGTAGTATAATAAAATACTGCGCCAGGTATAGCACTCCCAGTGAAAATAGTAACATGGGTGACACAAGCCTACGTTATCGCCGCTATCGATGGTTCTCATCGAGTATTGTCACTTGGAGTGCTATACCTGGCGTAGTATTTTATTATACTATGCCTATAGTTGATTTTTTTACAAACAAATGAAGTTCGAAAAATCTTGCATTAACTGATAACATAATGAGATATTTGACGTTTCTTTCTTCGATATTAGAACTTTCTTAGATTTGGATATTTTATTTTTATTTTTTGTTAATTGCAACTATGCACCGCCAAGTAATTTAATTTTACAGAAACTCTCTAACACTATACTAAGTTAGAAACCTTTAATAAAAATTGTACTATTCCTATCAAGTGGTCATGTTTATGGTCATTAGCACTAGTTAATGGCACGATACGACTGTCTCATGGTAAAATAGTGTTGTGAGACACGTAATTCCAGGTTCTCGTCACATGGGGCCAGGGGCTGGTATTAACAGCAGTTCCCGAGTAGTTTTAGTAACTCAGACTTGACATATTGTTATTAGAGTAAATTAGGCCTTGATTCTGCTATAGATCGTCTACAATCGTATCACAGTGGAATGAGTATGACATTTTGTCGTTTAAGTTTTAACACTGCGCAGAAATTTATCTTATCTTATCTAACTCAAAATAGACAACTTTTAAAGAGACAAGAGAATCTGTTGTTTTCTTAGCGTAAGAGTTTTTATTGAAGAATAAAACCGTCGCTCAATAGCCAATGCTCTAAGCATTGTTTTTAGTTTGTCACTTAATATATCTTTTGATTTTCTATCAAATAATATTTCTTAGGTATTTAAAATTATTTATTCTTGACATTTGCGGTGTTAAAACTTAGGAGGGGGTATCCAATCGTAGATTTGATTTTAACACTATAAGATAAACCACGACGTTCGATGAAACAAAACATGCCTGTTGCCTCGGGTCAGGTGCGACAGATTGTGGAGCGTTCTGCGCGGAATAAGAATGTCGTAAGCGCCGAATAAGTTTAAGTTTAATTACTCCTAAAATATACATTATTTTTTCAAATCGCTAATAGGGTCGCTTGGTAATACAATTTGATATTATGTGATAAAATATTGGCTCAGTAATATGCATCAAATTGAAAATAAATTGATAATAGTTGAAAAGTAGACGTAAGTTCGTGATTTTTTTTTATCGATAAAATTTATATATATTATGCTTTCATTTAGTCCAGTCCCTTTTAAGTATGCTGTAGTATGTATAATATTTCGGGTAAATCGTGGTTTATCTTCTAGTGTTAAAATCAAATCTACGATTGGCGATTTACCATTATACCCTCTCTTAAGCGACAATTTGGACTATGGTCAATATTACAGAATCAGGCTACTCAGATACCAATGTAAAAGGTAATGGAATCGAGGCCTTGGTAATACTTAAGCTGTTTACATAAAAACAGATAAGGGAAAGAGATGCTTGCTTAGCGTTTGTGTTTACTTTTAATTTAATTAAACTAATTAATTGCCTCCGCGGTTTATTAGTTAAAGGCACCAAGTCCAGAGGTCTAATTCCCAGCGGGGGTTGATTAACATTTTCATGTAAAACAGTTTTTCTTATAACACGTTGTTCCAAAGACATAAAAGCCTTAAATGGAGCTCTCTTACATAATTTAAAGTTTTCTACTCCTTATTTATTACTTAGGGGTGAGTCTTCATCTGACCTGTTGTTAAGTAATGATAACCGTAGTTCTCAACCACCGAGGATCTGGCTATCTTATCTCTAACTGTCGTAACACAAAAATGCTGCTAACATTGATGTTATGGCGACATATTTAGATAAAAAAAATAAATAAAAAAAAACGTCAGGATAAACATTAAAAAGTTATGTGTAAAATAAACGGGAGTAGATCCGTAAAAGTTGTTTCATTTAAAAAATTAAATCAAAATATTTTTATTACTAACTACAAGTAGTTTTGAAGTGAATACTTCTTTAGCGGCGTTGTGCACTTTTTTGGAATGGGTAAAAAATGTTAAACTCGCGTCAGGTCACGTGTCCTGATCGAAAATTCGTAAGACGGATGGAGAGTAGACAGCTGGCGCGGCGTAATATAAATTTTTAATATAACTTAATATAACTTTTTAATGTAATATAAATTGTCATGTTTGTGTACGATAGCCCAATAAATAAATATTGTATTCTACCACATAAATGAGAGTACTTTTATACTGATAATTAAAGCATTTCGTGCAAAATTATTCCCTAACCATTGCAAAATATCAAAAATGCACAACGTTAATATTCAAGTTTTCACTTCTGCCGGCACTCCCAGAGTGCAACACGTCGTTTTTTACAAATTTTAATGTGTGGGTCTCTTCTGTTAAGTTTGACAAAACCTGTTTTAGAAGAGACTCCTCTCTACAATCATATTTTTTTGTAGTAGGTTTTTTATATAGGTAGGTTTTTTAGTAAAATTTATGTTATGATATTTTACATGTTTCTGTATTGTGATCAAATATATTTTAATGCTTTCTCTTCTACTTTTTTTGTGTTATATTAGTATTTATTTATATAATTGATTAGATAAGCTGTTGGTAGCAAGGCGGTAAATAAACAAAGCATGGTCTTTAATGTATTTAAAGAATGGCTAAATTAGACAATATAGTTGGATCAGAATGCGATGTCCGCGGGCACAATGTTTCTAGCCTATTAAGCGTGAGCTAGAAGTGCATTATAAAGACTAGCCGCATAACCGAGATTATAATAACTATGATGAATGAACGATCACCATGCTACCATATTATAAGCTAAGTATTAATGGATAACTTTTAAATTAAGAAAACAGTATTACACATAGCGGATAAAATCTTAAACCTATGTAATAAAGTAACTATGTATCATCTTCAATATACCGAAAATGTTTTTGGGAAATACAATATCTAATTTTGGAATTGGGAACCTAAATATATATTTTTTATAAAAACAAACTGAACAAAAGTGTATTATTATAAATTGCAACGCTCTTGCACACACTGGCGTCACATCACATGTAGGTAGGTACCTTTTTAAGATTGAAAAATAACCACCATGTGACAGGCAATAAAGATATGAATTTGAATACTCGTATATTGATATATACCTACTCATAAGCTTAAAAGGAAACTGGCATTTTGTAGCGAAAAAAAAGTCGCCAATTCGCCATTAACACTTCAATCCGCAAACTGACCACTACATAATCTCCTTGGTCTTCGGTCTCGGAACATAAACCAGGGCTATTAGTGATATAATGGGTCTGCGATAAGGTCTAAACGCACAGTTTAAGGGGAAAGCTTTATAATGCCTTCCAGAAGGCGTAAATGACAGATTTAATGCCTACTAATTAAGTGATTTCAGATATCGCTTCACCCCGACGTAGTTTATCTGATTTTTAGAGTTATTTATTACCTTTTATCAGCTCCAGTAGAGCTGATGCTGAATTCCTAGATTTAACAAGAGTTATTCCGCAAGATGCAATTAAATTGAAGGCACAATTTTATTGCGTGTCTTTAGAGAGAAAACCAATGTGAGGCTATACGTGCAATGTAATATCCCCTTGAGCGTCGAGCGACCAGCAGGTGGCCGATAACAATTAAAATTCTATTGTGTCTGGGTATTCGACGCTTGAGCTCATATATCTTCTGATGTTACACTAATAATCACTGTTGCTTTAAAGTTTTTGATGTGTAACATCTTTCCGCTCGCTATGGGAGTGATTTCGTGAAATTGGACGGAAGTATGTGTAACAGTGTAACAGGAAGTCGGAGAAGCACGCAAGCGCGCGCCATTTTGTACATTTGAAATCGATATTATGAACATGACATATTATTATTATATGTGTCATATTGTGTCATTTTGATATGTCGAATGTCTTCTAATGAGTTTTTACTGCATTTATTTTATAGTTATAAAATAATGTAAAACCCATTTTTTTTCAGAATATAATGTTAAAATTGCATATTACTAAGGTGAGAAGTCGCTCGTTTTTTTATGGTAAATATTATTTCCACTGGAAACTATTGGCCTTTATATTGCCTGGTATAGTAGAATAGTGGCGCCAGTGTTCAACAGGAACCAGTCATCGACATTGTATTCCTTAAGCAACTAATTTTTGACTTTAGCCACCACTGATTTGAAGAACGCCTGTTGCCTAGCTGCCATTCAGTAAAATATCAATGAAATTCTATATTTGGACTTGATTTTGACTTTTGACTATTGTTATTCATTCCCTGCTTACCCAGTTTTCAATATATTAAATCGCTTAAATCACTCGAGCCACTAAACATTAAACATTTTTCTCCACTGGAAAACGCATAGCATAGTTCGTTGTACGACGCCGCAGGCAAAATTTGCGATAACTATGATTAATGGGCAAGTTTCGTGATTGCAACACCAATTAATGTTAGATTCATTAGATTCGAAAAGTGAATTACAAGTAAACGTTTGCAACATTATTCGTTTGTAATGAATCGCAGACACGGAAAGAGTTTGTGGCTGCCTTGAACTCTCGTATCTTTAAAATGTTCAAATAAAATTTTTAACGCAAATTTTTTCAACATTTGTGTTTTTGTAATTTGTTTGCAACAAAATTTGCGTTAAAATTTTTATTTGAACATTTTATAAATAACTTGCTTATTTCTTTACTGATCTTTAATATTTTTAAAAATATTATGATCGGATGTTAGTGACGGTAGTTGTTGACATTGAATGGGCGCCTTTGGCTTTCAAAGTAAAAAGTGTTGAATAGTTTCGGCGGGCTGGTTAGAACCACGATAGCTCAATTGGAAGAGCACCTGACCCGGAATGTCAGAAGGGTGCAGGTTCAAATCCTGCTCGTGGAAATTTTTTCAACATTTGTGTTCTCGTATCTTTGATTGAAACGATTTTTTTTGATGAATGCATAATGCATATCGCTAGACCTAAGATTATATGTACATAAAATGTTTTTGTTTTATTTATATAATTTTTAACGCAAATTTTGATGCGAACAAATTACAAAAACACAAATGTAAAAAAAATTTCCACGAGCAGGATTTGGACCTGCACTCTTCTGACATACCGGGTCAGGTGCTCTCCCAATTGAGCTATCGTGGTTCTAACCAGCCCGCCGAAATTATTCAACACTGTTTAATTTTTAAATTGAAAGCCAAAAGCGCCCATTAAATGTCAACAACTACCGTCGTTAACATCGGCGTGCTGGTTAGAACCACGATAGCTCAATTGGAAAAGCACCTAACCCGGTATGTCAGAAGGGTGCAGGTTCAAATCCTGCTCGCGGAAATTTTTCAACATTTGTGTTTTTATATGTACATATATAATCTAAGTGCTAGACGTTTGCTAGTATGGAAACCGTTTAACGATGTTTCCCGATTTCGTAACTTTAATTTACTCTTTTCATAGAACATAAGGAGGAGCTCGATGGCGCAGTGGTTAACGTGTCCAGTCTGCCAGTGCTGAGGTTAAGCAACTTTTGCAAAGGCCGGTCATCGGATGGGTGATCAAAAAATTTAACATCCCGAGCTCCTCCGTGCTTTGGAAGGCACGTAAAGCCGTTGGCCTCGGCTGCATTAGCAGTCGTTAACAATTACTTACTTACTTACTTGTTTACTATTTCAACTTGCCCTAGAACTTGAAAGGTCATGGGTTTGAGTACAGAGGCAAGTCGGGTTTTTGCATAATTGCTATTTTCAGTTTCTTTCAAATAAAGCATTTTAAAAGCAAAACCAACCTTATCCTGTTAGTTTATTTAAGTTCACTTTGAATCACAAACACTTTAACCCTTATCCAAAATCTAGACCACTTCAAAGAAATCCATCTCCAACGCTATCAGATGAGGTTGAAACAGTTTGCTAACGTGAACTATTATTTAACGCGAATAACAATTATGAAAATCTTGATAGGTCAGAAATCTTTGGCTACCTACCAGCCCGCAGCTGTTGATTTCCTTAAACTTTAAATGGCAGCTATAGATCAGGTGTCGGGCGATACGAAATGCCAGCCGGCCAACAATAGGGAGATATATCTCGACCTTTAGCTCTGCTATTACTTGGAGTAATTGCAATATCCTCGGTGAAGCTACTGGGGGATAAGGGAAGTAAGTCTGCAATGCGAGTTGATTTAGGATTAATCAATTGGGGTAATTATTAACGGGATTGTTACCAGGTTTTTAAGTATAGTATATTTCGGAACAGTCGCATGTGCATGAAATATTTCATATTAATATTCGATAAAACACAAATTATAGGAAAAAAACTGAACTGCAAGCTTTTCCTTCTTAGTCTGGTTTTAGGTCAAATACAAATAACGCCTATTAAATAAACTGAATAATTTATTTTTATTTTTTATATCTTATAAGACAGGTCTTGACCTCGATCTCGCCTGATGGTGAGCGTAGATGAGGTCTACGATGGAGCGAGCTGCGCCAGAAGATGCCTATTAACTCTCGCCTTGAAGGCATTCAGATTATAAGTTTTTGGGAACACAGACGATGGCAGAGAATTCCACTCCCTGCCAGTGCGCAGTAAAAATGGTGACATAAAGCGCTTAGTGCGACATAGTGGAATTTCTACTAGGTGGGGATGATATCTTGCAGTACGTCTGAAGGTTCGGTGGTAAAAGGGCGATGGTGGTATGAGCTTGAAAAGCTCCCTGGCACACTCTCCGTAGTAAATAATAACGAAAGCATAAAGAAACATTATAATTTTGAAAAAGGTTCATTGCTATTTAGTGACATTCCAAAATTAAGATAAAGCTTTTTGTTTTTTAAATCACTTGTATTCTATTCTATTTCCATAGAGCAGTTGATTTGTAACAAAGTTCTTAAAGAGATCCAAATGATTTTGCTTGAGTTATGGTAACACTTACCCGCGACGACTATCTCGAGCCCGCACATCTGGAACAGGAGACCTATATTATAGTACTGTTTCGTTTACAATTAGATAATTGCACACCTTTGTAGGAATATTAATAGTTTAGTTTGCATTTCGAAGTTTGCATTATCGAGATTTGCACTCTGATAAATATCAAACATAAAGGGTGCTTAAATTCCTAATTCAATATAATAGCGTATTAAATGATTATAGATGTAAGAAGAACATTATTAGCTTTTAATATAATATCTATAAACAGGAATATTATAATTTTATTTCTTTTTTTTCGTTTTTTCTTATATCTTGTAACATTATTTTACTCGTTATAAAATTCGTAGTAACAGTGCAAAAGGTTTTTTACTTTTATTTTTAAGTGTTAATTGCTACACTTAAGCTGAATTAAATATTTATATAAAATACAGTGAAAAAATTAAACGCCTACTCGCCACTAGCCAGCCAGGAATCGAACCTGGGTCTTCCGCAATCCAGGCGGCTGCACTGACCATTATGCTACCGGGAAGGCTGACGTAAGCACATAGATGGCACTAATTTCGCTCTAAAGCATTTCAAAAATCAAAAAGCAGTGACAAAATTCAGCGCTCACGTCAGCCTTCCCGGTACCATAATGGTCAGTGCAGCCGCCCGGATTGCGGAAGACCCAGGTTCGATTTCTGGCTGGGTCAGGTGGGCGTTTAATTTTTTCACTGTATTTTATATAAATATTTAGTGCAAAAGGTATTTAATTGCAATGTGTAATGTCAATGCTAACTTTAAAAAACAATAACTATTGTCATTGCTATAAAATAATTAATGGAATTAGGCGTTACTTTGCAGAAATCTATGACACACAAAAATGCAAACAAAAACAGAATTTACGGAATTAACACTACATATTATTTCAATTGCTTTTTTGAATGCTATAAAAACCGATAGTCAAGTACCTCAAGCTGCAGTCAATTCTAAACAGCTACGGCTTCTAATATTTATTAGGCAGGGCAACTGGATCTATCCTTGCATAATACCCAATAAACTATAAGCTAATGATCAGCAAATGACAATATCTCTCTTTAGCTCGTTCCAATCGGGGCACCCATCGGAACAGCCACCTGCCCATAAATTGGGTGAAGGCTTCTTCGTGACAAACAGCCATTATCCCTTTAACGAGCACTGCAAGATCTAGAATAGGTGTGTTACTGGTTATCTGAAATGGGATAGTAGATTGAGAGCAGCGCTTTTTGACTTTCCGATTTATACTGTGGTGCAGAGGGGTAATGTCTCAATAACTTTCATAGCACATGTGTGCAATTAACAATTTGAATGTACAGTCAAGGGCATAAATATATATACGTTCCTAAGGCGTCAAAAATATCTGTACAGTTGATTAGCTAAAAATATCTGTACGGTAATCCGGTCAAAAATATGTGATCATTTTATTAGTCAAAAAGATCTAGACATTTACATGGCCATAAATAAATGTATAGTGTCAGTCAAATATATGTAGGCAAATAGGAAGCTATAAATATCTATACACACAACTCTCACATACATAAGAACAAAACCCAAGCCAAAAATATCTATACTGTCAAGGGCATTAATATCTATACTCTCACATACATAAAAACAAACCCAAGCCAAAAATATCTATACAGTCAAGGGCATTAATATTTATATACGCAACTCGCACATACATAAGAACAAAACTTTCGTTATTGCCAGTGGTATAAAGGTGTTTAGATATTTTTGACGTCTTGGGGACGTATATATATTTATGCCCTTGACTGTACACACGCCTCCACACAGACTACCTACCGCAAACTGTCAAATTTCCTCAATAGACTTTGAACCTTATGCGTATGTCATAGGGTTGAACATTTATTGAGAAATTTTGACAGTTTTGAGTAGGTGCAAGCGTGTACAGGCGTCTGTACAAAGTGATGGTAGATTTCACGTTATCACTGAATTTTGGGGGTTAAAGTTACTCGCGTCCATAGGTTTACCCTTGAGACCCTACACGTGACCCCTGGGTGGTGCTAAATGAGTGACACTGTCTGAGTGGTAGAGCCACGCTGCGTTGCAGCACGAAATGGGCCGGCTCACCAGGCGTAATACCACCCTCTCACAGAATATCGGCGTGAAACAATGGCACTCGTTGCTGTTGTGTTCCGTCCGGTGAGTGAAAATACCAAAGGCTTATCTTTCACCCCTTCCCCCTCCCAATTCCTACTCCCTCGTCAAGATCCAACTCCTTCCTCAAGGAGCAACGCATCTGCGATTTTTTTGATTTTGCGGGGTGTCCATGGGCGGCGGTGATTACTTTCCATCAGGTGACCCGCCTGCTCCTTTGCGTCCTTTTAATATAAAAAAGAAAGAATCATGATAGTTTTAAAGATATACTTTTTATAGTTAAGAGAAATGTACGAAGTGATGGTGGTGTGGTTGTCACTTTATAGTTTCATGACCATTTTAAGGATAATATTATGCTTGTTATAAGAAGTTCTTCTGAATGTACCCGCTGAGTCAGGGAACCTGTTGTGATTATAACGATAAGCTCCAGGTACTATAAACCTTATATATAAGACCATAGCTCTTACAAGCTTTTGTTGGTAAGGGTTCCTTGCTAGTTGGTATAGTTACTGGTGATCACAAATGGAATTTTGTATAGAGCAGCGTTTACCAATTTAAACCTACTTTATGGAGAATAAAGTTTTTGAATAAAGCATTTGTAGATAACTACGTTGGATTAATGTTTAAGCAATTATATAATTTAATAGAAATGAGTGATTGATTGATGAATAGTGATGTAACTATGACGACTGATGAGTTCGAAATGTTCACGTTTATTTATAAATATAGTTAAATTACTAAGTCTATGGTTATACATCTAAGCATTATAGTTAAAACGGTGTTAATGCAAACTCCTTAGTATGAGTAACCTAGCTATGCATACTTTCTGAAATACCTACCCGATATTTCGCAGGCACTCAGTCTTTAGGACCTACCTAAAGAGTTAGCTATAAATACCGTCTGAACATTGCAACTAAAACCACTTTAATAGATTATTACTTTCACAGCTGCCATTGTAAAAATCTTTAGTATATTATAAGTAATTGTAAAGTTGTAAATTGAAAACAAAATTTATCCATTGTAAATCAATTCCCTTCCGATAAATAACCTTTTTTAACGGAGCAGCAGGGAGCGCGGTAAGTATACAGTTACTTCAATTTAACCACTTCCCAGATACGGTGAGATCTCAATACGATCGCGGAACAAATTGTCTGCGCGCGCGCATCGAACGCTATTTATTTTCTCTATGATTTATGGGACGATAATTTACGGATACGATATTGTTGTTGTTTTTTTAATAGTGTATGATTTAAGAGGAGCTCGTTGGTTTAGCGGATAAAGCGTTGGTTTAGATCGTGAGAGTTGAGTAACTTTTTAAGTGCTGCGTCATTGGATGGGTTACCAAGTTTTTTAGACAAATATGGCTTTTTAAATCTGTTTGTGATTATATCCTCCCATAACATACTGTACTATATAAATGTAAGTGTGACAAAACTTCTCGATAGAATATCTGACACTTAGCAGGAGTTTGTGTAACATACATTTGTTGACAGTTGACAGAAAAGTCAAAAACTAACTGATTGACTTTACCTTTCAAATAAATAACATTTCCCTTTTTAATTTTTGATAAGTCAAGTGAATAGGCCATCCAGAACATTTTTGTATTACACTAAACTAATCGTGAGTGTGTTAAATGTTCTCGAAAAAGTATCTAAAACTTAACCGCCTAATGCGAGGAATCACTATTTCGACCGTAACACAGTTTTTTTAAACTGATATAATGTTACATACGATGTTTCCTACCTTTTGGTTTCATTCAAATGATGTTTGTAGTAATAGAAAGCGTAACTTTAATGTAGTGTTTCCGACAACAGTTTGCCTAGTGTATAAGTTACGTATATTATTATTTAACTACGTGGAAACCGCTGTACAAATACCTTTAAAATAAATATTTTTTATAGTCTATTCTTTCAAGAAGCAAATCGACATTAGCTGACTAAAAAATTTGGTATACAACATTTAAAAATCTTTTTTTAGAAGCTATTTTAGTAGACTAAACTGACTGAAGGCTGAATAGCTTAGAAGCTATACTGATGAAAAGGCGCTGGCTGATAATTTTATATTAATTACAATAAATCACAGCCGTAGTAGGAATAACATGTCGAAACTCGGTGGAATAAGATGTCGGATAAGTTGAAATAAATTGCTGTCCACTGTTGAACTTCTAGCCTCTAAAGTGAACATTTTTTTCTGATATCGGTTGATGTTGTCATTTTATTTATCTTTATTCATATAATGACTTGTTTTGATTGACTGATTCATCATCGCCGAGCCGAAACCGCTGAAGCTAATTAGCTGATTATGTATTAGCTATTAGCTAATTGAGTGACGTAACCAGCCACTAAGAATAAATTTTACGAAAATCTCACCCTAAGAGGGTGAAAGTTTGTATGAAAGTCCGTCATTTTTAAAGTAAAATACATGAAAATAGATATTTGGCTTCTTGAAAAGAAATAAAGAGTGACATGTCTCAGGAATTTTGTTTATTTTCCCTGAAAGGAGTAAAAAAGGGAAGAACAATTTTTTGGGGAAATCGTTATTTTTAAAGTAATAACTATCAAAATGAATAATTTAATCGATGTATAGATTTTTCAATTAAAATAAAGAATGACGTGTTTTAGCATTTTTCGATGAAACTCCCCTAGAGAGGTGAAATAAGTGAAATAAGGGTAGAAAGTTGTATGGAAATCTGTCATTCCTAAAATTTCGATATTTGGCCTGGTAAGAAATTGTAAAGTGTTTTAGATTTATTGGATAATGATCCCTTATGTAGGGGATGACAATTTGCTCCTGAACGGTCGCTCTGAATTTAAATAAATTGTTAAATATTTAAGCTGAATGAGCTTTATTTTGTTCGCAACAAAATTTGCGTTAAAAATTATTTGAACACATCTGAATATTTTTATTAAATATTTTGAATAACCACTATGGTAATTGAACTTTAGTAACTTTAGTACACACAAGAAACCATGACGCCACACACTGCTTTCCCAGTTATTGGTGACGGTGCTTGTCTATTTCACGCAATTATCTTAATTAATAAAGGACACCCAAGTTATGGCTCGCAACATATAGCTAGGAAGAAGTATTTAAAGTGTAGAAGGAAGCCCCTTAAGGAGACTTTTCTGTAAACTTCCGTTGTGGTGTCCCCTAATCAGACTACTGGCGGAGCTTGCCCTGGACCACGCAACAGCTTGGTTATTTAAGCCCCAAACCCGAATACTACAAATGTAGTTTACTGAGACACATGCACTTTAAACATACACTTGGCCTTAACCTCACAAGATGGTACTCGACGCACTTCACCCAGAATACTCAATAACAGATGGACTGGATATTTTAACTCTAACTGTCGGAACACAACACTTTAAATAATATACAACGAGTAAGCACGTGACCTTTTCACTCACCTGATATTAATAAGGTCGAAGTTGGAAGCGCATTTCACCCAGATCCTCATCTACTGAGGCACTGGCTATCTTATCTCTATCTATCGGAATACAACAATGCTACTACATTGATGTAATGGCGATATATTTAGATAAGTTGGTCGTTTATAAATAAATATAAGATAGCTGAGATACAAAGGATGGTATTGCTGCAGCATACGTAACATTTACGCGTTTACTGATTGATACACGTGTCAAGATACATATATTTTCCTTAACTAAGTTTGGCTTAGCCCACGTGAGCAAAGACGCGAGCAAAAAGCTATTCTTTTAAAACCATAAAATTGCATATGTTTCGAACACTTTTGATCGACTTAAAGTTACTATATTTGTATGGGATCAAAGCATCAACTTGTTCTAGTATTAGTTAGTCTACTTACTGACCCACTGTCACCAAAGGCCTCCACTATTGAAATCTAGTCATGGATATACATTTCATGGGGACTCGCTTAATTTGCCTTGTGAATTGAACTCAAGACCTCCGTATATTGGTTCGAGTTGATTGCCACTCTGCAACCAAGGCGTTACAAATAAGCGCTGTAAATTCCTGTTACCTTTAACTTGCTCGAATTGTAAAAACTCGCACAAGGCTAAGGATACTACACACAATTAATTAACTAAATAAACACCCCATCTTTTAATTTGCATCATTAAGTTCGCTTAATTGCAACGCGGCAAACGGATTACTAGTTCACTGCGCGTTATACACGGTAGCAATAACCAACGATGACAGAAAGCACGGAATGAACTAGAAATCTGCTCGTAACCTAACCTAACCGCCTCTTTGGCCTAGTAGTGAAGATCACAAGTTTAGACCCAGCGGGGGTATATGTTTGGGTACTCGGTTTGGTTGGTGATTTGGTTTGTTACCGTCTGGCTAGCTACCACCATCTTAACTAAATATGTCGCCATAACATCAATGTTTGTAGCATTATTGTGTTCCAGCAGCTAGAGATAAGATAGCCAGTGCCTCAGTAGTTGAGGATTCCGGGTGATGCGCTTCCACCATTGGCCTTACCATCACTTAACATCAGGTGAGATGAAGATCAAGTGCTTGTACGTAAGACATTAAAAAAAAGACGCTCTTGCTTGTAGCTGAGGTTTAAACAAGCTCCATCGTATATACCAACTCATTATTTTGCCCAATGAAATATCGTACACTCGTTCGAAAACGCGTTATTATTTCTCTCTACAACTTACTCCATTTAATAGCAAACCCGGTAGCGTGCCGCAGCTACACTAGTTCGTTAGTCAAACAAGTGTAGGATCACAATACATGTATTGATCGCATCTCGTTTACGAACAAAATAACAGATTAATATTGCAAATTATAACTATTTGATACGGCCCACGGGCCGTAGTGTAAGATCGGTGAACGTAGGGTTGATAGCAACATTCGAAATTCTTTATTAATTTAAGCACAAGTATTCCCCTCAAAATTATTTATCCTTTGTCCACCAGTGGACGTCTTTTTGGCTGAGATGATGATGATGGATATTATGGCAATATCCCAACTTCCAACAACATATAGTACTTCTCGATGCCTTGGACAGATTTCAGCGTCGTCACGCTGTACGCATTATCGGCAATGCAGAAGTCGCAAATACTCTCGAATATGCAGATATTCGAGAGTATTTTGCAATTGCGTTAAGATATTGCGTCAAAAAAGGGCAGTGTGGGCAGACCTCCAACTAGGTGGACCGACGATCTGGTGAAGGTCGCGGGAAGTCGCTGGATGCGAGAACCCACCTGGGTCTGAACCTGGGTCTTCCGCAATCCAGGCGGCTGCACTGACCATTATGCTACCGGGAAGGCTGACGTAAGCACATAGATGGCACTAATGTCGCTCTAAAGCATTTCAAAAATCAAAAAGCAGTGACAAAATTCAGCGCTTACGTCAGCCTTCCCGGTACCATAATGGTCAGTGCAGCCGCCCGGATTGCGAAAGACCCAGGTTCGATTTCTGGCTGGGTCAGGTGGGCGTTTAATTTTTTCACTGTATTTTATATAAATATTTAGTGCAAAAGGTATTTAATTGCAATGTGTAATGTCAATGCTAACTTTAAAAAACAATAACTATTGTCATTGCTATAAAATAATTAATGGAATTAGGCGTTACTTTGCAGAAATCTATGACACACAAAAATGCAAACAAAAACAGAATTTACGGAACTAACACTACATATTATTTCAATTGCTTTTTTGAATGCTATAAAAACCGATAGTCAAGTACCTCAAGCTGCAATCAATTCTAAACAGCTACGGCTTCTAATATTTATTAGGCAAGGCAACTGGATCTATCCTTGCATAATACCCAATAAACTATAAGCTAATGATCAGCAAATGACAATATCTCTCTTCAGCTCGTTCCAATCGGGGCACCCATCGGAACAGCCACCTGCCCATAAATTCGGTGAAGGCTTCTTCGTGACAAACAGCCATTATCCCTTTAACGAGCACTGCAAGATCTAGAATAGGTGTGTTACTGGTTATCTCAAATGGGATAGTAGATTGAGAGCAGCGCTTTTTGACTTTCCGATTTATACTGTGGTGCACAAGGGTAATGTCTCAATAACTTTCATAGCACATGTATGCAATTAACAATTTGAATGTACAGTCAAGGGCATAAATATATATACGTTCCCAAAGCGTCAAAAATATCTCTACAGTTGATTAGCCAGAAATATCTGTACGGTAATCCGGTCAAAAATATGTGATCATTTTATTAGTCAAAAAGATCTAGACATTTACATGGCCATAAATAAATGTATAGTGTCAGTCAAATATATGTAGGCAAATAGGAAGCCATAAATGTCTATACACACAACTCTCACATACATAAGAACAAAACCCAACTTTCCTTATTGCCAGTGGTATAAAGGTGTTTAGATATTTTGACGTCTTGGGGACGTATATATATTTATGCCCTTGACTGTACACACGCCTCCACACAGACTACCTACCGCAAACTGTCAAATTTCCTCAATAGACTTTGAACCTTATGCGTTTGTCATAGGGTTGAACATTTATTGAGAAATTTTGACAGTTTTGAGTAGGTGCAGGCGTGCGCAGGCGTCTGTACAAAGTGATGGTACATCATCACTGAATGTTGTGGGTTAAAGTTATTCGCGTCCGTAGTAGTAGAGCCACGCTGCGTTGCAGCACGAAATGGGCCGGCTCACCCGGCGTAATACCACCCTCTCACAGAATATCGGCGTGAATCAATGGCACTCGTTGCTGTTGTGTTTCGTCCGGTGAGTGAAAATACCGAAGGCCCATCTTTCACCCCTTCCTCCTCCCAATTCTTACTTCCTCCTCAAGATCCAACTTCTTCCTCAAGGAGCAACGCATCTGCGATTTTTTTGGTTTTGCGGTTGTCCATGGGCGGCGGTGATTACTTTTCATCAGGTGACCCGCCTGCTCCTTTGCCTCCTTTTAATATAAAAAAAAAGAATCATGATAGTTTTAAAGATATACTTTTTATAGTTAAGAGAAATGTACGAAGTGATGGTGGTGTGGTTGTCACTTTATAGTTTCATGACCATTTTAAGGATAATATTATGCTTGTTATAAGAAGTTCTTCTGAATGTACCCGCTGAGTCAGGGAACCTGTTGTGATTATAACGATAAGCTCCAGGTACTATAAACCTTATATATAAGACCATAGCTCTTACAAGCTTTTGTTGGTAAGGGTTCTTTGCTAGTTGGTATAGTTACTGGTGATCACAAATGGAATTTTGTATAGAGCAGCGTTTACCAATTTAAACTTACTTTATGGAGAATAAAGTTTTTGAATAAAGCATTTGTAGATAACTACGTTGGATTAATGTTTAAGCAATTATATAATTTAATAGAAATGAGTGATTGATTGATGAATAGTGATGTAACTATGACGACTGATGAGTTCGAAATGTTCACGTTTATTTATAAATATAGTTAAATTACTAAGTCTATGGTTATACATCTAAGCATTATAGTTAAAACGGTGTTAATGCAAACTCCTTAGTATGAGTAACCTAGCTATGCATACTTTCTGAAATACCTACCCGATATTTCGCAGGCACTCAGTCTTTAGGACCTACCTAAAGAGTTAGCTATAAATACCGTCTGAACATTGCAACTAAAACCACTTTAATAGATTATTACTTTCACAGCTGCCATTGTAAAAATCTTTAGTATATTATAAGTAATTGTAAAGTTGTAAATTGAAAACAAAATTTATCCATTGTAAATCAATTCCCTTCCGATAAATAACTTTTTTTAACGGAGCAGCAGGGAGCGCGGTAAGTATACAGTTACTTCAATTTAACCACTTCCCAGATACGGTGAGATCTCAATACGATCGCGGAACAAATTGTCTGCGCGCGCGCATCGAACGCTATTTATTTTCTCTATGATTTATGGGACGATAATTTACGGATACGATATTGTTGTTGTTTTTTTAATAGTGTATGATTTAAGAGGAGCTCGTTGGTTTAGCGGATAAAGCGTTGGTTTAGATCGTGAGAGTTGAGTAACTTTTTAAGTGCTGCGTCATTGGATGGGTTACCAAGTTTTTTAGACAAATATGGCTTTTTAAATCTGTTTGTGATTATATCCTCCCATAACATACTGTACTATATAAATGTAAGTGTGACAAAACTTCTCGATAGAATATCTGACACTTAGCAGGAGTTTGTGTAACATACATTTGTTGACAGTTGACAGAAAAGTCAAAAACTAACTGATTGACTTTACCTTTCAAATAAATAACATTTCCCTTTTTAATTTTTGATAAGTCAAGTGAATAGGCCATCCAGAACATTTTTGTATTACACTAAACTAATCGTGAGTGTGTTAAATGTTCTCGAAAAAGTATCTAAAACTTAACCGCCTAATGCGAGGAATCACTATTTCGACCGTAACACAGTTTTTTTAAACTGATATAATGTTACATACGATGTTTCCTACCTTTTGGTTTCATTCAAATGATGTTTGTAGTAATAGAAAGCGTAACTTTAATGTAGTGTTTCCGACAACAGTTTGCCTAGTGTATAAGTTACGTATATTATTATTTAACTACGTGGAAACCGCTGTACAAATACCTTTAAAATAAATATTTTTTATAGTCTATTCTTTCAAGAAGCAAATCGACATTAGCTGACTAAAAAATTTGGTATACAACATTTAAAAATCTTTTTTTAGAAGCTATTTTAGTAGACTAAACTGACTGAAGGCTGAATAGCTTAGAAGCTATACTGATGAAAAGGCGCTGGCTGATAATTTTATATTAATTACAATAAATCACAGCCGTAGTAGGAATAACATGTCGAAACTCGGTGGAATAAGATGTCGGATAAGTTGAAATAAATTGCTGTCCACTGTTGAACTTCTAGCCTCTAAAGTGAACATTTTTTTCTGATATCGGTTGATGTTGTCATTTTATTTATCTTTATTCATATAATGACTTGTTTTGATTGACTGATTCATCATCGCCGAGCCGAAACCGCTGAAGCTAATTAGCTGATTATGTATTAGCTATTAGCTAATTGAGTGACGTAACCAGCCACTAAGAATAAATTTTACGAAAATCTCACCCTAAGAGGGTGAAAGTTTGTATGAAAGTCCGTCATTTTTAAAGTAAAATACATGAAAATAGATATTTGGCTTCTTGAAAAGAAATAAAGAGTGACATGTCTCAGGAATTTTGTTTATTTTCCCTGAAAGGAGTAAAAAAGGGAAGAACAATTTTTTGGGGAAATCGTTATTTTTAAAGTAATAACTATCAAAATGAATAATTTAATCGATGTATAGATTTTTCAATTAAAATAAAGAATGACGTGTTTTAGCATTTTTCGATGAAACTCCCCTAGAGAGGTGAAATAAGTGAAATAAGGGTAGAAAGTTGTATGGAAATCTGTCATTCCTAAAATTTCGATATTTGGCCTGGTAAGAAATTGTAAAGTGTTTTAGATTTATTGGATAATGATCCCTTATGTAGGGGATGACAATTTGCTCCTGAACGGTCGCTCTGAATTTAAATAAATTGTTAAATATTTAAGCTGAATGAGCTTTATTTTGTTCGCAACAAAATTTGCGTTAAAAATTATTTGAACACATCTGAATATTTTTATTAAATATTTTGAATAACCACTATGGTAATTGAACTTTAGTAACTTTAGTACACACAAGAAACCATGACGCCACACACTGCTTTCCCAGTTATTGGTGACGGTGCTTGTCTATTTCACGCAATTATCTTAATTAATAAAGGACACCCAAGTTATGGCTCGCAACATATAGCTAGGAAGAAGTATTTAAAGTGTAGAAGGAAGCCCCTTAAGGAGACTTTTCTGTAAACTTCCGTTGTGGTGTCCCCTAATCAGACTACTGGCGGAGCTTGCCCTGGACCACGCAACAGCTTGGTTATTTAAGCCCCAAACCCGAATACTACAAATGTAGTTTACTGAGACACATGCACTTTAAACATACACTTGGCCTTAACCTCACAAGATGGTACTCGACGCACTTCACCCAGAATACTCAATAACAGATGGACTGGATATTTTAACTCTAACTGTCGGAACACAACACTTTAAATAATATACAACGAGTAAGCACGTGACCTTTTCACTCACCTGATATTAATAAGGTCGAAGTTGGAAGCGCATTTCACCCAGATCCTCATCTACTGAGGCACTGGCTATCTTATCTCTATCTATCGGAATACAACAATGCTACTACATTGATGTAATGGCGATATATTTAGATAAGTTGGTCGTTTATAAATAAATATAAGATAGCTGAGATACAAAGGATGGTATTGCTGCAGCATACGTAACATTTACGCGTTTACTGATTGATACACGTGTCAAGATACATATATTTTCCTTAACTAAGTTTGGCTTAGCCCACGTGAGCAAAGACGCGAGCAAAAAGCTATTCTTTTAAAACCATAAAATTGCATATGTTTCGAACACTTTTGATCGACTTAAAGTTACTATATTTGTATGGGATCAAAGCATCAACTTGTTCTAGTATTAGTTAGTCTACTTACTGACCCACTGTCACCAAAGGCCTCCACTATTGAAATCTAGTCATGGATATACATTTCATGGGGACTCGCTTAATTTGCCTTATGAATTGAACTCAAGACCTCCGTATATTGGTTCGAGTTGATTGCCACTCTGCAACCAAGGCGTTACAAATAAGCGCTGTAAATTCCTGTTACCTTTAACTTGCTCGAATTGTAAAAACTCGCACAAGGCTAAGGATACTACACACAATTAATTAACTAAATAAACACCCCATCTTTTAATTTGCATCATTAAGTTCGCTTAATTGCAACGCGGCAAACGGATTACTAGTTCACTGCGCGTTATACACGGTAGCAATAACCAACGATGACAGAAAGCACGGAATGAACTAGAAATCTGCTCGTAACCTAACCTAACCGCCTCTTTGGCCTAGTAGTGAAGATCACAAGTTTAGACCCAGCGGGGGTATATGTTTGGGTACTCGGTTTGGTTGGTGATTTGGTTTGTTACCGTCTGGCTAGCTACCACCATCTTAACTAAATATGTCGCCATAACATCAATGTTTGTAGCATTATTGTGTTCCAGCAGCTAGAGATAAGATAGCCAGTGCCTCAGTAGTTGAGGATTCCGGGTGATGCGCTTCCACCATTGGCCTTACCATCACTTAACATCAGGTGAGATGAAGATCAAGTGCTTGTACGTAAGACATTAAAAAAAAGACGCTCTTGCTTGTAGCTGAGGTTTAAACAAGCTCCATCGTATATACCAACTCATTATTTTGCCCAATGAAATATCGTACACTCGTTCGAAAACGCGTTATTATTTCTCTCTACAACTTACTCCATTTAATAGCAAACCCGGTAGCGTGCCGCAGCTACACTAGTTCGTTAGTCAAACAAGTGTAGGATCACAATACATGTATTGATCGCATCTCGTTTACGAACAAAATAACAGATTAATATTGCAAATTATAACTATTTGATACGGCCCACGGGCCGTAGTGTAAGATCGGTGAACGTAGGGTTGATAGCAACATTCGAAATTCTTTATTAATTTAAGCACAAGTATTCCCCTCAAAATTATTTATCCTTTGTCCACCAGTGGACGTCTTTTTGGCTGAGATGATGATGATGGATATTATGGCAATATCCCAACTTCCAACAACATATAGTACTTCTCGATGCCTTGGACAGATTTCAGCGTCGTCACGCTGTACGCATTATCGGCAATGCAGAAGTCGCAAATACTCTCGAATATGCAGATATTCGAGAGTATTTTGCAATTGCGTTAAGATATTGCGTCAAAAAAGGGCAGTGTGGGCAGACCTCCAACTAGGTGGACCGACGATCTGGTGAAGGTCGCGGGAAGTCGCTGGATGCGAGCAGCACAAAACCGGTTGCTGTGGAGATCCTTGGGGGAGGTCTTTGTCCAGCAGTGGACCACTTTTGGCTGAGATGATGATGATGATGATGATTGCGTCACTTAGTGTGTTTTACCACTTATACCACGGCGAGTGCTCTGAAGAGCTCTTTGACCTCATCCCCACCTTCTTCTCTCCTCCATAGGAAAACACGTGCTGCTCTCCGGAGTCACCGCTACACTGTTTCAAATATTCCATGGCGCACAAAGAATTTTGGTGACTCGTTTCTTTATTGCACCTCCAAACAATGGGATAGTCTACCAGCACATGTTTTCCCTCCTACCTATGATATGGGGTCCTTCAAACGAGGCGTGAAGAAGCACCTTGTGGGCAGAGTGAGGTTAACTGATGCTGCGTTGTTTTCGCACTACTTGCAGGTCGACCTTGCGAGAGCGTGGATAATGCGTCACAATCCTGCGTCAGAAGCTGTATTCGCATAAGGACTAAACACTTCTACTTAACATCAGTTGGATCGGTGTCACTTGCCTTCTTTTGTATAAAAAATTGTGTCTATTTTCTTTCAAAGCTTTGTAAGGCATGCCAAGCAGCAGATGCCGGCTGGTATCAAGAAGATTGCAGTCGTCAGAAACATGTCAAGGGTTTGAACAAAGGTGAAGAGTCATTACCCCATCACCCCAAGTACTACTATGCCCACATGGATCAACATTAGCCTAGATGTGGGGCAATAGTCCCCACTATGATATGATAATGATATGAAATAAAGTTGTGGGAACCCTATGTCGTAACATTTAGTTGTACAAATGGATGTAACCTCGCCGCCTAAGCTCGAACAACTCCGAAGCTTCAGTAGCACGTTTCATATGAAAAATAATACGCAATCGAAGTTTGTAACCGCCCAGACTCCTACGAACTTTTGTACATTTGAATTTTTCATGGTAATTACTATATTACAAAAACACAAATGTTGAAAAAATTTCCATGAGCAGGATTTGAACCTGCACCCTTCTGACATTCCAGGTCAGGTGCTCTTCCAATTGAGCTATCGTGGTTCTAACCAGCCCGCCGAATTTATTCAACACTTTTTACTTTGAAAGCCAAAGGCGCCCATTCAATGTCAACAACTACCGTCACTAACATCCGATCATAATATTTTTACAAATATTAAAGATCAGCATTTTTAAAATAGGTTTTAACACACAGGTTGAGAGGCAGCCATGTTTCGATAATAGTTCGAACTTAGTTTTGTAGTTTTAGAATAGCAGATAAAATTTAATAGTAGATTACAAGTTGTGTAATATACCCCTTTTATTGTATTATAAAAGCATGACAATATTTTTATTATTTTGAATTTGGCATTCACAATGCTATGTAAGGTCGACTGGGAATCGAACCCACAACCTTTGAATAATCGGTCCAATGTTTTGACCGCTGAGCTACCGAAACCACAAAAGACTCGTTGAAATTTTCTAGCACTGTGATTTACTTTTTTTTCTTTTTTTTATATTTACGGGTAAGCACAGTGCCTTGATCTCACCTGATGTTAAGTGATGATTTATCATCAGGCTTGGCTATGGCTTTAGCCAATGATGGAAGCGCACTTCACCCGTGACCCTCAACTGGTGAGGTACTGGCTATCTTATCTCTAGCTGCCGGAACACAACAATGCTACAAACATTGATGTTATGGCGACATATTTAGATAAGATGGTGGTAGCTAGCCAGGCGGACAAATAAGTCCTACCACCAACCAAACCGAGTACACAAAGATGTACCCCCCCGCTGGGAATCGAACTCGGGACCTCTGGGTTTAAACCGGTGGTCTTAACCACTAGACCACAGAGGCGATTGAATTTGCGATGCAAGCCAGCGGTATTACGTCACTGTGAATTTACTACCCTCGCAGTCTTCTGGGGTCTCGTTAGATCAGCGGTAACACCATTGGACCGATTATCCAAAGATCGTGGGCTCGATTCCCACTCGAGCTTTATAATACTTGTTGATTTTTTTCTAATCCAATTTCTTGTAAGTATGATACCATTAAAAACAAACTTGTAAAAAAAACCAAGTCTCGCAACTCAGTTCTTCTACCGTAAAAGAAAGTTGTGAGATTAACAAGTTCTCAATATTAAAAATCTTTTATGTTTTGAAACTTGTTATTACATGGATCTTATACAATGCCTGCTTGGTTACTGAAAATTTAGGCTTCTAGTTTTATCCACAACGAAGTTATAGAGGGTCGCAAATGGCCTGATCTGTTTCGAGAAAAGGATGGTACGGCCGTGCCGCTTTTTTGCTCGACTTGGCGGGAGTACTGCCGTGCCCCCAGATAATTTAATACAAGCCTTTATTAAGCCTTCGCATTAAGCTTACACCTTCATTAAGATGTTTAATTTTATCATAAGCATAGCATTATAAAAAAGGTACTTAAGGTACTTGCTTATTTCTTTCGCTTTAACTTCCAGTAATGTATAATTGTTCGGTGGCCAAAAACAAGTGGTGAAAAAAATCTGATTCCAGTTGGGAGAGACAGCAAACAGCTATCGTGGCGATGTTTAGTTTTTGTGGCAATTAATAAGAAAGCAACACGCGATAAGTAATTCGCAACGGAGAATGTTATTAATGTATGTGTAAAATTAGTTTTCCAATTCCGAGGAATACCTGCACGATGTCAAATAGAGAAAATAGGTTGTAGGTAGTTTATCCGAGTTGAAAGAAACAGGTGTACTTTTATTAATTTGAAGAGAGTTGTGGATAAAGATTGCTAGAAAAAAGAGAAAGTGGAAATACTTGAAAGAGAATCGAAAGACAAACTGTTGGGAAGAAAGAAATGGTTAGAATTACTGATTATTTACATATAAGTTTACGTAAATATTGTTGCGAACAGTTATTTATTAATTTCGGCGAGTTGGATTGAGCGACAATAGCATAGTTGGTACTGCACCTGACCTGGCATGTCATGGGGTGCGGGTTCGAATCCCGCTCGTGGAATTTTTTTAACACTTTGTCTTTTTGGGTTTAAATTACTGCTAAAAAACTAATTGACAAACAATCACGTGTTTTAAGAAATATTTGTTAATACTTAACAATAAGGTTTTATGTAAAACTATTAACAGTAATAAAAGGCTTCTTATTATTATCATACAAAGTTGTCTAGACACAATGGGGGACAATATTTTGGTCGACTTATGGTTTTTTACTAACGACACGATACAAATATCTGGTAGAAGATCTGGAAGATAAAATAATTGGACTACTACTAATGTTCGAATTACTAACGGTATGATGAACGTGCCTTCAGCTTTAGTTACAGTATATAATAATTTATTAATATCATCATCAGCCGGTAAATGTTCGAGTACTACTGCTGTTACTATTCCCACTATAGAAAATTACTCACAAACACCTTCTGACTAGAGTTTTGATAATTTTGTCTCTGTCAAGGTAAAGCGTTTTGTAGCTCCTATTACCCCGTTTGAAAACTATGTCGGAAACGTCAGAAAATATGGCGGCTGATCCCATTTAAACTAGGCGTTTAATAGCTCCCGCGCGCACTACCGACAACGTGACGTGCCCCGCCCACGACCTCTTCGTTTTTATGATGTCCTGGTACTGTTATGGCGCATCTGTATTGCTAGATGTTGACGACCCCTATGCTGATGTCGCATATCTATACTAATAAAGAGGTAGCATTTGTGATAATGATTGTTTGTATGTCGGGGCTAAGCTCTGGAACTACTGGTCCAATTCCAAAAAAAATTCTCTGATAAAATACTACATTTCTTGCGGGTAACATAGGCTGAATTTTATTTTGGAAAAAAAATATTCATTTATTTATTTGAGAATCAAAGTATTGAATTTTGTATGTACAATACGAAATCCACGTGGAAAAGTCGCAGGAAGAATGATAGTTATTAATATAGTGCGATGTTTGAATGGCGGTAGAACATTTTTAAGACAGACACACACCATTTCTCCACCACGTAATCTCGAATGGTGGTAGGAATGATTTTATTATTTCTGGCTAGGTACCGATGTGAAATTTAAGTCGGCTACCATCACAAAAACGTTGGAAACATTATCCCATTCCAGCAGGTAGAGGTAGGAATTTTCTTCCTGAAGTAGTCTGGTGTGTAGTGTGATATTTATTTCAAGCCATTCTTGGATAATTCATGCTTTCGACATGGCCTGTTTGTACAAAAACAAGCTCCTGACGTCTCTGATAATCTCCTGGCAGCAGCTGGGTATTTCAGCTTATTATAGCATACCGAAGTGCAGAGAAAAATCGATTATAAAATTTAGATCACCGAATATCCGGATATCCAAGCACCGAATTGGTTAAGGCAGTTTAACTTTTGCGTTCGTTGTAACGTCTTAAGTTTAGGAAGTTAGGTAGAGCGCGCTACAACTATTGGCCTTATTGTCTCTTTAACGTCAGGCGAGACGAAACTATCTCTCGAGACAGAGATTACACATTTGATTGCTCCCGCTTTACTACTGAGAACGTGACGTACCACGCCCATGACCTCTTCAATTTCATGACGCTCTGGTATTTTAATTTGAAAGGCGCGTCTGGATCGTGGTACATCAGATACTATTTTTATATTGTTTTAACATTAAAAAATTGTAATTGGTAGCTTTTATCTAGACTAATATTGCAAATAGAAGTCTTCGCAAAATTACTGACTCTCCTATTTTTATAGGAATCTTTAATAAGTACTTTAATGTAAAATGGATCCGTTTTGTAAGTGCAAACGGGTTACACCACGCCTCCTCGTTATTATAAGTTCTTAATATCCGAGTAGCATCTGGATTACACATGTGTTTTAAAACACACCTACATTAAAAAAATAAAAATGTATGCTCTGAAAAGAAATGAAAGCGAAGAACAGTAGTCTTTCGTTTGGAAATTATTTATAAATTGTATAAGCTCTCTCCATCACATGGTTGTCCATATGTAAATCTACAAAATTGGACACCACCAAATTTGAAGATTATTGTATTGATATAATAACTTTTTCAATATACATTTTTCTCCCTAACTTCAACAACACGTAAAATAGACCACACAAAGTACCAACAACACCCAGCTGTTTCTGTCAGATATGCAATGAATATAAAATACAATGAAACAGCAAAGACATTCAAAAGACGAGAGAAAACTAGATTGAATGTAATTATTCATTATCTATAATATTAACTCTCACACTAAAGAAAGTATACTAAAAAGGACTAGCTGCTAGCAGGTACACTAACTAAACCTTTATAACAAATTATGATAAAGGCAATAAATTCTTCATGGACTACCACTATTTCAAACAAGAAGCTATTTGTTACAGTGTTGCAATTATCGAGAAGGTTGCGATCGAGCGATCTCTGTAAATCCATGACGCCCTGGTATATCTATTTGTATACAAGCACTTTGTGACGAACCATTTGCCGTTGTAATTTGCTGAATCGATTACTTTCTTTTCCATTGCACGTCAGAAATTATTTCAAATATCGTAAATATCGAAGCCGAGAGTTTATATTCGACACTGTCATACTATTTTTACGTTACTTTAAAGCTAAGTTAAGTGTCGGTTTTACTCCAGCGACAGTCAGTTCATCTAACTCGCGATTCTGCTATTCTGAAACGTCCACAGTTGTGTCTCAGTGGCGAGATTTTGACATTCAAAATCAATTGATTTTGACATATATAATAGAATAGAATAGAAAACATTTATTTGTCTTAAAACAGGGTATTTAAGTTATTACAATGTTTAAAACGGTACAGCGTGTTTTATCATTAAGATAGCATAGCAAGATAACATTATTAAAAATTAAAAATTACATTCTATTTAAAATACATTAATTATTATATTGCTTTACATGTCAAGCGACTCTTTCATACTATAGAAATTATTTTCATTTAGCCATTCATATAATTTTGTCTGGAATAATTTTAAGTTTAGTACTTTAAAATGTCAATCGGTAATTTATTATACGCACATACACAGACAACTCCTGTTGTATTTTTCTGTTTTAAGTACTTCGTCTCTTCTCTTCAATTGCTTTAACAAAATAGTGAGGATTTTGTTTCACAAAGGCACAAGCTTTATATAAGTAAACATGGTAGTGGCAACATACCAAGTTCTTTAAATAATGGTTTACAAGAGTCACGTGGCATATTGCCTGTTAATGCTCTTATGCACTTCTTTTGTGCAATAAACGATCTCTGTATAGGCAATGGGAAAAATTACAGAATCAGCAGAATCGAAGCGGTGGTTAAGATCAGGTCTGACCAGGCTTGTCTAAGGGATTACATAACTTTTTAAGGTTTCGAATGAAAATGTGATTAGGTGATGATAATGAAGTGCCTTACTAATCCGCCAAAATAGAAAGCCTTCATGCCATGCATCCATAAAATACCATGGGTATTTCAATATTCGACGATATAAATATATTAATTTAAGTTTTTTTGAGAGGGCTGGTGGTTGGGCTTGTTTGTCCGTCTGGCTAGATACCATCATCTTATCTAAATCATCATCTCAGCCAAAAGACATCCACTGCTGGACAGAGGCCTCCCTGAGGCTAAGTGCTAACCCGTGAGGAATAAAAAAAAGGGTTTCTTGTTTGTGGAATGTTGAGTTATATGCTCAGTAGCCCATTATCCAAGAAATCAGGTACCTACACAAACAGTTAAGCTTTCTTTTTCCACCCAAACAAAGTTCTAACGCCTTCTACGCCAGGCAAGTGCGAATATTATGATAGAACAATTAATGTTATCGCAGCCGTGACGAACGGAGATTGCCATGGCATGGCATGAGCGACAGGTATTAACATAATTACCCGATGGCATGCCAGCGTCACGCGCCATTGGTAATCGCCTATCGATTTATGTTACATAGATGTTTGGAAAGATTATTGAAAAATCTGACGGGTCTTACGTTGCTAAGGTGCATAATTCAAGGTGTAAACTTCATCAGCATCATCATCAGCTCATTTTTATGTCCCTACTGCTGGCACGAGCCTTCCCTATGGATGGATAGGGAGAACGGGCCATAAACCACCACGCGGGCCCAGTATGGATTGGATGGTGGTTGTTAACGACTGCTATTGCAGCCGGGACCCATTGGTCCCGGCTGCAATAAAGCCATTGCTTTACGTGCCTTCCGAAGCACGGAGAAGCTCGAGATGATAAATTTTTGGTCACCCATCCAATGACCGGCCTTTGCGAAAGTTGTTTAACCTCAGCACTTTCAGACCGGGCGCGTTAACCACTGCGCCATCAAACTCGCGAACTCCCAAGTATAAACTTTGGAAATAAAAATACGACCAAATACAAAGTTCCTACTGTGAGTTTCATTTGGTATTGGGTATATAACAAACCCGAGTTATGCTACGAAAAATACAAAACACTTTGCTTGACCTGGGAGTTGAACCAAGGACGGATTCTTGATGTCGGGCCAAGCGCGCTGCTAGTTAGCATTCAGCGGTCAGTTGACCGGGGCGTGGTAGAAAATAGTGATATTGAAAAAAAAAAGACTTTTAAACTCTCTTTGTAATAACTGTTATCACAATAATCCATCAGACAACAACTTTAGTCTAGAAAATCCTATAATGATTTTTAAACCAGCGGCCATAAAATGATGTTATCTAATAGAAAATTTGTATTCATTATTCGCATCACGGCTGCATTTAGTTGGAAGTTTAAAATTACAATTAAAATTTATGAACGAGAGTTAATTATTAGAGGGATAGCAGTGACCACATAGTATCACTTGAGAATTTGCTCATGAATATCCAATATATCTGACCGGTCTGGAAACCATTTAGTTGTGACGATAAAAGTATTATTATAAAAACAAAGTTTTAGTCATTTACTTTAAATCTCAACACCTTACTTACATACATAAAAATAGAAATGAAGAATAAGAAATTGTTGTATAGGTTATTATATTACAAATTTATAGTGTAATAACAAAGAATAATTAAAATGTACAATAAGTGTAAAATAGCCCTATCGTAGATAATAATGTCGGAGTGTAATATAATTGTTGTTCAAATGCTTGACTATTTTTTTTTCTTATAAAAAATATGTTTCTTTGTTTGTTCCGCATGCATTATGAGAGGACAGATACTATCACTCTTTTTCTGTACTCATCTTATTGTGATGAAACTTTGATAAATTTTAGGGCGCACGGCCGTGAAGTTCTTTCAGCTGAAAAAACCATCAAAGGATTCGGGTGTCAACGCATATTATGTATCACGTACATCAATATTTTTCCACAATGCCTTTTTTATACAAACCTATACCTTATGCTACCTTATGATATGCAACTTCAATACTGTTGCTCAGGAATAGGTACATTATAATTTATTTATATACACAACAAACTTGAAAAAAAACTAAAGACCTATAAATAAAAGATGTCCTCCAACTGTGGGCTCATAGGAACAGTCCCAAAAATGCATTTATGAATTTCTCAGGTTTTTTAAAATAAGACGTATAACATTTTATCCCTTGTCACACTCAAACGTGAATAGGTATTTTAATGACGTCGTGTCGCCGTCGTGGCGTGATCGTGTCGTTGACTATAAATGTCTTTATAAAATTAAGACGTCGTAAGGCGAGTATTCCGCTGGTCAACGGTAATTGCCCGGTTAATTAATATCGGGCCATTCAGATCAGATGGAGTCTCCGAGCTAGCTTGTTCACTTGAGCTGAACTCCTTTTGGTCTTGCGGTACTAACGGAGTTTTAACTGCTTATAATATTTTTATTGATCTTATTATTGCTTATGTCAACCACACACTGACATTTAAATGACTCCATTTCATAAAAATACTTTCATACTTCGTTCAAATAAGCGGAATAAATAAAACTCTATATTTTTTTTGGATCTCATCATTGCTTATCACATACTTTGTCTAAATGAGCAGAAGTAAAAAATTACCAGTAAGACAAATAAAATAGATTAAACAGCAATTATGTGCCTACGGTGGACAGATAAATACCGTTTACTATTAATTAACGGCGTCAGTATAATAAAATAACATATTCGGACAAGCTGGTAAGAAGAAGGCTTTGATGGCAATTTATTCACACTTCATTTTGATAAAGTGTTAATAAATTTCTATAATTTCATTTGAGAAATAATAAATTGATCCACAAAAAAATAGTAGGCTAGCACATAAAATGCTAAGTTAGCATCTAAATAGAAGTTTAGGTGCTAACTTTGTATTTTTAGGTGCTAACTTAGTATTTTTGTGGGTTAGGTTAGGTTAGTTTGGTGATCGATTAAATACAACCCATTTCATTTACATAATTTCTACAACAACGAGATTTGGTCTTCATCTCCCTTTATAGTAAGTAATTTGACGTTACTACCCGACGTGGATGATCCCCAGGGCTTGTTTTACTTCCAGGGAGGGACTCTGGCACTTTTCGTATCCTCCAAAAGGTTGGTAGCAGGTATCATTAAAATAAAACTAATTTAATGAGGAGGGACCCTAGCCGTATTTCATTCTAGAAATCGGCTTAAGCCGCGACGAACGACAGTCACTCAGAGAGATCCACAAAACGTAATTTTACGTAAAATATATGAAAATAATCAAAAAAGAATACTTTAAAATAGTAGCGTGAATTGTTTAGGTAATTATCTTAATTAGTTTCATGACCACAATAATATCTGCTGGCAAAAACGCAAAAGGTAGATTCTTAAATTGCTGGGGGTTAAGTGAATTAAATTATGTTTTGGAACTCGCCTCGGAGTATCTGGTTCCGACGCGAAGATGCGGGCTGGTATTCCAGCCATCTGAGACCTTGACGGAAATGCCTTCATCAATCCCCTTGCGGATTCCAAATGAATTTCTCAAGAAGGTTGGCTTTCGGCGCAGGGCCGGGCCGAAGGGTTTCCGACAACTGTCATAAATTGGACGTCAATCTTTGTCAATGGCATTTTTCTTTTTGGGTAATAGTTTGCAAAGGTTTGACTATTTTCTCAACTGATATTATGTCGGTAATATATTTATATCTCATTGTTATCTGTATTATTTACTTTAAGTGATTATTTTGCTTTTTTTGTTTATGGGCGTGGGTAGGCCTAATAAATGTTCTTTCTTTCTTTCTCTTATTGTTGTCTCCTACGTTTTACGTAGTGCTGAAAAAATGTAAGAGTATTTTTTGGTTAACGCAACGAGTCCCGTTAACCCTTTCATAAAGCTTAAGGTAAAAGCGAGTTCACGTCAGTAGGGTTAATCCAGGGATGAACTGTCACCGACATATTTGATGAATTGTTGTTAATACTATATCCGTAGTGTTTATTTAATAGTTTTTTATTTGTAAGTGTTCAAATAGTTTCTAAACCATTCAAACGTAATTTATAAATTTATACATTTAACATTTAAATGGTAACATTTAAATGAATAATTTACCCTAATACGGCTCTGTACACAAGTGTACACATCCGATGAAAATTAGCCAATTGTGAAGGATACTTGTGCTGCCACGTTAAACTGGGCTTTATGTGCCTTATCTTAAAGATCAGATGCACGCGTTCAATAATTCATACACGGGGCAGTGCAGTGGCGCCCAATTAGCGAATGCCTGTTACTGACGAGTTACTCGCAAAATGGGAAGTTTCCATTTTTATATGGTGCCTTAGATCTTATTGTTACCGGCTAATGGTATGTCGTTAACGTATCTTCGTTGCTTTTACTTAAACCTTTATCCTGACGTTAAATCTTCATTGATTTCAAGTTAGTAACATGGACGTTATTGTAAAGCACTGAATGTAAGTTAATTTCTTTGCTGTTCCCGAGTTTTTAAGCTCGTTTGCGTAGGGACTTCGGTTTGCGAACGACTTTCGTAGATAAGTGACCTAATTAAGTAATATAAAAGTTTTCTCTTACTTTCGAAGCTATTTTTTAAAGCGTTGGTTTTGGTTGCTATCGTGAGATGGCAGTCGAACCTGAAGGGGGATAGTGTAGTTGGTTAAGACTTAACTTCCCTATATTCTATATACTTCTATAAACCGGGCCTTTTGGGTCTAGAACCTATGTTCTAATATAATAAGAAGTTACAAACTTTATTATTGCCTAATAAATAACAGATGATAATGAATGTTTTACTTCATCATGTTGCAAAAACTAGATTAAAACATTTCAAAACCTACTAATAAAGTTTATCAATTTAATGTGATTTCTAAATGACTTCTCTAAGGTCAGTAGCACTTAATTTTCATTATAACTATTATAGTCCACCACTTGCTGTATATCTATCCTATTAAGGTTATAATTAATTTCAGCTAACGGCAATATAAGACACAGTTTAAGCACCTGTGTTCATCGGAACGTGTAAGTGGAACCGATTGCGTTACCCATTTGGCAACGCCTCCTCACTTTTACCGAATAGGGGGGGAATGGGGATCAACCTCCTAGTTAATAAGTGGGAGGTGTCGCAAATCGCAATAATGGAGGGGAGGGCGTGCACACTGATTTTGTTGTGGAGCCCGAGATGGGAGCGAATTGCTAGTAAAGGTGTATGTATGATTTTCAACGCAGAATCGATGTTCTATTTTGTAATTGTCGTTACTTCTCCTACACAGCTATAAAATAGTCGTTCTGAATGGGTAGTAGGTAAAAGTGTTTAAATGATTAAAAGTATTTATTTTTAAGTTTATTTGAATTTAAAAAAATACTTTGGCTTTGTAAACCCATTGTAGAATATGAAACGACTACGAGCGATACCAAATTGTACCATTTTTATTAAGTGTTTTAATTTGTCGCTAATTGTGTTCTAAGCAGAATAAGCGGGTCGAGGTTTTATTCAGAATATGACTGTATGATCGACAAAATTGTAATATGGAAGTTACTTTTTTGCTTATTTTTTCCGACAAGCACCATTATTTTGCATTGAAGGATTCTGCTTCAAGGGTTAGTAGGTTAAGTGAAAGCATACGGCTTGGAGGCGTAAAAGTCGAAGCTTTAGGGACGCAATTTTTCTGGGGTGTAATTTTGTAGACAATAAAATCTCCAATGATAGGTAATTGGTAGGTAACCTAAATTAACAAATTGAAAATAATGCAAAAATGTTACACAAACATAGTTTTATCACTCTTAATTTCAAGGTCACCGAGTTTTAAAAATCCCAGTAGAGAAAAGTAAAATTTGGCACAATTTATTTATGGTCCTAGTTAGACTTAACCAAAACCGCTGCCGCTCACGCTCCGGCCCACACCTCAGTAATGAGAACATGAGTATCGGTAAGCGACGCCATTTATGCTAAGATGCAATTTCCGATGCGATGCACCGCGGCCAACAAATGGAATTAGATCTGTCCGATACGAAGAGTAGCTACCATTCGTATGAATGCGATCAACTGGGACTTTAGCAAATTGCTATTTTATTTTATGGCACATTATTTGTTCCTACTGATAGTGCTTATTATACTTGAAATTATACACTAGTTAGTGTTATATTTTATTGCTCTTTAATTCTAATTAATTAATTTTATATCATTGACGGTTAAGTAGTACATGGTTAAGTCTTTGCAATGATTTTTTACAAGACAAAGAAAGTTTTTTTTAAATTACTCGTAAATATGCTTTGATCATAATATACAATGCGTCTAGGTATATTAAAAGTATTGTTCATATTTATGTATGTATTTATATTTTTAACATAAACAGCCTGGTTTATTTTGACTATAGTTTGACTTTGTTCTTCTAAAACAATTTTTGACTTTTACTAGAATGCTGTAGTGGTACTGTATGACATTGTGGAAATTGAAACTTTTGCCTGATGTAAATTTGTTAACCTAGAATTTTTATTTTTTGTTTTTTTTTTGTTTTAGTTTGACTTTGTTCTTCTAAAACAATTTTTGACTTTTACTAGAATGCTGTAGTGGTACTGTATGACATTGTGGAAATTGAAACTTTTGCCTGATGTAAATTTGTTAACCTAGAATTTTTATTTTTTGTTTTTTTTTACATGTTGTGGTTGTCTTCTATAAGTTTGTTTTGTGTTTATTTGTAATGGAAAGTGTCCTGCTATGATCGGGCATTTTCCAATATTTTTGACGCTGTAAGGGAGAAAAGAGCTGGACACTTGCTGAGTTTCTTGCCGGTTCTTCTCAGTACAAGATCTCCCGCCCAGAGTAGACTTACGAACCGATGGCATAGTGACATTCATAAGAGCTACTTGTAGCCTAAACTGAATAAAATGATTTTGAATTTGAATTTGAATTTATGGACCAGCAGATTTTTTCTGCCTTTCAGATTAGTCTCATAGTAAAGGTTTTTCGAGATCCAATAACGAACATGATCCTAAAATATTGCAGGATTATAAATTGCCAGTCGCCACCCTGCACAATCAACGACAATATACAGCTTTTGCATAGTTTATTTCACAATAAAGCTGATTTGTGGCACATTTACAATCTGTGACTGTCACCATATGGGAAGTGATCTCCATTGGGAAACAACAGGCCAGATAAATGCAGTCCCACATTATTTATCGCTGTGAATCGAACAGTATTATTGGTTGGATTTCCTATAAATCTATTGGTAAAATCTACTCTATTGTTAGACGCCTCTAAATCAGTTTATGGTCCTAATAAATTATAGGTGTTTGCCAAATGAAGTGATAATAAGCGGGACATTACCGCTATTGGTTGATCTGATAGGGACGGAGCTGAGTATCGAGCTGAGGATTATATTGGTGTTTTATACGACACACTTGCCCTACTTAGTAAATATATTGTGCAGATTTAGGAGATACGTTCCTTTGCTCATTGAATACAGCAGATGATTTCTTTTTCGTAACATAACAAAGGGGTGTGCCAGTCATATACATCACGGGTTCTTCTAAGTCATATGGTTGAAAATGTATTGAAGGAATTTGACAGTTTCGGATAGGTAGATATGCAGGCGTCTGTATAATAAAGTATTTTATTCTATTCTATAGACAACCTCCTTGGTCGAGTGGTTTGTACACCGGTATTCGTGGTGTCGCCATCTCTGAGGTCCTGGGTTCGATCCCCGATCGGCTCAATCTAGAAATTATTGTTTTTCTAAATTGTCTCGGGTCTGGGTGTTTTCTATTTATAATAAGTATGTATTTTAGTATTTTAAGTATGTTTATCCGTTGTCTAGTAACCATTTTAACGAGTTTCATAACGAAGCTTATCTTTTTTTTTTTTTTTTTTTTTTATACATAGCACGGCAAATGACTCCATTTCACCTGATGTTAAGTGAATATGGAATCCAAATGCGATGACAACTGGTGCAGCGTGAAAATAACGCAGCATCAGTTACCCTCACTCTGCCGGCCCACAAGGTGCCTCTTCACGCCTCGTTTGAAGGACCCCATATCATAGGAAGGAGGGAAAACGTGTGCAGGCAAACTATTCCATGTTTTGGAAGTGCGACAAAAAATGAGTCACCAAATTTCTTAGTGCGTGATGGAATATTTGAGACAGTGAAGCGGTGACTCCGGAGAGCAGCACGCGTACTCCTATAGAGGAAGGGAGAAGGAGGGATGAGGTCAAAGAGTTCTTCAGAGCACTCGCCATGGTATAAGCGGTAAAACACGCTTAGTGACGCAATATGTCTACGCAATTGCAGAGTTTCGAGAGTATTTGTGACTTCTGCGTTGCCGATAATGCGTACAGCGCGACGCTGCAATCTGTCCAAAGCATCTTGGGCTAGATAATTGGTGTGAGTGTAGGAAAGTTTATTATTATCTATTATTCTATTCTATATTTATGAGTGGCAAAGCGCTCGGCCCAATACACGAAGGTCTCGGGTTCAATTCCCAGGTCGAGCAAAGAGTGTGTCGGATTTGATCACCAAGCTGCAGTTGGCAAGCGTGCTGATTAAGCCAATACCCATAAATTGTCGTGATGACTTGATTTCAATGATGGAGGCCTTTGCCCAGCAGTGGGACAGTTATAGGCTATTTACTTACTTACATATTATATTTTGTACTAGTTGACCCGGCGGACTTCGTACCGCTTTGACAGTTTCTATGACAACAAAACAAACGAAGACATAAAATGTTTCACAGCTAAGAACATATTGTATTGGAAAATTAAATTGTCGTTTTTAGTATTTTCCGTTACTTATTATTTATGTTTTTACCGTTTAAGGCGAAGGGTAAGGCACACTAGCGCCACCAATTGATAATTTGACAATTACTAACGGACCGGATCTTTTTTAAACATTGCGTACCGTCTGATAATAGGAAAGCATCCATAGTATTTATTTAATAATTGTGCACTACTTTTTGTTGCGTGGTTTATTCACAAAACGGGCTATCGCATTTATTCACAAACAATGGCCACTTTTGGTGTTAGCGAATGAATACAAAAACAAACCTAAAAGTAGTGCACAATTATTAAATAATAGATATTTGCCTAATGTCGGAAGGTCCGCAATGTTTGAAAAAAAACCCAGTTTAGCAGTTACCAAATTAAAGCCATTAGCGGCGCTAGTGTGCCTTACCCTTCGCCTTAAACCTTCCCTGAACTTCCACAAATATTTGAAAATCTAAATTAGCCAAATCGGTCCAGCCATTCTCGAGTTTTACCGACTCAAACGAACAGCAATTGATTTTTATATATATAGATAGAAGATAACATGATAATAATCCCGCTGGTAATACCTAAAACCATGCAACTATGGGTCTGAAACCGTAGTGGTCCAACTTCTACACCACAGAGGTAGTTTAAAAGGCCACATCAACAACAAATCGATAAATATTTATTAAAGGAAATGTTTAAAACAAGGAATACGAACACAAAAGGGAAAACATTAGTAAAATAGAACAATGTAATGAAGATACAGAAAGGGACCTCAAATAAATTTCAATTACAATCGTGTTCTTAGCGTTGTAGGAGCAAAGGTTTAGCAATTCAAATAGATTTATGTGTTTGTTAATATTCTTTGAGATCACCTGTTCGGACCCGCACTGATAGCGAATCCTTTAGAGTTGTAAGTGACTTAGGCTGTAGATAACTATGGCACTTTTACCTAATTCTGTTTGATACTTTATGAGAATGAGTTGGACCAACTTGTCTCGATTGCGGATCAAGTTTTTCAAAATTCCAAATTTAAAATCCTTTTTTCAGTTTAGGTTACAAATAGCTCTTATGAAGGTCGCTATGCAATCGGTTCGTAAGTCTACTCTTAACTTAACTTAACAAAATGTTAGCGCCATCGTTTGAAAGAATTGCAGCACTTTCTTTGGTGTAGTTTTAAAGTACAAAAATAATTAACTATACTAATATTATAAAGCTGAAGAGTTTATTTGTTTGGTTGGTTGAACGCGCTAATCTCAGGAATTACTGGTTCGAATTGAAAAAATATTTTTGTGTTGAATAGTCCATTTATTGAGGAAGGCTGTTGGCTATATTACATCACGCTATGAGTAATAGGAGTGGAGCAGCAATGAAAAATGTTGCAAAAACGGGAAAATATTTTTTAACGCGGGTGAAACCGCGGGTCACAGCTGTAACAATATATTATAAAGGGGTAACGCAAAATGCTTGGTATAGGTATCCTAAGCATACCTTTGTCAAGTAAAGACTGTGAACAAAGAAAAACTTATGGATACGCGTTTTTATAGATAAGTATAGCAATTTGTGCAAATGAATCCTAATTTACTAGAAGAAAGTTGAGATTTGTTTTTGTAATGGTACGCAAAATATTAAAAATAAAATAGGTCCTAATATTATTTTGAATTTAACAATTAACAAGACTTTTTAAATGTTTATCTTACTAAAAACAATGGAACTAATAATCAAAAGAGAAGACAACAGCTGGTCTGCTGGTAACTGGTTACAAGGTTTTATGTTTTCAACAACAACTGAGCCACATATGATGAATAACGGCCACCGCCGCAATGCATGTTCAGTCACGATCATTACCATGAAAACCATGCAACTCTCCAAATAGAGTGGAATAATAGTTATAACTAGCAGTGGTAAAGGGTGGATATCTGAAGAAGGGAAGCCGCACTAATAAAAATTTGCAATCCAAAAACTTAACTCAAAAAACCATATCAGTGAAAATAAAAGTTTTACTTTACTTTTACAAAGACTTTTTTTTTAATATTTACTGGTAAACACAGTGCCTTGATCTCACCTGATGTTAAAGTGATGATAAGGCCATTTGGTGGAAGCGCACTTTACCCGGGATCCTCAACTAGTGAGGCACTGGCTATCTTATCTCTAGCTGCCGGAACACAACAATGCTACAAACATTGTTGTTATGGCGACATATTAGACATATTAGACTCATCCATTACTAAACATTGTGTGTTAAATGAATGAATGAGTACTATAACTTGTTAAGAAAATAATGTTTATCTGTATGAGATATCATGTTGACCATTTTCTAAAGGGAAGTCGATGGGAATCGGGTTATATGGAATCTTCGCCACTGAAAACCAGTCATAAGTGTACCTATACATGTTAATGCTTGTGACTGTACACTTGCAACGCCAAGTGTACCCAAAGGTATAACGTGTGCGTTACCGACCTTCAATTTATTGCTTCTTATGCTTCTACGAATTGGAATTTCACTAGATTTAGTACCGTTCGAACCGGAGCACAGAAATGCAAAACAATGCCGCTTCTGAGTCGGATTCTGTGCTTCCACAAGGCAAGGTGATAGTATTATGCTGGTTTGAGTTGTATCTAAAATATTCATCTAACAGCATATTTCATATGACTTTACTTCGTATACAAACATTTAAGGGGGTGCAGCGCGGACGCAAAACTGCGAGTTTCAAGTATCTTTATGATAGCGAGCGAGCGGCGCGTGGCAGTGGTGTGACAACGGCGCACGACTACGAATACGCACGCACACTAATATCTGTACAGAGTAGGCTGGTGATTTAATTAAAGCAATGTTTACTTTCGTAAAATCATAGGCGTTTGGGTAAAAAATGATAAAAGTCTTAATATTTTCATATTCATGTTTTTTAATTGAAAAATAAGACAACAGTGACCTGCGGAATATCAATACAAACATTTTGATGTCAGATCATTGTTTCATTTGTGCTATATTTACAAAGTTTCTGAAGAAATAAGTTTTTAGATATCATTATTTTACGTATTGTTTATGCAGTTTCTGGGTATTTGTTTCAAATTTCAAGACAACCACGACCTTGTGAAAGGATCAAGCTAACCTACACTAGTCCTTTTTATGTATAAGACCTATTCAGCGCCTAGCACCAGTGACTTAAAAACACGTAAATTTTCAAATTCCGCACTGCACCCCCTTAATGTGATGCAAACGTTGGCCAACGAGGTAGATTATGATAAATGATATCGATAAGTTCTGTTATTCCACTCAATTTCAGATAGTTACTACCAAACCACGCATTCAATGCTTATCTGGCGAAGATACTCGAGTAAGGTTGGCTCAATATTTGCTTATAAATGAGTTTATCGGCAGACATACTTTAAAATTAAGACTTTGTACACTTTATAGAAATTCTTGGCACTGATAACTTGCTAATATAAATGTACGTAGATGTACACATTTACATAAACACATGATAACTTCGATGTTTCACGTTTTTGTTGTTATATATTGAAATATAATCTTTGATCATAGGTACTAAACTTTGCGGATATTTAAAAACTATTAATTTATATTTAAGCAGACTGTGTTTACAAATGGAAGATTATTTATTTATGCAAGATGTATGTTGACTTTGCAATCATCATCATCATCATCAGCTCATTTTTCTGATGAGGCACGAGCCTTCCCTATAGAACGGGCCATAAAGCACTACGCGGGCCCAGTTCGGGTTGGTGGTTGTTAACAACTGCTAATGCAGCCGGGACCAACGGCTTTACGTGCCTTCCGAAGCATGGAGGAACTAGAGATTATACATTTTTGGTAACTTTGCAAACCTAGTTTTAATTATGAACAAAATCAGTATAACAGTAAAAAACCAGGCACCACCTAAGACTGGTCTTACCTGAAGATGAGGCTGCTCATACATTCTTAAGTTCAATTTTTGAGCACGTATGTATTTGTGTGTTAATATATTATATAATATATTGAAACATTTTCACACTACGTCTGGTTCCTTTTAATGACCTCACTTAAAATCTTTTTATGACTTTCCAATAATAAATCTTAGTTTATTTAAATTTAAATATATCACAAACGGTATTAATGGACTATGTTATGTTACTAGTCTAAATAAACTGTTCCACCAATTTTATCGACGCTAGTCAATCGTACGTCCCATCACTAGCACAGATGACGCGTGCCACGCTCTTTACGAGCCCATAACTCATCAGTGTTGAGTCCAACGACAGTTACAGCCGTAGCCCAGTCATTAATGTATGTCGAATGACTGTAATGGAATAATATTGACGGGTCTTTGTGTGTTTATGAACGCTTTGACGGTCGCCGGCTTTATTAATTTCTCGCGATATATTAGTATTGAAGATGGAGTCTTTTAAAAAATTATATACCATTGTAGAACTTTTTAAGAATAATTGCTTCTTTATATGTAGATTTGTATTCAAAGGTATTGATTATAGAAGTATATTGATTTTTAGGTCATTTTTTACTATTTTGACCCTTAGCTTATCTATGAAAATAGTTTTGCTTTCTGAATAAAAAATTACTAATAGTAGATTTTATGGTACAGATTGTATGCATACATATTACTATCGTCAGTACTTGTAAAGTAAAGACAACTCTTATTTATTTTCACATCCGTGCAGTAAGGTGACACAAGTTGTAAGTTCTCCATGCATTTTTCCTTGTAATTTTCGCGTCAATCGCGCAGTAGTTCTCAGTGCCCGGAGCTACCGTTCCGTCTTAGTTGCTGCTCTATAATAGTCGATAAATCTCTCGGGATGAGTTACGATGACGTGGCACAATAGTCGATAGCGCTCGATACTCGATAAGATTTGCAACAAGCAATACACATCACTAGGCATTCGCGGTGTTTAAGAAATTTTATTTAGAGCAATGTTGAGCTTAAATTATTCGAATTGTCAATTTCCATTACTGATTTACACTCTCAACGAGCTGTAACGTGTAGCCCACGCTGTAAGCCAATATGAATTGACTTTAAAAGCGTTGGCTTACTAAATATTGGAAGCATAAACAATTTCTCGTAATATAGAATTACCTAAATAAAACATGAATGTAATAAACTTGTTTCGGCACTGTTCAGTAGTGTAGCTGTCAAGGTGGAAGATTTATTCTGCTATGGTTTTATTTACAAATTTTAACCATTTAAGGTTTGCTATCCTATAGATACATGCACCTATAAATACATACTCCTATAGATACATGCTACATGAGAGGACCTATAAGTAATTGACCTCTTAGTGTGAGAATCAAGTTTTTGATATCGAAGTATATTAGCGATATTCCATTAAGCAATATAAAAAATAAACAATTTAAAAGAAATAAGTTTGATTCCGCAGCGGCCTACGCGTTCGGGTTATAATTGGATTATAGCCCGAACGCATAGGCGAAACACTAAAATAACTAAAATAATAATAATAAAAAAAATTGAGCTTTCTCTGTTTTTTACCTGCACTATGGTAGGAACCGAAGTGGAATTATCAGAATGAACTAAAGATGGACGTACTGTCTTACTTGGAACAACAAGGTCACCGAAGATCTAGTTTCACCCCAATTCTACTAATGATTCATCATCATCATCATCATCTCAGCCAAAATGACGTCCACTGCTGGACAAAGGCCTCCCTCAAGGATAAATCTTTTTGAGGGGAATTTGCCATAATCGCCACGCTTGGCAGGCGGGTTGGCGATCGCAGTAAGGTGAGAATAATCACAGTGAGACGCTGCTGCCCATCCTCTGGAATGGTCCCGTAGTCGCCTTCTACGACACCCACGGGAAGAGATGGGGTGGTGCAATTCTTCGCCCCCGGCACCACACTACTAATGATTAACTTATAACGAACATTCTAGATCATTGACGAAAGAAAAGTAAACACGAAATGCATTTCAAGCCATCCGAGGACTTCTACTGATATATAAACCACTTCATAACTGAAAAAGCCGAAGCGACCAAAAGCTAACACCCCAAATGAAAATTAAAACTTCCAAAAGCTGAATCAAGTAACACGGTTACAAGCGCACTTATAACATGCACCGTTCACATAATCTGTAAACCGGCATTATACCATTCCCTGATACAGATTAAAGGCTTCATTGATTCTCGGGGCCGCATGCATCCAAGTAAACATTTGACCGTAAATTTACGAGGGCTGGACGTGATAATACGCCCATAAATAAAGGCTAAGATGAGTTATAACGGCGCTCTGTACAATGGAGATTATTATCTCGCCAGTGGCACAGTAGACATGGGGCAGTATGGTCGTATTGCGAATCTTGATGTGCACTTTTTTTAAATACGTAGCGTTTAAAAAATGGTTTTTAACACTTTTCCAAATAAGAAGACTAATTTATATGCATTAACCTCTTTGTTGTCGTAAATCTACACACAATATAATTGTTTGTTCTGGTATACAAGGTTTAATGTTAAACAACCCTTGCCTGTTCAAAAAGGTTTTATGGAAAGGGGTATTATAATCCGAAAGTTTTTTTTCTGTCGCGTCTGGCGTCACACGGTTGTCGAACCACGCAGTGTGTGTGCGTGACATTTTCTTTGCCTGTAGTTGGAACTTCACCTTACGGGTAAATCCTTCAACTTCTAAGGAACCGGCTATCTTTTCTCTAATTGTCGGAACACACCAATGCTACCATTGATGTTATGACGGATTCATGTATAGTTTTGTGTTTGTTCCTGTCGAGCAGCATAACTCTTGATCATCATCATCATCATCAACTTACGTAAATCGGTTCGCTTATATTAAGAGTGCATTAGATGTAGTACTTAGTTCCATATTTAGAACTAAGAATTGTAAATAAAGTTACCTACTGACTCTCGTTGACTACTAGCTGCAATGCGGTTGCGAAGATATGGAATCACGAATTCGGGCGAAATTGTGGGTCACAAAGGTTAGCTGCTGTGGAAATGTGGCTGATATTGTTGTCCGGAGGTGTAAAGTGCCTTTCGCCACTGCGAAACACCGTGTTAACAGACCTGTTTACCATTTTTATGGGAGCTAACAATAGCCGACACGTTCTGTGTAAGGCTATCTTACGTAGGTACCTACAAGAATAACGTCACCTTTTGAATCTTCTTAAATGTTTTCGGGGTTTGATCCGATATCTATATCATATTAAATCATCATCAAGAATGAGTCCACAAAATTGTACGATAAAATAAGAGTATAAAAAAGAAGACATTTTTTACTTTTTTATTTTTAAGTGTTAATTGCTTATGACACTAATGTCGCTCTAAAGCATTTCAAAAATCAAAAAGCAGTGACAAAATTCAGCGCTTACGTCAGCCTTCCTGCTACCAGGCTGCTAACGGTCAGTGCAGCCGCCCGGATTGCGGAAGACCCAGGTTCGATTCCTGGCTGGGTCTGTTGGGCGTTTAATTTTTTCACTGTATTTTATATAAGTAAATATTTAATAGAAGACATTTTAAAATTAAAAATGTGTCTACGGCTTAGCGTTCTTTCATTTTCTTCTACTTGCTAACGAAACTCTATCATCATCATCATCATGAGCCTATACTAGTCCACTGCTGGACATAGGCCTCTCCAAGTGCACGTCACCGAAAACGAAACTCTATATGGTGGTGTAATATTTAGGTAAAAATTTTCCATGCCAAATTTTATAATAAGCCAACAGGCAATTTAATTCCCAATTCATCAGATCTTTTCAATTTCTGTTCATACATTTTTTCTTTCCTATTGTCATTCAAACTACTGCCGTGTCATGTGGCAACATCGATACGGATAAATTATCTTGATTCTGTACGATACGGAATGATGAATGAAAATTGTACTTCACTACATAGTATAAAACAAAGTCGCTTTCTCTGTCCCTATGTCCCTTTGTGTGCTTAGATCTTTAAAACTACGCAACGGATTTTGATGCGGTTTTTTTTAATAGATAGAGTGATTCAAGAGGAAGGTTTATATGTATAATACATGCATATAGTAGAGCAACACCGATAATATCAGCATTGCAACCGTGCGAAGCCGGGGGCGGGTCGCTAGTATGTAAAATAGGGCCTAGAGGAGATGCTCAGAATCTGCGAATAATTTAAAAATGAAATTGCTCAATTTTGCATTTCAAACCTACAAAAGTCTGGGGGGTAACCACGAGCTCTTATAGCTGTATTATTGCAGTTGTGAAAACGAGACGCGAATTATGTACTTTGGGGTAGACTTTTTAAGTAAAAGATTTTATTTAATAAAATTACTGTATTGAATAAACAATTTAAGACAATGTCTGTTCCTTACGCTACTGAAACGAGAGTGTCCCCTGGTCCCGTCTATCGTCTCGCCCACACACTTTGATATGACGTCACTTTACCACCCTACACTTACACACACTTTAACACCTCCACCCCTACTTCAAAGCCCTTTCTTCTTTTAAGAAAAAGGGCTGCTCGTTGCGGTGACTTCTTCCAGCTACAGTTGAACTATCTTCAGGGTCTTTCTCTTTCTTAGGTTTATCTTCCTTCTTTCTTTTCTGTATCTTTTTGTAAATAACAAAAGCTATTACCGTTGTTCCTAGTATTATATAGATAGGGACAGTCCAATAATAATAATCATTATCTTTTAGTTCATCCAAGTTAACCAATTTTTCCTTCTCAATCAAAGATTCTAGTCTATAGATATCATTCAATGGAACATTGTCCAATAGTAGTGGCTGGTTTACATTTTTTACAGTAATATTTTTAAGTTGAAATGATAATAGCTTGATAGGCGATCCTTTTATTTGATTCTTATAATTTCTTACATTATATGATTTAGTAGAAAAACTGCAACTATCAGGAACTTCAATCAAATATGTACCATAGCAGGATTTATAAATTTCTTGAGCACACATCAGATGTATTTTTGTATTGTTAGTGCAAAATAATATATAATGGGCATCATCAAGTTTCTGTATCAATTCAGTACTGGCCTTAAAATGTGTATATTCACAACTTTTAGACAATTCTTGTTCTAATATAAGTAGGTATATGCAGTCATTGGTGGTTTTAAAAGTGGCTATCAATTCTTGCTCTTGACAGTAATAGATTTCGTGAAATCTTTTACACTCTTGGTTTATATAATAATAGTTTTTGTTATTCATTGCCAGATAAGGTTTAGGTGGAATTAATATAGTACTATTAGAAGTAGGAATAGGAATAAGATGATAATATGTGTATGTATCAAAATGCATTATAGGGAACTTCAGAGCGAACACAACCTTATTATCTACAAAATAAGATCCACAATCAATAATATCGTAATAGTCTCTCACTTCAGTGTTTTCGTCCACCAATAACTCTGATTGATCATAGAGATCTTTTAAGGTATTTAACATAAATTGAATGTTGGATGAGCTGATAACACTGTGATGAGTTACACCTAACTTAGAAAAACTAATGGCATTTTCTATCGAAACTACATAATCCAGAATTATTTGCAAATTAATTTTTAACAAATTAAACAAACTGTTAATTTTTATATAATCTTCCAGTCTATAGTTTGTCATATTAATTTCTTTTATGATTTCATTAAATTTTACATGTATTTTATATTCATTAGCGGTAACAGTGGATAGAGTTGTATTAAGTACATCCAAAAACTGTTTATTTAAACTAACACCAGAATTAACCTTATCTTTTAACCTTTCCTGATTCTTTTGCAATACATTTATAGCTCTATTGTAATACAGTGCATCTTCATGATCAAGGTTACTTAACTGGTTATTGCCTTTATGATTGAACCCAAACCATCAATAAGTCCGCGTTTTTGGTATGATCTTTTAGTTAGCGCATTATATTTTTCATATATAGTTTCTAGCATGTTGACAAGTACTTGATTTGAAACAATTAGTGTGTCACTAAAATAACTGGGATCAGAGGACTTAATATAATCTATATAACTACCTAAATAAGCTTCTATATTCTTAATGCTATCCTTTATCTTATCTAATTCAAAATAATGTAGGAACACATGTTCAGTTTTCTTAAATTTAGCACTGCCTAACTTAAAGGGAAGTATCCCTGGATTTTCCACCAACTCAGTTGTCAGAATTTGATGGGCCTGCAACATTCCTGAGATCCTGCAACAAGTTATTTTGTTGTTTCAGAGGTTTTCTCAAAATACGTTTATGGTGGACAATTTCCTTATCATCTAAGACCTTAAGTGCTAAGTTACTTCTTACTCTACGTCCTAAATATCTAGGTTTCGTCTTATGACGAACTGCTAGAGGGTTCTTAACATATAGGGCCTGTCCCTCTTTATAGGTTATAGGTTCTTGCCTATCTTTGTTAGCGTCAAATATTGTTTGTGCTTGATTCGAAAGCATCTTTTCACTTATATGTTTATATAGTTGAATACTGACATCTCTATGCCTATTTATATAGTGTTGCATATAAATACTTTCCAAATTTATATCAAATGGTACGTGACTACTGGTGTGACCATTTATAATTTCAAAGGGTGTTTTGTTTGTAACAGAGTGAGTACTATTGTTGTATCCAATCACGGCATAAAGCATTAGTTCAGTAGTATTTAATTCCTTTTGTGTAGCAGATAAGATCCGAATATGTTCTAATACTGTTGAATGAAACCTTTCAATTGCTCCGTTTGACTGAGGATTGTTAACACTTATGAAATGTAATTTTAATTTATGTAAGTTAGCGAATTCTTTAATAAGTAAGTTATTAAACTCAGTCCCTTGGTCTGCTGTGATACTCAAGGGTACTCCATGGTGAGATATAAAAATAGACAAAGAGTTTACTACGCTTATTCCAGTTAATGACTCTAATGGGTATGCTTGTGCATACTTGGAAAATACATCAATAATTGTTAAGAATTTTTGTCGATTTACAGTTAATGTATCTATATGCAGAACTTGAAATGGCTTGTCAGGTAATGGAACTATTTGCAGATTTTGTTTACAAGGGTTTCTTTCGTATTTGTTAGTCTGACATGTATTACAATTATTAATATATTCGGTAATACTATTTTTTATATTTGGCCAATAATAATGCAATCTAATTCTTCTTTCAACTTCTAAAATTCCACGATGATTAGTGTTATCTTCGTGAAAATCTTTAACAATCTGATATTGTTTCTCTTTACAAGTTACATCTTCAACTTTAGATTTAGAAATATTGATATTATATGCAGAATTACTATAATGTTTTTGTAAAGTAGATGTAATTATTGGAATAAAATTATGTTCAGCTAGATATAATCCGTATTTAATGTTAGGTTTAATGTGTTCTTTAAATAAGTTAATAAGGTCAGATTCAATATTATTCTGATTTATTTGAGCTAATATTCTTTTTTTACCCGGAAAAACTTCAATTACTTTTGGAATAGAGGAAGAATGGTAAACAACACTAAGATGTATTTGATTATCGAAAATATTGATGTGCTTTTCAGAAATAGGTATTTCTAATACTGGATTTTCCAACTCAGTATGGATGGTACTACATTTATCAGACATATTATCATTAACGGGCTTTCTGGAATAATTAACTATCATTGATAATGGCAAGTCATCTTCAGAACTAAAAGACATATTATCAATTTCATTGTTATTTATTTGTAGCCTAGATAGAGCATCGGCATTAGAGTTACTTTTCCCTTTTTGATATATAATTTTATAATCAAACTCTTCTAAACGTAAACGCCATCTAGTGAGCCGACTGTTGGGTTCTTTGATGTTCATTAAATATTGTAAAGGTTTGTGATCAGTGATAATATTGAATCTGCGGCCATATAGGTACGGCCTAAAATACTTAGTTGCCCACACAATTGCGAGCAACTCCCTTTCTATGGTGCTATATTTAACTTCAGTATCATTTAATGTACGGGATGCATATGCTATAGGTTTATCGGTTCCTATAGCACCCTGTGAAAGAATTGCGCCCAAAGCAAAGTTTGATGCGTCAGTTCGTAGGTTAAAATCTTTCTCAAAATTAGGGTACTGCAATATAGGGTCATTTATTAGTAGATTTTTGCAATGTTCGAAACATTTGATGTATTCGGGAATCATTTTAATTTTAGCACCTTTTTTTAAGAATGAAGTCATAGGTTTGGTTATGTGAGCAAAATTTGGGATAAATTTCCTATAATAGCCTAGTAAACCGAGGAATGACTTAATTTCTTTTGTAGATTGTGGTATGGGAAACTTCTGAATTATACTTATTTTTTCTGGATCAGGCTTAACGCCTTTATCTGTAACTATATGACCTAAGAACGGTGTTTCTCTTTTCATAAATTCGGTTTTATCCAACTGAATTTTAAAATTAGACTCCCGGAGTCTTTGGAATACTGCTTCTAAGTCCTGGATATGCTCTTGGAGTGAAGAATTATAGGTAATTATATCATCCATATATACGGTTACGTTTTTGAGACCACGCAGCACGTTGTCCATAACGCGCTGAAAGGTAGATGGAGCGTTTTTTAGCCCAAAGGGCATTCTGAGAAACTCGTAATGCCCTCGAAACCCGTCGTCAATACTGAACGCAGTTTTGGGGATATCCTTAGGGTTCAATTCAATTTGGTGAAATCCTGATTTTAAGTCTAAAACTGTAAAATATTGACATCTACCCAACTTGTCTAGAATATCATTAATATTTGGAATTGGGTATCTGTCACTAACGGTCTTTTCATTCAATTTCCGGAAATCAATAACGAGGCGCCATTTGATTTCCCCAGACGCATCCTTTTTTTTTGGCACAATCCACACCGGAGATGACCAAGGACTATTGGAAGGACGTATAATTTTCTGAGCTAACATTTCTTTTATTTGTTTTTCTACTTCAGTTTTATGCACATGTGGATACCTATAAGTTCTTGCAAACACTGGTACTTCATCAGTGGTGATTATTTGATGCTTAATCTGGTTAGTAAATGATAAGTCCGTACCAGGTGTATAAAAAATGTCACTATAATTTTTACACAATTTTAATAAATTATATTTTTCCTCCTCATTTAAGTGTTCAGTTCTAATAAGAGATTCTGCGACTTTACTTTTCTCTGCGACTGTATCAAAACTAAAAATATTGAAATTATTATACAATGTATGCGCTATAAGTGGAGAACTTAAGCTTACAATGATGTCATTATTTGTCGGGTTAGTTATTTCTAGGTATGCATAGCCTGACTGAGCTTTACTTATCGTCGCAGGTATGCAACACTTATTCAGCGACTCTACGTTGGGAATAAAAATATCGCCGTCCTGTACTGTTACCGGAATGTTGACTAATTTAGTAGTTTTAGATCTGACTAAAGCTTCAAAGAGATTATTAATTCCGGAATCTAAAATGTTAATCGGTATGACAGCATTTGGCGTAATTAATTTTTTATTACAAAGGTCAACATTTGCTTTAAGTTTTTCTAACATTTCGTATCCAATCAAACCATCAAACACATTATGGAATTTATACAAGTAAAATTTTGAATTAATATTTTCATTAAACTCGGAAAACAATGGTATCTGAATAGAATAGTTATTACTTGTCGTTGTATGTATATTGGTCACAGTAAAAGGTTCAAAGCACAAGGGCAAGCTGGGATAATATTTTTTAATTACATCTGGAGCTAAAAATGACTGATTTGCCCCAGTATCAATCAAAAGTTTAATAGGTGGTTCTGTTATTTCTAAATAAGGTAACTGTCTTTTAATATGAGCATTGACACTCAGGTACAAGGCCCTGGGTTCGAGTCCTGGCAAAAATTTTGTGTTTCATTATGCGAATCGGATTGACATTCCGTTTCAATCTGCTTAACATAATTATTCGGTTCAATCTGCTCTACATAGTTGCTATCTTCGAGCTCGCCGACTTGGGCGACGTCGTTATCAGTTTCGTATGGCTCGCCGCTGTACTGTGCGTGGACGCCGCCGCCGGAGTCATAACAACAATTATGCGACTGCGTTTCTCCGTACTGATAAACGTTGTCTGGGCATTGTGTACTGTGATAATTATTGAGCATTGGCTTAAGGGGAATATTTGCCGAACTATAAGATAATCCGCTCATAGGTTGAGGTTTCGGAACCGAACTATTATTAAAATTATTATATGGTAAACTAGGCCTAAACTGAGGTTGTTGGAAACGATTTAAATTATAATTAGGTTTCTGAAAACTTTGATTTTGTGGGCGAAAGTTATTATTTCGTTGAAAGTATGGTGACGTAAATCTATTTTGATACATAAAATTTTGCCTTTGAGGTTGTAATGATCTGTTTAAATTGGGTAAAGGCCATTTTGAATTATTAGAAAAGTTGAAATTTGGTTTATTTTGATCTGGTTTTGTATAAAATTGGGGATTATTATTTTTTCGAATATATTGTATATTTTGTTCTTCTTTAATATAATTAAGAGCTGTTGCCAAATCTGCAGGCCGCATAGCTCTTATGGTTGTGCCCAGTGGTTCTTTAAGACCGGCCAAGAATGTTTTTAGTGTTTGAGCTTGGAAAAACTCCCTTTTACAGATTATTACAGCCTCATTAGTTTCGTGCAATTGAATATAGTTTGTAATAGTATTAAGAATATGTATGCATCTGTTATAGTATTCTTGTGGCGTTTCATTTTCCTGTTTCATGTTAACTAAGTCTCTGTTCAAACAATTTTCGTCTCTCTGATCACCGAAATTTTTTAGTAGCACAAATTTTAATTGTTCCCATGAGGTAACTCCGTTGATATTTACTATCTCCTCGGCTTTACCTTGTAGCTTATTCAAAATATTATGTAAAATGAGTGAATTATTAAAACAATTTGGTGTTTCCGCATCGTAATATTGTGTTAAAATTGTTTCACAAGTAGTAATAAATCTATGAAGTTGGTTGGGGTTTCCATCATAATTAGGTATTATTTGTAATGAGCTTTTAATTTGAGACAAGGTATTTTCAGAATGAGAAACAACTTGAGTAGCCATTTTACAAGTCAATGACAAAACAACACAGTGACAATCGAATTCATAAAGTTTATATTCACAAACACAATAAAAATCTATTTAATAAAAAATGTGAAAGTAAAAAAAAATATTAATTAAGATTTTACACACAAAATTAGATTATTGACTCTCGTTTATCATAAACAGATAGATAATACACAATCGTACTAACCACCATGAATATGTCGATTATATTTTTTAATAATACTACTCTTAACAACTTTTATTTTTCGCAATACAACAAAACTTATACATAAGACACACAAATCAATCAAATCATGCAACAAAATTATTTAATAATAATAACCTGTTCTGAAGTTCTCTATAAGCGAATGTGTACTATTCCACGTAAACTAATGAAGAAAACTGGACTTACATAGTCATCAGGAAACAGCAGATCCTCAGCATCTTCATTTTTACCACTTTTTATATATATTATATTTTTATACACTAGGCCAAACAGAAGCTCGGTAATCGTTGCGGAGAATTTACTTTTGATTTTTGAAAAGTAAGTACCGCAACTCGATCCTGTAGACTGCGCCAATTATGTACTTTGGGGTAGACTTTTTAAGTAAAAGATTTTATTTAATAAAATTACTGTATTGAATAAACAATTTAAGACAATGTCTGTTCCTTACGCTACTGAAACGAGAGTGTCCCCTGGTCCCGTCTATCGTCTCGCCCACACACTTTGATATGACGTCACTTTACCACCCTACACTTACACACACTTTAACACGCGTGTAGCGGTGAATATACATGCGTCTCTTTTCCACAACTGCAATAATACTGCTATAAGAGCTCATAGTCAAGGGGCTGTTTAGCTTATTAAAAAATCTCTCGCATTATTTTTCAAACCCACTTATTGATTTGGTAAGACGCTTGCTAATACGACGTATAGAAAAACGCAAATCCTAAAATTTTAATGTAATCATTTTAGTTCATATACCTACTACCTACACACTGCTCATAACATAAAAAAATTGCCCACCGTGACAGTAGTACTATACATATAGATAGTACATATCCACCAGACGCCTTACAATCTAAAATTATAATAGTTCTAATACGCCATTACACTCGATTATTTTTTTAGTGCTAACATACGACGTCATTTACCGCACAACGCATTTTAATTTGCGACTGCTCTACCGTAAAGCATTTCGAGCTACCGCCGCCGCCGCCGTGTTTAACGGCAAAATGGCTTTTTAATTAGTCAGTTATGTCGCCTGATTGGTCGACCAACCAGCAACTAGTTAACCAGTTACGCTTCGACCAAAAAAAAAACCATCGACAATTTACGACGTGATAAACGTTTCATGTCCATCCCTAAACAGCAATAACCATAAATCGATTAAAAATATTCATTTAGTCAAAGGTTGCGCGGTACATAATAATCCATGTCATCAACAATGCCCGCCTATTATAAAACCATTATAATGTTCATCGTAAACAATAAATAAACGTAAAGTTTTAATCGCCGTGACTTTTTGTTTGTTCCATTCGCACAAGTCGTACGATTAATTCGATTTGCCATTTCACTATTGTTTCTGTTATTGTCGGCGAATCGAATGTTATCGATTGCGTTTCGTAATGAGCGGTCCGCAATTGCAGGTTAATAATTCATGGTTAGTTCGTACAAACGTAACATTACAATGATAATTCGGTCTTCCATGATACTTGTGAGTGTATTTAATCATTCGTTAATAAGTAAGTGGGTGGAAAATGTGATAGACAAGCATCCATTTTGATATATTTAAGGCTTTATTAAACATCAGACAAGCGCGAGTTGGGTCTGCACCGGGATGTTCGAATTACGTTCATTATTTTTAATGTAATCTAAAAAAAAATGACGAAAATTATTTACGACTATCATCACCATCCTTTGTTTAAACAATAATGATAATGATACAAATGTTTAATGATATTGAAGGACTTTACTGAAATATTATGCGGACTTCTTGAGATAATTTAAAAAGTGACGTTGCACTGTTTTGTTTCATTTGCACGTTCACGTTACACGTTCACGGTTAATAATCCACCATTAATTTACATTAATATTCGAAAAATAATTTAGAAAATAAATCTAAAGTGCCACCACGACTCTTAACTTTCCCGCCAAGAAATCCATGTACAAATGATGTGACACTGTCACTTTGACAGGTGACGTTTATTTGTTTCTTTTTTCGCAACCCATTCCTGCCAGCTTTGTTGAAAGCTTAGGTCATAATAACGCTCATTTAAGCGGCATGCGGCAGTAGGCTTCCATATTATGCGCTATAAGCTTTAGTAGGTTAAAGTACGCGTGCAACGAACAATACAGATCCCTATCAGTAGCCCGTGCTGCGCTCAATCCGCGTAAGATTCGCTTTTACAGGCCACATTGTTAACATATATGGGACACATATTTAAATGTAGAAAGCATTATCAATATTTACGCTAAGTATTATTTTAGTCAAATTTAGTTTAAAGATAGTTTTTGATCATAATTGCAGGGTTGTCAATAATTATGATGCTAAAACATTGTTTAATCCATACATCATCATCATCATCAGCTCATTTTATGTCCCCACTGCTGGGGCACGAGCCTTCCTTATGGATGGATAGGGGAACGGGCTATAAACCACCACGCGAGTCCAGAGCGGATTGGTGGTTGTTAACGACTGCTAATGCAGCCGGGACCAACGGTTTTACGTGCCTTCCGAAGGACGGAAGAGCTCGAGATGATAAATTTTTGGTCACCCATCCGATGACCGGCTTTAACCTTTTAAAAGTTGCTTAACCTCAGCACTCGCAGACTGGGCGCGTTAACCACTGCGCCATCGAGCTCTTCCTAATCCATACATTTAGTACAATTTGCAAGGTCCGCGGTCATAAGAAAACTGACTAAGGTCACCCTTGTCAAATTACCTTTTGGCCCTTACGTAATCTGCAAAGAGTTTGGAACATCACGATAAAATAAAATGTAAAATTGATCCGTACAAAGTGTTTCATTTCACGTTCAAAAGTTGACATAAACAAAACAAGATCGATTTTGCTGTTTAAATTTTCTTTGTAACAATAAAAAAACTCCGTCAGAAAAGTTGTTACTAAGTAGGTTTTGTACTGCCGAACGATAATGACAATGAGGCATTTACTATTCGAGCATAATGCTATCTGACAAATATCATGATATCGTTCGTTTAAAGTCGCACAACCGTGTTTTTTAATGTTCTATTGGCATCCACAGCCTATTCGTAATCTAAAATAACATCGATTCATCAAATTCTAGGATAGCAGTTATGCTACAATGTGACAGACACACAGCTTATCTGTAGACTGGCTTCACTGGTGTCACAATGTATATATTACAAGATAGCAATCTAGTAGGGGTATGCGTGTGATGCTAAACGTATTTAATATGGACAGAGGTATTTAGGTAGCTGATGTTAATACAATGCATTTGATGTTGGACCAAGACAGCGAACAAGCATACTAACCTTCAGATATGTAGCAGATAGTTTGTCCACGATATGAAACGGGGATCGAACCTGTATCTGACACTCGTGTAAGGATATAGCAAAAAGAAACACCAACATTACTGATACTGGCTGAAGATTACTGATTGTACCATATAATTTGAAGGTTATATTTTTAATTACAATATTAACACATTGCATAAGCAAAGCAAAGCGGAGATGAAAATAAAACTACAAAATAAAAAAGATCGTGTCTTCTTCTGAAAAGACAATGTCACTGTAATTCCTTTGACGACGAAGCCATCATATTCTTCCTGACCAGAAAGCCGCCACGTCAGCAGCTCTTAAATTACATGGCGGCGAAGCTATGTACATAAGGTGGATGGCAGCCACTCATATGGGCTTCCATCATTACTGGCTGCTTAGTTCTAAGATAGGTATAATATCTCACAGGCTCCCACTGTCATACATTCAGTTAATACTGGTCACATTGCGAACCGCTCATTACACTCACAAAATGGATAGTACTCGTTCAATATACATACAATAATGAATGAGCCAGATTACATGGCGGGCATACATCCGGACGCATTCCCCTTTTTCATAGTCAAACATGAATATACCGCGATTCATAAGTTAGCGGAAAAAGCTGCTGCAGCAAGCGTACTGCTGTACGAAGCTTCCTTCCAACTATTTCTCATAAAAAATGTTATGATATTAAGCGGAGCGCACGCAGCCGTATCCATATGGATGTATCCTCAATTAATGTTCAATAACGTTTATCCTGATTGTGGCGGAGTCGCTCGTAGAGGTATGTTATTAGCGTAGCTGCTATTGCGCGCCTTTAATGGCGAAAGAGGGGGAAATAATAACAGCACACCGCCAATTTAATTGAAACATCTCTGGCAGCGGGATTGCATCATTTCATTAGATATAGGACGTTGCGCCGCGGCGCTGGCGTTGTGCGGATAGGTTACGTGATTTCACGACTGGAACAAAAGATGAACGAGATCAGATAGATATCGCGTGTAGTAGAGTCGATGACAGCGGTTACAAAAAGTAACTCTGATGTCGTTTTGTTTTAAAAATTGCTTGATTACAACAACACGTACAGACAGACGGCGTTACGACGTCATTATGCCATCGGTTTGTAAGTCTACTCTGGGCGGGAGACCTTGTACTGAGAACAACCGGCAAGAAACTCAGCAAGTGTCAACGTCTTTTCTTTCTTACAGTGTCGAAAATATTGGAAAATGCCCTATCATAAAAGGACACTTTCCATAACAAATAAAAAGACAAAAAAAAACAAAAGAGAAATAAGAATAATAATAAGAATAAGAATAAATTTATTTGCTGTGTAAAACTTAAGACTAAATACATAAAACTTATAAAATAACATTTGTCTGCATAATAATATAATGCATTACTAGAGTGCCGCTTATGTTGTGAAGTTTTAAAATTAGGGTTAGTAGTGCAAAATAACCGAAGTGATACCTAAACTAAGTAAACTAGTTTACCCGTATCTCAGGCATCTAATCGGTGAGTGTGTGTTTACATTTTATTAAATAGCAATAAATTATAATACTTTTAATAACATTTTGCTTATGCAGCATGTTGCTGCCATTGTATTCTAACTTATGTAATAACTAATAATAATAACTAATAATAATAATAAATAATAATAATACCTATCTAAGTTTGCTAATTTACATCAGTTACCAGTTAAAATTTTCACAATGTCATGATGATGATGATGATGATTGGTCCGACCGATGTCGGTCATGGCGACCACTTCGACTCCTAGTCGGCCCGGCGCTGGTGCGCCCGAAGATGGCTAACACAACCGATCTTCTTAGTAAACTGGCGTGCGCACTGAACGCACGTAAGCTTACCATCAGCATAATTATAATGGATTGACGCGGGTTGCCGGGCCTTCAGCTCATCGCGTTTTGTATCGAGGTTGGTTGGTCATACAGTACTAATAAAGGTCAAAAATTGTCTCAAGAAAAAAAAAAACAATGTAAAACTTTGTTAATAATAATAAAAATAATAGTATGCAAGAGCAGACCAGCCTCCACAGGCGGAATATGTCGCCATGACACCAATGTTTGTAGCATTGTTGTGTTCCGGCAGAGATAAGATAACCAGTGCCTCACTAGTTGAGGATCCCGGGTGAAGTCCGCTTCCATCATTGGCCTTATCATTAGGCGACATGAAGACACTGTGCTTACCCGTAAGGTTTAAAAAAATACAACGTGTAACAAAAGGGTGTGGTCAAATTGAAAACATCCAAAGTGTATCCCATATAGAACTTGTTTGTGTTGTTATTAAGGCGAAGGGTAAGGCACACTAGCGCCACCAATTGATAATTTGACAATTACTAACGGACCGGATCTTTTTTGAAACATTGCGTACCGTCCGATAATAGGAAAGCATCCATAGAATTTATTTAATAGTTGTGCACTCCTTTTTGTTGCGTTGTTTATTCACAAAACAGGCTATCGCATTTATTTACAATGGCCACTTTTGGTGTTAGCGAATGAATACAAAACAAACCTTAAAGTAGTGCACAATTATTAAATAATAGATGTTTGCCTAGTGTCGGAAAGTCCGCAATGTTTGAAAAAAAAACCAGTTTAGCAGTTATCAAATTAAATCCATTAGCTAGCGCTAGTGTGCATTAATCTTCGCCATAAGACATAATTATTAATTTTAATTTGTTATGCTATGGTTAATGAAATATTTATATTTGTGAAGTGATGCGCGTCAGGCGCGCATAGGCGAGCAGCAGTGATCATAAATGTAAGTACATAGAGGTTACTAAACCACTAGGGCTGCCTGTGACCTGTTTATTTTGACGTGACGTCACAAATTCACTGCATACGAGATCTAGATCGGATACACTTTGGATCTTTTCATTTTGAACACACCTTTCTGTTACACGTTGTATATAGTGGTAACTAACCATATGAATTTAAAAAAGAAAAAAGGAAATTCTTAGCCAAACTAAAAGAATTTCTTATTTCAAGGTGTCTTTATAGTATCCAGGAGTTCTATAATTTAAGTAAGATACAATAAATACTAGAAAGAGAAAACATCACTTATTATATTTTAATTTTATTAAATAATTATTTAATTTTATAATTTAGCATAATATTATTAACATGTACGACTAATTATTGGTGTAAGATACATAGTAATGAATATACAATATGATTTGCAATACCCTTGCAGGGTCATAAGTTGAGACTATTAGTTTAAGATCACCTCCTATGTACACTTATGAAGTAATAAATGTTATTATTATTATTTCCTTTATTTATTTTCTTTCTTAGAACTAGATTTTTACAATATTTTAATATAAAAACAATAAAACATTATAAAAACCTAATCCTAGAGTACTACCAGCAGCGGGGCAGGGCCCAAGCTACCTGTTGTCAGGGCTGCAGAGTGAGGAACCTTCTGACAATACGTGCCGTGTCAAGGAGTACTGCCTTATTATTATTATTATTATTTAATACAGGCCGAGTACAATACCCGCTGGGAATCGAGCAGCCAGAGGTCTAACCACTAGACCATAGGCGGTTAAACGTTACGTCGATTTAAGCACTAAATATAATACCTAGAAGTAGACGTATCGTGTTCGTTAATTGGTGAGATTAGTTGTTCTCTCGCCCGTTAAGCGCCGGCGCCGCTTGTTATAAAATGCTTTCGAGTTATTAAGCAGGAACTCTGGGAACCGAATAAAAATGCTCTGAAAGGGCAGTATGTTGGCGCCGCCATTTTGTGGTTAACGGACTATGACTTGTGATTGTACAGCTCCTCTCTGTAACACACTGATTTAAGTTACTCTAGGCTAGTGTTACCAATGTTTCCGCACAAAATAAGAAGACTGCAGAAGGTTAAGCTTTATATTTTATTTTATTTATTTATTTATTAGAAATCAAACGGTCATACAGTTTTTATTATAGATTATATATAAAATGTTAATAAACAGACCTATAATTTCCTTTATTTTTACAAGTGTTAACATGAACTGTTTCTATACTATTCTATTCTATGAGACTATTATCTAAGTTAGTGCTACTTAATGTTTAAAAATGAATGAGAAACAAAAATATAATATGTAAAAAGGTGTTACTAATAATACAAGGAAAATTAAGTAATAACAATCAAAGTCTGGTCACTGATCAGGGTATTTGACAGGTTTTAGAAAAATATGTCTAATGGTTCATTATAGCGTATTTTTATGAAAATCGCCATTAAAATTCAAATGAATAAAATAACCGCCAAAACGATGGATGCAGGTCACGTGATGTCGTGACGTCAGTTGCATGTAAACAAACAGTTAGCTGTCAAATCACACCGTACAAAACTTCGAGTGACATCTTTGATTTGCTTGCAAATGACGTCACGACATCACGTGACCAATCCTGTGCGTTTTCGATCACGTGGTCAATCTTAAAATTTAATTATTTTATAAATGATTTTTCATAAAAAAGATAAATTGGTTTAAAAAAATGTTTATTGTTAAGTTAACAACTGTTCTATATTTTCATTGTTGTCAAATACCCTATGACATTTATGATTTTAACCATTTGAACCTTTTGAAATTAGTGTTAAACAGATGAATTTATACAACGCGCTCGAGCAACGCACATAGACCCTCTCATGGACAGAGCATCTTGGAACAGTCCGAGCGCAGCTGTTCCAAGAAACAGAAAACAAAACATAATAAATTAGGTATAACTACATGGACAAAGCTCTATTATTTTTTTCGAATCCAATAAGTTATATTGAGCAGTATAACAAATAAGACTTTTTCGTCCATTCTGTTATATTGTATAACTAGATGGACTAACCCATGCTAAGCAGCCGGGACCAACGGCTTTACGTGCTTTCCGACGCACGGAGGCGCCCGCAATGACACATTTTTCGTCACCCATCCGATGACCGGCCGTTGCGAATGTTGCTGAACTTTAGCAATCACAGACCGGGCGCGTTAACCACTGCGCCATCGAACTCTACTCTACTATGTCATACGAGGTATAACATATTGTTATGAATTTTATAATTATTTGTTTTAAGAGTTTTGTTATAGTTAAAGATAATAGTTTATTAAATACATTTTTTAGTTTCCTTCAAGAAGGTCAAGTGCCTTCTTTATGTGGAACGGAAAGAAAGGTCAGCTTACGGCATCAAATTTTATTCCGGTCCGATGAATATAAATAAAGCGTTTGCAGAGAGTGTATTAAGTACTTTGTGTCGCCATTTTACAAATGTTTATTAAGCAGCTTTAAGATGAAAAACAAGATATTAATCCGATAATGAATAGGATTAGCGTTGATTGCGCCATTAAGTCCTATTCTACTTAACATACAAGTCGCTTACAAAGTTCTTAATGGACTTTCTGGTTTGATTGCCGTCTTGCTAACACTGTCATTTGCTTGAAACTTTGTTAAGTTCATACATATATATATTTATAGGACAGTCAAAAATATTTGTAAAAATTAGAAAAATACACTTCTAAACACTGATTTTTAATACATACCCGTGAAGCGACAGGATTTCATTTCATCTGGGCTTCGATTTGAATTTTTTTTTTGGTTATTTTGACGTTTGTCACTTGGTCTATTTATTTATTATGGGAAAAATATCACAATGAGGTCACTGAGAGACAATTAGGAACGTTTTATATAACTCTAGTGGCCCGCTCGCGACTTCGTCCGCTTGAGAACACACGTATCCCATGATGGAACCCTATTGCAGCGCCACCTATCGGGTTCAATTGTGTTTTCAAACCATCCAGGAACCCATTGAAATATACACACAAAATTTCATCCAAATTGATCCAGCCGTTTGGGAGGAGTTAGGTGACAAACACGTTAGAAGAATTATATATATTATACTAGCTGACCCGGCGGACTTCGTACCGCTTATTTGACAGTTTCTATGACAACAAAAAAAAACAAATCGTTAAATAGTTTACGCGTGAAAGGGTATCACACAAACAAACTCACTTTTTTAATAATAAGTCTTTGATTAGGTATACTCTTGGGAATATTTGTACAAAATTTCATGATGATCGATTGAATAGTATACCTACGCGTGAAAGCGTAATCAATATTTTTTATATTGATTCAACCTTTTTTGAATAAAATCGGATTGAGTTTTCAAACATGTGTCAAAATAAAATGTAATTTAAATCAAAAGCACTAAGGAGTATTGATATCAACTTCGAAGCAATCACCGCCAAAATAACTCTCTGAGGGGGTGAATTTCAATAAAATACGAAACACGTCTTCCATCAATTCTGTTAAAAAAAAGTTTATGCAAAATTTGAAGTAGATTGGACCAAGTAATCACATTGTCCCATACAAACTTTGCTCCCCTTTTTCACCCCCTTGGGGGTAGAATTTCGGAAAATTCTTTCTTATCGGATACCTACGTTATACAAATAACACACCCTCCAAGTTTCAGGTCTCTACGATCAGCGGTTTAGGCTGTGCGTTGATCCGTCATGTCGTAAAAAGAAATTATATGTATAGGTTTTCTTTTTACGACAACCAACTGACACTTTTACTTTTTTTATTTCTGAAACAAAACTGTTTTGTATTCCAACAAAACAGACCAAAGAGATCGGATCTCATACTTAAAGTACAGCTATGAAAAAGACAAATTTCTGAACGCACCTATAAATATTTGACAACCAAGTGACAAAAAACATCATGTTTCACCTTAGAGCATGGTTTAAGTGTTTCACAGCTAGGGACATTTTGTTGACCCGACGGACTTCGTGTTTCCATGACAACAATATAAACAAACCATTTTGTATTGGAAAATTGAATTGTCGTTTTTAGTATTTTCCGTTACATAAATAATAAGTATATTATTTATGTTTCTCACCGCTTAAACCATTCCTGAACTTCCACTAATATTTTAAAATCAAAATTAGCCAAATCGGTCCAGCCATTCTCGAATTTTAACGAGACTAACGAACAGCAATAGATTTTTTATACATAAGGTCACATTTTACCAACTGCAAATATTCTGAGGATAAATTCAACAACATATATAAACTATTTTTTATTAAAAATCTTAAATTTGTATACGCTAGTTTTCAAGAAAAACGCCAAAAGACATTTCGATTAAAAAGTAAAATGAAGCACTTTCGGTAGTTTTAATTCAAAAGAGCCGAAGCAGAGAGGCCGCAATGCCTTCACCGCTTACACGTGCCCATAGTTTCATTCATACTCGTAGGAGCCGACAAAGAGGCCGCTCTTAAAAATATTACAATTTTTGTGTCAGGAAGAGCAAAAAAAAAAAAACTAGCTTGAATTTTTTTTAAATGTTAGGGGTCTCATTTCTCTGATATAATTAGATATTTTGTCAAAATATTTGCAGTTGATAAAATGTGACCTTATATATAGATAACCTAATCGAGGCCCTGACGGTTAATGACAATAAGGAAGGAAGGAAGCATACTTCGCTCGGAACCGTTTAACGACGGACGAACTGTTAGAAAACAATAATGCTACGACAAACGGTTCTCTGTTTTAAGGTTTGTCTTAATCTTATTTTTTATAATCTTATTTTTATAACAAAAAAGTGAGTTTGACCTTATCTGAGGATTGAAAAATCAGACCTAAAAGAAACAAAACACGGAATAACTATTCGGAACTTATTCTCTCTGACATTCCGGGTCAGGTACTCCTCCAAAAGGTGCAGGTTCAAATCCTGCTCGTGGAAATTTTTTCAACATTTGTGTTTTATAATTTGTTCGCAACAAAATTTGCGTTAAAAAGTTATTTGAACATTTATAAATAGCTTGCTTACTTCTTAACTGATCTTTAATATTTGTAAAAATATTATGATCGGATGTTAGTGACGGTAGTTGTTGACATTGATTGGGCGCCTTTGGCTTTCAAAGTAAAAAGTGTTGAATAATTTCGGCGGGCTGGTTAGAACCACGATAGCTCAATTGGAGGAGCACCTGACCCGGAATGTCAGAAGGGTGCAGGTTCAAATCCTGCACGTGGAAATTTTTTCAACATTTGGGGTAAGTGTTTTTTTTATACGTAGCACGGCAAATGACTTCATTTCACCTGATGTTAAGTGAATATGGAATCCAGATGCGACGACAACTGGTGCAGCGTGAAAACAACGCAGCATCAGTTACCCTCACTCTGCCGGCCCACAGGGTGCCTCTTCACGCCTCGTTTGAAGGACCCCATATCATAGGAAGGAGGGAAAACGTGTGCTGGCAAACTATTCCATGTTTTGGAGGTGCGACAAAAAAACGAGTCACCAAATTTCTTAGTCTTTCTTAAGTAATTTCTTAGTTAGTGTAAGTCACTTTTTATATTGCTATTTACGGCATCGTAAAACTTAAACGGTGATGATGTAACGTCATCAAATAAAATACATTTTTTTCATTGAAGTGAAGCAAAAGAGAATAATACTATTGATTAAGCAATTATACTTACCGATTATGTTGTTGTTTTCTTAAAACGGCAGAATATTGTGTTTCACCAAGTAAATGTTTAGTTTTTATCCAAACGACAAGCCTTTTAGCAAAAAGGTTATGAGCTAAACGCCTATGATATATCGGTTAATGTTAAGACAATATTTTATTGAAGAAAAACATCGCCGTACTCACGTAACAATTTTTATTGCTTTTCTACTTATGTGGAATTGCGTATAATTGCTCAACTGCATCCCGATTCCCGGTAGCTACTTAGAAATAAGGGTTGGCGTACACTAGAACCTTTGTTTTTGTGAAAAATAAACTAAAGATCACCTATAGTAATTGAGAATGTACCATTCTTCTCTTATGGCCGACATATTTAGATAAGATGGTGGTAGTTACCTAGGCGGACTTAAAACAAGCCCTACTTCCAATTTAACCAAGTATCTGAGCACCATGTACCCCCGCTGAGAATCGAACCCGGGTACCTATTATTGGTAGTACTAGTGGCTGATATCAGGTAATAGGTAATTATAGTATCTAGAGCTAAGTATTGTCATAATTACAGGAGATGACAAACATTTTGCAATCACAGGAACAATAAAAAGTAAAGAAATAATATTTATTATACATAACTACTCTGCCAAATACATACCGCCCTCAACGATCTCTTAGTTGTTTTTCCTGATTTGGATGTTTGCTGATGATGTAAAATCGTTCCTGTCTACAAGTTTAAAATTTTATGAAAATGTGTAAATATTTTATTTTTATGAAGATGGCTTTTTATGTTTTAGTTTTTGTGAAAAATCTTATTGTAAACAAAAATCAAAACTATCACGTTTTGATTTTTGTTTATATTTATGTAATTGGGAATAATCATGTATAATTATTAAATTAATTAATTAATTAACAAACATGTAACGTAAATAATTTTGAAATAATTAGAATTGTAACAAGAAATAAACCCTTTATGCGTTGGCCCTATGAAGGACAATTTCGACTCTACTCACCTGCCAATGGCATTATAAAACAAACTTACGCCAAACAGATGTATAGAAGACAAGGAATGGAATGAACAATTATAACTACTTTCGTTTACCCAAAAAAAGCTCAACTTCATATAATTAAAACTTTAAATTAATTTATTATCATACAATACGTCGCCGTAATTGCAAGTAAGTAGAATATTATTTAAAATAATTGTTATTTCAACTCTAAAACTTTTACTGCTACTACTTTTTAATATAACTATAATTATTATATTTTGTTTTCTTAAGTTCACGCGAACTACACATTGAAATGTACAATCTTTTACAGATTGTACATTGTTGTCTTTTACATTTTGTCTGCGTGTGTATCACTGTGACCACAAAACCTGTAAAAAAGGCGTAAAACATCAGTTTAAAATCAAATGCAAACTGATACGTAAAAGGAATTTTACGATATTATTTTTAAATCGTAACGCCCTTGTACCGAATTGAAATGAACTCAATTGAACAGCAGTTGCGTTTTGCGTTGCCAGATCAACTCTATTAGATCACTACATAGTATAAAACAAAGTCGCTTTCTCTGTCCCTATGTCCCTTTGTGTGCTTAGATCTTTAAAACTACGCAACGAATTTTGATGCGGTTTTTTTAATAGATAGAGTGATTCAAGAGGAAGGTTTATATGTATAATACATGCATATAGTAGAGCAACACTGATAATATCAGCATTGCAACCGTGCGAAGCCGGGGGCGGGTCGCTAGTATAGAAATAAGATAGAGGCAAGAGTCGCGTTTTCGGGATCAATTCTATCAGGTAGAGACAAGAGTTGTGTTTTCGGGATCAACTCTATTAGATACATTTAGATAGCGGCAAAAGTCGCGTTTTCGCAATCAATTCTATCAGTTAAGCTTGTTAGATAGTGTCAAGAGACGCGTTTTCAGGTTCAATACTATTAGAAAAAGGCAAGATATGCGTTTTAGGGATCAGCTCTATTAGATGAGATACCTACAAACAAGATTTACCATTTCGAAAGTTTACTTTAGAGTCTTCGCTTAGAGAATCGCTGCTAAGTCCTTTGCTGTAATTATAATCATTTCACCGTTTCCAGAAGTAATTAGACGCAAAAATTACACTCCAATTAACCACTTTGTGTCCATCTAATGACTTGCTAACGTTTGTATTGCGGCCGATTCCTTATACTCAACACTCGCGTCCAGGATCGCCTGCGGTGTGATAAAATTGATGTCTCATTCTAAAGGTTAATACGTTTACCCTACAATCTATTCTGTCATTTCAGTGAGCTATTGAGTGAGCATTGAGTGTGATTAATATTATAATTTATAAAAGCGGAGCGTCGTTGCTTGTTCACTTTTTCTTTGGCTAAATTGTTTGCAGTTGCAGCTTTAAAAATGGCTTAATCTAACACTTGTCGAGCTAAATTATGGAATGGAATGGAGACCTATTTTTCCGTTGCCTCATTCTTAACACCTTGTGGGTGATGAATTGAGCACAAAACGAACGTAGACTGTTGACTGAGATGTCTTCAAGAATTATAATAAAAGTTCTTATTATGTTACTTTTTGTAGATGTAACACTTTGCATAGCATTAATTTTCGATATTATTGGCGAAATTATGTTGATGTCATTACTTAAACGTTTTGACGTATTGATTGCTACAATTTTTTTTTTTATCAATGATTCTAGTGTACCTACTGTTTATAATATAAGCAGTAGTGTACCATATAATGGCTAATTTAACTTCTTAATTAATTACTAACGCCTCGGTGGTCGGAGTAATAAAGCTCTCGGCCCCATATCCCCTTGAGCGTCGAGCGACCAGCAGGTGGCCGATAACAATTAAAATTCTATTGTGTCTGGGTATTCGACGCTTGAGCTCATATTCAAAGGTCTTGAATTCAATTCCGAACAAAGTGTGTGTGTTTTCGATAGATATCCCGGGTTTGTGATCACACGCATTATGCAAGCGTGGTGATTAAAAGTCAATACCTATAAATTGTAGCGACGACGAGCCGCTGCACTAAAACACCTTAGATTACAGTCGTGTTTACAAAACAAAGAAAAAACAATTTTAGTTCCGATACATTTACGGAAATCCTGAGCCCAGCAGTGGGACATATTTAGGCATATAAGAATGCAGTAGTAAGTTACAAGTTAGAAAACAGATGGGTGGCCAAATATCTGTAGATTCTCTGTTTCAAAACGCACGTGATGCCATTGGTTCCAACTGTAAGATGGCGTTATTTAACAACCAATCCGCACTGGGCCAGCATAGTGGGCTCTAGCCCCATCTCTACTGGAAGGAAACCTGAGCCCAACGTGGGACGTTTTACTGTAAAACACTAGCCGCTGCATCAACACACCTTATTAAAATGCAGTACATGTTACATTACTTACAAAAAACATGGCGAAGTCATCATCGGACCGCGCCCGCGCAGTCACACTTAGAATAACAACAGTTTTAATGACAAAATTTGTATCACCAACATGATCGGAACTGTAATTTTTATTTATCAGCTGTGTCATCACAGGTACTTATGAGCTATTAAACTTGAACATTCTTGATATTTAAATACCACTCCGCTTTGGTGCTGGCAAATGGGGCGCACGAACCGATTAAGGAAATTGCTAACCAAATTGAATATTATGTTACTTTAGATTTTGTGACATTTTTATTGGACGCACGTTTACTTACCGTTGTTGTACTTAGCATATTGATTGTGTCCGATGATCGCATTATTAAAAATGAGACGTTTTATATAATAATGTGTCACACGATGCCTATTTCAGTTTTATTTTTATAGGGTAAATGAAGACGTTAGCGTTTATTCACAAAAAATATGTTATAAGCACAACATGTAATTATGTTGTATGTAACAATGACATCGTCTAGAAAATTATTTTACAGAGAGTAATCGATATTTGTTTTGTTTAGATCTCGTTTTCAGTTTTATTTATGTGTTTAATAGAAAACAAACGGTAATACAGTTTTCATCATTCATTAAATATAAAATGTTAATAAGCAGACCTATAAGTAGTTTCCTTTATATTTATAAGTGGTCATATAAGTTATTGCTACTTAATGCGGCTCAGTACCGCTAGCTCCAAAAATTTTATCCCGTCAACTCCAAATTTATTTCGTTCTTCTGACAAATGAATGGGAAACAAAAATATAATTTGTAAGAAGGTGTTAATAATACTACAAAGACAAACATTTAATAATAATTAAATTTTTTGTGAATGTGAATCTAATCTAATACCTTTAAACGAGTAATTCTTGTATATGTACATATATATATAATCTGAATCTCGGAAACAGCTCCACGAATTTTCATGAAATTTAGTATGCAGGGGGTTTCGGGAGCAATAAATCTATCTAGCTAGGTTTCATTTTTAGATCATCGTTTTATCGTTTGATATTTCAATTCTGGGGACAATAAATTCTGATGCATAAATACCTCCTGGTGAAAAAGAGTTGGCGAGGTGCAATTTTGCCATACAGCTCGTTTTCGTTATGACGAATGACGCATACAATTCACATTGAACATGAAACTATACTCTGATTATTGGCTGCTGACCGCCCCAAATGGCGATGACGCGCGACGTGTACAGGGTCACGTGTGTGGTGTGTGTACACTTCTGAGGAGGAAAGGAGGCGAGACCCTGACGCAAAGCGTGACGAACTTAAGAGCCGCTCGCCTCCTAATATACACTACAACTACACCAATGGCGACCTGACGTACCCTCACTGTGCACGAATATTTACTGCAAAAATTGGGTATATCAGCCATCGGCAAGGTTGACATCATCACTCTGATAATCTCAATTAAAAAAAGAGCAGATCGAAGTGACATTACTGACACAGAATAAATACTGACTACTGTTGCTAGCGAGAAGACGCGTCGCAGTAAGTTTTAGGTATTTTAGAGTCGTCTGCGTAACGAACGCCAGTCGCAGTATGCAGATTTCACCTTTGATTTACGTCGCGGCTCGTTACCGGGAGATGTGGCTGAGAAAAAACTGGATGGGTACAGTCGGGCACATGCGACATATTGCAAGTTACAACGAGAAAAAATCAGCTTTTGTCTTTTTTGTGGTTCGACGGAGACGACAAACAAGCATATTGTAATTGAATTGACAATACACCTTAGTATAACTTTTATGAATTTGAACTTATCACTGTCGTGATGCTTTTAAAAAGAAAGTCCGTATTCTCTTATTTGATAAAACCTTGGCACAATCATCTCAGTAATGTCCTATTTATAAATTATATATTATACGTATATTTTTGTAGAATATTTGTAAAAGTAGTTCATGTACCTAATAATATACATAATATTAGTTTATATGATTGTGGTGTTACAAAAAATTATGATAAAAAAAATATATCTTAAAACGCACAATACATACTTACATAATTATACAATTGTAATATAAAATATTAATATATAATATTATTTTTATCACTAAATTTTTGATCTTAACCTTATTGCACCTACCATGTTATCTCTGCACCACCCTATGGTTGACTGGTAGAGAATGCCTCGGGTATTAAATTCGCCATGTTAGTTATGTTGCAAAAGTTTTGATATAAATAAAATAATAATAATAACCTCGCTTTTATACAAATTTATTTTTTTAAAAGCTTCTATAAGTTTGTAAATTATTTTATCAAAATATCTCAGTGACTAAAGTATGAAGTAATGTCAACTGACAACAGTTAATCAATAACGACGGTATGCCCACTTGATACAAACTGCAAACCTGCAAAACCGGGTCTGATACTGGTGGTCTAACCACTAGACGTACGGTGTTTTCTTTTAAAAGCTCTCAAATTGCATAAAAACTTATATTTTAGACACTTTAGCGTTGTCTTGTCCCCTTCCATCCTTGCCGTTTAGGCGACACTATCAAATCCTCCTCTGAGTATCCATGAGTATCCATCCATCTTACTTTTGTCTTCAACTTCCATTCCATCTATCAACATTCATACTCTCCTTGAGTTATGTGTCGCGTCCCTCATTACGCATCCGTACCAAGATTAACGATTCCCTTACAGCAAAGTGACATGCATCATGGTGAAGTACAGACGCTCGCACATCAACTTGTCCAAAACTGTCGAATTTCTCCAATCAATGTTCAACCATATGCCATGTAGATAAAGTTTCAAGTCTTTTGAGGAAATTTGACAGTTTGAGGTAGTTTGATGTGTAGGTGTGTACCGGAATGATGAGTGCTACAGTGATTTAAGAACCCGATCAGCTACCGGCGCCTAATACCTTTATGAATCAAGTTAAGGATGTTGAGATACAAGATTTTTAGCCCACGCTAGTTCATACCAGTTTATACTTACAGCTCCGTTCAGAACATCATGATCATGCAAATAGACGGTAACAACGAACAAGACAGGAAAAAAAACGTTTCTTTCAAAAGAACGGTTAATCTAACAATGTTTTAAGAATCTGTAAACATATGTAGAAATGAGGAATAATATATAAATCAAAGCTCTATTAAATTTTTGGATAACCTCAGTTCTGCAAAATTAATACCAAAACACCTGCAGAAAAACTTTCAACCTGTGAAAATTCTTGAGGCGAATCATGGAGCCAGGGTACGTTCCACAGCACTCCTATAGGATAGAGTCATACATATCTTCCGCGGAATTATGGGAGTTGGTAGTATTTATAGTTGGGTGAATGGATGGGGTCGGACATCCCGGCGTGTTGTTCTCGCTAGTTGGACGTCGCGGGATTGACGACGGAGTCTGGGATAAATCAGGTTACAACATCGATCTTTTACAAACTCAAAGAATGAAGTTTTTCGTTTCCTATAGTTTCCCAACGTGTAACGTTAAAGATAGCCATCTTCATTATAAGACATGACAAGGTTTTGTAAAAAAAATATCTCAAGAATCATAAAAGGTGAAATAAAATTCCTATTTCAATCGGTTGCAAATCAGATGAATAAGTCTCAATTAAATTAGTAAATGTGAGTAAAGGATCGGGGGAATATCACTTAATAACATCACTCATTAATCTGTCAACTCAAACGATTTCCCCAACTTTGACATCCGACAAGCGAAAATTGCACCAAACAATAAAAAAATCGCTCAAAAGGCAATTTTACAATGTAACATAAACAAGAACACACACGCATAATACCGTATTGTACTTTCTGTACACACTAAATATGCGCATGATTAACCGCTGGGATGCCGTTTTTTATCAAGCCAACGGAATACGAATACTTGTACAAACGAAAAAACAATATGCAACTGTAAATTATGTAAAATTTTGAAAAAAAAAATACAGTTCCTTTTCTAACACCATTTTTGAACACGAACGAAGGGGGACAGTTTCTAACCTTTCGCTAAGACGGTGATGCTTTCTGATGCTAATCGTAATAGCTAATTACGGAACAAATGCAAGTTGTTGCAAGTACTAATGAATCGTCGGCTTATTTAAAATGTTTATTAGCAGTGCCATATTTAGATAGTGCTTTCGCGAAATGAACACTCTCCATTTAATTATTGGTGTTTATATCTGATTGATATTAACATTGTATACTTATAAAAGTTCTTGACAAAAGGCCATATTTTTTTCAGTCATCGGCGTCTGAGAAACGAGGCTGTCGACAGTTTTTGTTGCCATTGAAATGGCATAAGTTAATGTATAATTAAGTTGGAGCGGTGATATTTACCTTTGTACCACTTAGAGTGTTGCTTTGATGTGTTAATTTCTGTTTTAATCTAACTTGGAGCGCTCATTTCCATTACGACACCGAGAAACACTGTTTAAGTGTTTCAAGAATTACAATTTAGAAAAATATCGATATATTTACGGCAGCCGCGGCCTGGCTAATTGGTGACATTTGCAATACGCGGTCTCTTCTCGTGTTATTTCTCTGCATTTGTATTTTCATAAATAGTTAAGTGCGGTGAATTAATTATTACTAGTGCTCGCCCAGTGGTCGAAATTCGACCGTAATTTTATTAAGGCTGCACAGATTGTATCCTAAGCAATGAAACATTAAAAAGATAGAATGTGGGTTTGGATTGGCATTGACAGATTTCGGCCGCAATAAAGACAAACAAGACGTGTGTGTCAAATACATATGCGTGTGTGTCAAAAACATGGTAGTGTGTGTAATGTTGTATTTGTTGATTTAATGTATTATTTATGTATAATTTAAAAAAATATTAACATTGGGATAACTTTCTCTATGTAAATTATAAGTGTGCGAAATTTGATACTCCTCCATCCGCGCAATTTTCGTAAAAACGGGTAGAAAGTTTTTACTTCACGTATTAATATATAGATTGTTTAGGTTTTTAGCCTTCGTGGCGTAAATAGTATAAAAATAAGTCGGGTCGGTCACAAAACAAAGAGGACCCACAAGGTTAGCTTATTACATACCGCGCTCGAATAACTCACACTAACTGCCGTACTCTGAGACGTCAATTAAGTTTAAATGACAATTAAATGTCTTTCCTTCTCTATTTAGCACTATACATAAGAAAGTGACAGCAAGAGATTTAATTGTCATTAAAACTTAAATGACGTCTCTGAGTACGGCAGATAGACCCCTTCTTGCGCGGACACGGATCTCGGAACAGTCCGAGCGCAGCTGTCGCGAGATTTCGTGTCCATGAAAGGTTGTCTATTGTGTGCGTTGCTCGAACGCGTTTAAAACCGCCTCAGTGGTCTAGTGGTTAAGACCACCAGTTTAGACCCAGAGGTCCCGGCTTCGATTCCCAGCGGGGGGTACATCTTTGTGTACTCGGTATGGTTGGTAGTAGGACTTGTTTGTACGCCTGGCTAGCTACCACCATCTTATCTAAATATGTCGTCATAACATCAATGTTTGTAGCATTGTTGTGTTCCGGCAGCTAGAGATAACGTAGCTAGTACCTTACTAGTTGAGGATCCCGGGTGAAGTATGCTTCCACCAAATGGCCTTATCATCATTTAACATCAGGTGAGATCAAGGCACTGAGCTTACTCGTAAATATTTAAAAAAATATATGAAGCTAACCTGCTGCAGTCTAATTATCTTGTGGTACGGTACACACTGAACGTTTATTAAAACTGTGAAACAGAATGCCATAAACAATTATAAAGGTTGTTGCCATGCTCAAGACACGTTTAAAAATACATAATAGTACCAATTACTCAATTATGAATCACATTATTGTTAATGTGACTCTCGCCATCTTTCGCTTATATCCTAAATGCATTTTGATTGCGTACTGCGGGTTTTCTTAAATACGTAATGACTGCGTATTATACGTTGATTTATGACAATTATATGGGTATAGTGATGATTTTTGTAAACATGGTCGAACCGATAAATCTTTGTCATTATCCATCCATCATTATCAATATTTTGCAAATTAACTTACAATTTTTTAAATATAAATAGTTACAAGTTTTTATTGGAAACGAAAAACATCGAGAACCTAAATAACAAAGTAAACACAGCTAAATCAAATATTATGTTTAGGTATATTTGGTAGTATTTTCCAAAGAACGAAATTTTATCATGTTAATATTTACATAAAAGATAAACTTACAAAATTTGTATTTTATTATAATAAAATTAAACTTAATCAAAATGAATTGAAAACATTTTTTACAGCTTTAAATTAAATGTATATATATAACGTATGGTATAGCACTTGAGCTCAACTACTAGCTCTCTACATATTGAACTAAACGTGTTTCCTTTAAAGCCTCTAGTAAAATAATTATTAACGATCACTTAGCTACCCTACGGAGGCACGCGCCATCTACGACATTCATACAAGAATGCGACTCAAAAATAGAGTTTTTATAACCAATACATTTTAAACACGTATACATTTCGGAGTTGAAAGTTTTTCAAAAAAGTTTATAATTAAAACGACTTTTTATTTTTTCTTTACGCCTGCCGGCCAGTTCGTTTTAGTGTCCCATTATCGCTCGGCCACGATCATGAGCTGTTTGCGGTGCGTCACGCGATTTCTCTCTACATTGCGTTTGTTCTAATATCGTTAACTACGACTGTCCTAGTACAATGCGCATTAAACTAGATGTTCGATTGCTGCATCGCAATTCGCTCGTACTCGAGCCGGCCTTTCAGTGTCATAAGCGCAATAAATTCATTCTCTACTGATACCGCGACCGTGGACAGTAAACGACACAACATGTTAAAGTGCTTGATAAAGACCTAACAAGGCGCCGCAAAAACTCTTTGTATGTCATCGCTATGAAAACGTATATTATGGGAGCGCTTGTAAGTAAATTTTGTATTTTATTAACGACGGCTACGCGAACAACACTGTTTAGTGTAAGTTGAGACAATCGATAGAATTAATTATGTTAAACTCTTTATCACTTTAAAACATTACGTATCATTCGAACGTCTAGAGAGTATCTGGCATAGTCCTCCATCTTTATATATTTTAGGCTCGCGAGCATCTACAAAGACGGAGTTTCACCGGAATTTTTCTTGTAACAACACGTGTCGTAAGCACCCACCTGTCTTTTCGGAAGACCCGGGTTCGATTACTGGCTGGGTCGGGTAGGCATTTAAATTTTTCACTGTATTTTGTAAATATTTAATTCAGCTGAACTGCAGCAATTGGCACTTAAAAATAAAAAGAAAAATTTTAAACGGAGTCTCACGCCAGAAGAATTACGGTGAAACTCCGTCCTTGTAGATCCTCGCGATCCTAAAAGATATCATGATATTTTTATTTTTATTTTATTTTAAAAGGAGGCAAACGAGCAGGCGGTTTACCTGATAGAAAGTAATCACCGCCGCCCATGGACGGGTGTCCATGGGTGCAAAACCAAAGAAATCGCTGATACGTTTCCGGCCTTGAGGAAGGAGTTGGATCTTGAGGAAGAGAGTAGGAATCGGGAGGGGGGAGGGGTAAGAGATGGGCCTCCGGTACTTTCACTCACTGGACGAAACACAACAGCAACGAGTGCCATTGTTTCTCGTCGATATTATGTGAGAGGGTGGTATTACGCCGGGCGAGCCGGCCCATTCCGTGCTGCAGCGCAGCGTGACTCTACCACTCAGAAAATGGTGGACTATGCCAGATACTCTCTAGACGTTCAAAGCAGTTTGACCAACACAAGGTCAAGTACAGACGCCTGCACATCAACCTATCCAAATCTGTCATCATCATCATCATCATCATCATCAGCTTATTTTATATCCCCACTACTGGGGCACGAGCCTTCCCTATGTATGGATAGGGAGAACGGGCCATAAACCACCACACGGGCCCAGTGCGGATTGGCGGTTGTTAACGACTGCTATTGCAGCCGGGACCAACGCCTTTACGTGCCTTCCGAAGCACGGAGGAGCTCGAGATGATACATTTTTGGACTCCCATCCAATGACCGGCCTTTGCGAAAGTTGTTTAACCTCAGCACTTGCAGACCGGGCGCGTTAACCACTGCGCCATCGAGCTCCTCACCAAATCTGTCAAGTTTCTTCAATACATTTTCAACCATATTCTTAAGACATAAAGTTCAAAGTGTATTGAAGAAATTTGACAGTTAGTGGTAGTTTGATGTGCACGCGTGTGTACAAAAAGAAAACTCAATGAATAAAGATACAACTCAAATAATTGGCACGTTTGTACAAACTGTATTGAGGCTATCTCAATAATCAACAGTTCTGTTTTCATTAAACATTTTAATGAGACCCATCTTGCTGTTTTGTTTTGTAAAAATGCTTTAATATGTAAACAGAACAGTTAACCTTTATATATTGGAATTTGAGAAATTTCTTAGCCTTTTTAAAAAGAGTCGCTTTTAACTTTTCTACCGCATAAGTTAATATACTACTTATGATGAAAATTCTGTTTTTGTTAATAACAGACTGCAATGGAAAAACTGCAATGCCTATTTTTTATTTGAAAAACAAACAATTACAAAGCACATTTTTTTTTCATTTAAAATTCAAAATTCAATTTTTTTTTTTAATATACTTTAGTACAAATCAGCAAAGTTTCCACATAAAATCAATTACAAACGTCTCAATAAATTCAATTCATTAAACGAATTAAAGTTAAACTAATAACATTAAAAACATACTTAACATTATATAAAAACTGTGATAAATACAAATTTAAAAATGTATAATATACATTCAATAATTAATAATGGTCGCCATCCAGATTTGTGCCATAAGGCAAAATACTTAAAGTACTTACAGCCAAAACAAACTAACTTAATGACGTTTTGTAAAGGTTTTGTAAAAACTACACAGAAATGACACACACACTGTATGGATGTTCTTATCGTGTTAGTTTACATATATTTTAAATGAAATTTTATGTAAAATAGCGCAAAAGGATTCTAATAAAGCATGTCATCTCAAATTTATTAATTTATTTGATTTATCTGCTATTTGTTACCTGAATAATAAAACTTTTATACCATATTACTATAACCCTAATATCAGATAACTTTTATCACTTTTGGTTCGAAATCAAAAATCTTTATCCAAAAGGACTATAACCCAAGTGCCAGATAGATAGATAATACAGATTTTTAAAGTTCATTTCAAGATTTGGAAAACGAAACTTTATTTCTAGAATATTTTTTCTTCATTTGACGTAAGTAGGTGTTTTTGATAAAGATTCTAAGATGTAGCAAAAACAAAAAGAACATTGGGAAAAATAAATGTGGTTATATGATATTATCAGACACTTTTTAATAAAAGTCCTAGGTAAACATTCTAGACCGTAGTTCGTTTATTATTTAACATAAATAGCTTTTAGTAACTTGTTTTTAGATGTTTTCAAGATAACAAATTTCAACGTAGCTTAATTGCAACGGCCTGGCATGAATTAAATAAAATTTAATTATAGAGATGCCGCAGGAATTGAAATCCGTTTTTTGCCGTTCTTTATTGAATATTGAAAAAAATCGATAAAATCGAGCAAAATGGGTGTCAGAGTGCTTAGTGTAAGTTTTATTAAATACGCTAACGAAAACGAGAATTTGTATGGCATAGAAGCAGCAAGCAGACCAAAGGAAAACTTTTAAAAGAATTTTATTTCTTAATTTAAATCTCTCTTAAAACTGTACGAAAGTTTAAAACCGGTTCGTTAGCTATTATTTAATTTTAATCTGTGCTAATTGAGTGGACTCACGTATTCACTTAAAACTACTCTTAGCATTTTGCTAAACCAAGATTATTTTGTAACACATTAAAGGTAATTTTACTTTAGGTACTGTTATTAATTAACCGTCTCATTAAAAGTTATTAGCTGTAAAATTTAACACGTCCTGCACTTTCAACACTAAGCTGAAAATTAAAAATGAAATATGTCCCATCGAAATGTGAGATCAAATTTCAACCTCTTTTTTGTTTTTATGTTTGCAGTAAAATAACGATTAAGAAGCCTATGGCTTTGGAATAAAGACGAAACGAACTAAGCACACGGCCATTATTGACAAATGAGGTGCTAATACGACATTTTGCTTTTTCAAATATGTCCTTTATCGCAATCAGATGTAAGACGGTCATTTGTTTCTGTATTAACATTATTGTGTAAACATTTTGACGCATCGCTTACACAGAAAAGTTATGAGGGCGACTTTCTATGAAGTAATATCATCGCATAATAGGCAAAAGAAAGTGGACTTAAAATGTACGGTTTAAAAGTCATTTTTATTAGCAATTGCTATTAACATATGCTAACTTTGACAGCTTTATTTGACTTATCTTTAACTACCTCGTCACTGCAGGCGCCTTGCCTGACGTTATGAGCAACGATATCTGACCGTAATAACGAATTTTCCGTTTTCAAACGCGATTCATCAATGTCACTTTGAATATCGTTATTATGACATTAATAATGTTATACACCATGACCGTAGGCAATGAACAACTTGAAGATTTGGAGATAGTCTAACTAAGGGTTAAAAATAATAATGCAAATATCTAGTATTTTTAAAAATGGTGGTGAGCAATAAAAAAAGACTATTTTAAATAAAACTAATAATAAAAAAATAAAAGATATTAACAATTGAAATAAAATTTAACATGATATTCGTCCGTGCAACACACGCTGGTTACCACCATGATTAGTATAAAAACGTATCACTACAATTTGAAAAAAGACAGTGTTGTAAAAAAAATCCACGAGCGGGATTCGAACCCGCACCCCACATGACATGACATGCCGTGTCAGGTGCACTGCCAACTATGCTATCGTGGCTCAATCCAACTCGCCGAAATTAATGGAGGGAGTAGATTTTTTTTTCAAGACTGCCTTTTTTCATATTGTAATTTGTTCGCAAAAATATTTGCGTAAAATATATGTAAGTAATCGTATCAATGCAATTTTTAAAAGCAAACTCTCTACATTATTAAATTCTTTATTTGGAATAGAAAATATAAAAAAGGAATAGGTACTAGAATTTATAAGTAAATTTAAAGAAACTTTGAAAGTGATTTGTTTATTTATTTATTTTGTTTTAATTACCTATTTTGAGTAATAACTGTATTGAATAAGTATAATGTTTTTACAGCTATGTAGCTAGAGATTAAAATAGTATGCTTACGCGTCTGGCGACACCTAAAACAATTTGTATTGTTTGGTTCCTTTAATTTTTTTGTTAATATCTTTGTAGTTATCATTGTTAAGTTAGTTCCATTAAAAAATAAAGGCAATTTCGCAATTTCGAATGTCAGCATTGCGTATTCGAGTATTTAATTAGGGATCACTACTAAATGTAAATTGTAAAAAATCATTGCTTTGTTCTATAGAAAACCGCCGTGTCTATCAAGAAAGTCGTAAACGCCTTCTTTTCGATATATCAAGTTCTGTACTCTATCTATCTTTGGCCTTAGAACAACTTACAACGACACAATGCAGTTAATAAATATTCTTCACACTTTAAAGGTTAACATGTGTCCGCAACAGAAAGACGAATTGATAGAATCTTATCAAGGAAAAAATTAGGCTCATTTTGCAATGGCATATCTCAAGAAAAAGATCGGCTACAGGTGTACAGGCGACCAGCTGGCTTTAAACAAAAACTTATCATCCACTTAACGGTTAGTTATTTTGTTGCGAACCACTTCTGACTTTCGACTTCAAACAGAATTAAAGTTCTATTGTCTGTATTTTTTATTGTATTTAGTGCATAATGAAATGAATAGGCAAAGGCACCGACTTTTTACTCCTAGACACGACCTTTTGCTTGGCTCTGGGGATAAAAAGAGCTGAAAGTTCGGGTGGAACAATACAAATAGATTATATTTTTCGAAGATTGTAGTTGGACAATATTTAGTTTTATAGTCATAAGTATCAAGGAGAATTCTCTAAATTCTAACCCATTGCATTACATAAAAAAGACTTTTTTTATGTAATGCAATGTTTTTTTATATATTTAGGCGCTCCCCAGACAGAGCAACTTGCATTGCTACAACAGGCAACTCGCAACTATCTGTTTCCATATAACCAATAAATTGTTCAGACATAGCAACTCTAGTGCGAGTTTCGGTGATTGACAACCGTTTTCAGTTGCTGCACTCGATGATTGAATCAGTTTTAAATTACCGCAACTAGCAACTGTCAAATTTGTACTAGTTGTGTGAGGATGCTGGTCCCCCCAACTGGAAAACACTGGCTGTTGACTGTGGATTTGAAAAGATTATTAAGAATTGCAGCAACCGTAAACTATTGCTGCATCTAAATAGCAACCTTTAACGAAAACTTTAAAAAAGTTGATTGTTTCTTCAACGATTTTTTTTTTATTGTAATTAAAGTTAGTTTTAGTACTCAGCCAACAAAATAAATCTGTCAGAGGCTGGCTCTGGCTGAAAACCAGTGCTGCTAATGTAGTAGCACGAGCTGAGCCAGATGCCGTTGTCACAATTATGTTACAAAATAATTTTTCAATTATGTTATACCTATGTGTGGCAATAAACGTTTTTATTCTTATCCTTATTCTTAACTAAGTCAATAGTTTATGCAACTAAAGTTGCTCTGTCTGCGGAACGCCATACAACGCATCCATAACTTTTATGCTGAATATACAATACAACATCCGCCATAAACAGTTCCATAAATAATTTTTACTTTTTATTTTTAAGTGCTAATTGCTGCACTGAAGCTGAATAAAATATTTATAAAACACAGTGAAAAAATTAAATACCTATCGACCCAGCCGAGAATCGAACCTGGATCTTCCGCAATCCGGGCGGCTGCACCGACTATAGCGTTGTGTTATGAAATTTGTGGTATTTCATCTGTAAAGATGAATCTGCATAGCCATCGGTTGCAATAACCGATGGATAGATGGCACTCTGTCGCTAAAAAGTAGTCAAAAATCAAAAAGCAGTGAACAGATTCAATGCTTACGTCAATTCTATAAATGCCGCCAGTGACCTCGCACATCATCACCTGTTTGCACAAACCTCCAGACGCGATTCCCGGTATGCATCAACATTACGACCATACAACAACGATTATTGTAGCTAATAATGGATTTCCTTGAAGTGTTCAGTTCGCACATGAGCAAGAAAAGTAAAATTATGGTTGACATAATTATTATATTGCTATTGGTCGAAATTAGACCGTAATTCATTGTGTGCCCCGCATTGTGCTTACAAAGGATTCCGCGACATGTGAAAATCCCAAATCCGAAATTTAAAGAAATATTCAAAGAAATCTATTTAGGTTTTTTATGTTGAAATGTTTTTGTTAAAACAAACGCCGACCCCAAGTAATTTCTTCTTTCTTCTTAAGATAAACTTCTTCCTTAAAGAAATGATTGTGTCATATTTTGAAGTCATAATACGTAACACGCAATAATAATAAAAAAATCGTAATGTAATAGGTGTACTCCCTAGAATATTTTTGCTATTTCTTATAAAAAAATGTAATTAAAATAATCTGTTGTGTTCATTCCGCAAATCACTCGTTTATCCAGCTTGGATGGAGTATTGGCGCAGATGCTATTTCGTATGTTTATCAAACAATTGCTTAATATATAATTAGTTTTAGTAACCTATGATAGATATCGATACTTAAAATGTCAAAGGGGTTAAAATTTCGCCACAATATCCTATAAGTCATTTCACATTTTACGTATTGATTTGATAGATAGATGCTGACGATACATACCAGAAAAGTTCCCACTCATACACAAGCTTTTCCCATACCGTCCGGGACAGATAGGGATCAAGAATGATGTGGTTGACATATAATACAAGTCTTCCTGAAAAGGTTCGAGTATGGAGCGTGCGAACTGCGTCTGAGCGGTTGTTTTTACACACCGGCGCTACTGTGTCTGGGTCAAGATGTGGTACTATAACCTCCATGCTTGATTGTGCACCACAGACAAAAAAATATATGCATAATGAAAATGATGCGGTCAGCTTAGTCGGTGGATTGAACTTTTTTTGATGTGTAACATCTTTCCGCTCGCTTTCTATAAGCAATTTGTGGGAGTGATTTCGTGAAATGGGACGGAAGTATGTGTAACAGTGTAACAAGTGTGTAACTGGAAGTCGGGGAAGCTTGTGGAAGTGATTTCGTGAAATGTGTAACAGTGTAACTGTGTAACAGAAAGTCGGGAAAGCGCGCAAGCGCGCGCCCTTTTGTAAATTAAAATCGATATTACCTTCATGACATATTATTATTATATGTGACATATTGTGTCATTTAACTATCAACGGTCATTTTGGTATGTCAAATGTCTTCTAATGAGTTTATTTATTTTATAGTTATAAAATGATGTAATACCTACCTGACCCATTTTTTTCAGAATATAATGTTAAAATTGGTTATTACTAAGGTGAAATGTCAAATGTTACACATCATATGCGACTACTGTAAGGCTCGCTCGTTTTTTTATGTTGGATGTTAAATGATGATAAGGCCAATGATGGAAGCGCACTTCACAAGGGACCCTCAACTAGTGAGGCACTGGCTATCTTATCTCTAGCTGCCGGAACACAACAATGCTACAAAAATTGATGTTTTGTCGACATATTTAGATAAGATGGTGGTAATTATCCAGGCAGACAAACAAGCCCTACCACCAACCAAATCGAGTACAAAAACATGTACCCCCGCTGGGAATCGAACCCGGGACCTGCGGGTCTGAAACGGTGGTAGACTAGAGTTAGACCATAGAGGCGGTTTTTATTTAATAAAACCTCTATAGTTCAATAAAGTAAGAACTTATTGGTAGGAAAATTAAGGACATACTCGTAAAAGACAGGAATTAGGGTAACGAGACCAGTGATCGACATGACATGACATGATGGAAATGGAGTCCAGACGCGAAGATAGCTGGTGCAGCGTGAAAACAAACGTAGCATCAGTTACTCTACGCCTTACGCCTCTTTTGAAGGACCCCATATCATAGGAAGGAGGGAAGACGTGTGCTGGTAGACTATTCCATCTTTTGGAGGTGCGAGAAAGAAAACAGTCACCAAATTTCTTTGTGCGCGATGGGATATTTGAGACAGTGAAGCGGTGACTCCGAAGAGTAACAGTCAATATGGTACGTAGTATTTATTTATGTCATGAATGTGTGTTTGCCAATAAGAAAATTAGAATTGCGTATAGAAATACGTACTCTTTGGTAGTGCGTACTCTTTGGTGATTTTACCCTACTACTTTTTTATAGTAGAGGGTGGTAGAGGAGCCCCTCTAAACTGTCAATCAATGTATTTATATGTAGATAGTCATAAATATGTATAAGTGGTAGTAGATTTAATTATGCAAAGTTTTTTCTATGCATTCAATACTGACACCTAACACACTATTTACATACTATTTGTTTGATAATTATATAGTGCTCAGGGTTCCGTACTTTACTTATAATAGAAAATCGAAATTAATAAGAATAAGAATAAGAATAAGAATAATTATATTATTTTGAGTTTTGCAATTGAATAAAAATATTAAATCGATGACTGCGAAGCCGAATACTAGTTAGCTATACTGGTTACTGTTTAAAACGGAATGCAGTCCAGTATACTGTCATCCATGCTGTCATCCATGTCATCATTTCTGGACGCTGTTGAAAGCACTGAGAGCACCTTACCTCGAAAATGCCAGTGCTTACAGTACAAAAATGGCGACGACTTATGACGTCATATATTTCTCTAGGAGACTGCGGCAGTATACTGTCAGCCATAACGGAACGAATTTCTCACCAGTAAGAGCACTGGACAGTGCTCGCAGTGTATATCGGAACATACCTTCTAAGGAACATACCCTTAAATGACACCTAAAAACAAACTCATTTGTATTTTTTTTTTCTTTTTCTTTTTTATTGGTGTTGACACTGGTGGCCGAGTGACAAAGTGGCAAAGGTCGGACAAATTGTGTTTCAGATTTTTTGATGCATAGCCCGGGTTTTTAATCACCTACTCGCATTAAGCAAACGTGGTGATGAAACCAATACCCATCAATTGTGGCGATGATTTGATTTCAATGATGGAGGTCTTTATCTAGCAGTAGAGCACTATCATTTAATTTTTACACGGAATCTTTAAAACGCAAGTTCAACTCACTACTTATCCGGAATACTTTTTCTTTAACGGCAACACAATTAAAGATGTAAATTCTATTGTTTATTGACTTTTAACCGCCTCTTTAGTCCAGCATTGAGACTGCCAGGTTCGCGGCTTCATTTCCCAGCGAACACATCATTTCTATGTTGTTTTCAATTTTGCGGACTGCGGTGGCCGTTTCCATCAGGCAGGCAAAAGTTCGTATAACCGCTCAAAAAAAAATTATTGCTTTCCTTTAGTACGGTAAAAAAATTAACGACAATTTCTATTAACAGAAACCTTTACTATACAATAGTATGCAAGCTTACAGGTTCAAGTCAGTATTTAAAGGCATTGTTACACAATCCTAATACGGCTAGCAGGCATGCGTATTTGACATGTCTTTGTCCTAATTAGTTACGCTTGAATATTCACCCTAATGCAGTATCTTGGAGACATCGACGTAAACAAACAGTTACAACACTATAGCTAACGATAGACACATGCTTCGCTATATTTATCTAAGATCAATCATTCCGTTTGAGCTTTTCGTTTTAAATATATAAGCGCCTTGGTGATAAACGAAGACATAAATAAAGTGTTAATACAGAATATTACACTGATTTGTTTTCCCATGAGCAGAGTACGCATCCTTACCTTTTGATTGCCTATTGCAAGTTTTACTCACAATTCAACAAATAATCCGTTATTGTGTATATAAAACACATATTAAAACAGACGTTACACAAAAACACAAATGTTGAAAAAGTTTCCACGAGCAGGATGTTAGTGACGTTAGTTGTTGACATTGAATGGGCGCCTTTGGCTTTCAAAGTAAAAAGTGTTGAATAATTTCGGCGGGCTGGTTAGAACCACGATAGCTCAATCGGAAGAGCACCTGACCCGGAATGTCAGAAGGGTGCAGGTTCAAATCCTGCTCGTGGAAATTTTTTCAACATTTGTGTTTTTGTAATTTGTTCGCAACAAAATTTGCGTTAAAAATTATTTGAACATTTATAGACGTTACACAAGACATATAAAGGTAAGCTTATCTCTAGAAGAGATCTTTTCCAGCCAACCCTGGCTGTGGTGTGAAACGGAAGCCTGCGAGACTATTCTATCAAACTAATTACTGATACATATACATACTTTTTTTTAAAAAGATAGCCTGGCAAATGACTCCATCCCACTTGATGTTAAGTGGATATGGAGTCCAGACGCGCAGATAACTGGTGCAACGTGAAAACAAACGTAGCATCAGTTAACCTCACTCTGTCGGCCCACAAAGTGCTTCTTCACGCCTCTTTTAAAGAACCCCATATCATAGGAAGGAGGGGAAACGTGTGCTGGTAGATTATTCCAACTTTTGGAGATGCGCCAAAGAAACGAGTCACCAAATTTCTTTCTGCGTGATGGAATATTTGAGACAGTGAAGCGGTGACTCCGAAGAGCAGCACTTGTACTCCTATGAAGGAAGGGAGAAGGTGGGATGAGGTCTTCAGAGCACTCGCCATGGTATAAGCAGTAAAACACGCTGAGTGACGCAATATCTCTACGCAATTGCAGAGATTCGAGAATATTCATCATCATAGCTCATTTTTTGTCCCCACTGCTGGGGCACGAGCCTTCCCTATGGATGGATAGGGAGATCGGGATAGTTTATAAACTACGATTGGTGGTTGTTAACGATTGCTAATGCAGCCGAAACCAACTGCTTTACTTGCCTTCCCGAAGCACGGAGGAGCTCGAGATGATAAATTTTTGGTCAGTCATCCGATGACCGGCCTTTACGAAAGTTGCTTAACCTCAGCACTCGCAGATCGGGCGTGTTAACCACTGCGCCATCAAGCTCCTCGATATACATACTTAAACTAACTTTAATATAATAATTTTAACGAAAACAAAAGTAAAGTTAAATGTAGCCTATATTCTGTTACCCAGCTGAGCAAAGCCTTCCATCATGAAAATCAGGTCATAGCTACAATCGATAGGTCGAGCTTAATGCGTGTTGATGAGAGTCCGAGCTCTGCATAAAAAAATCCGAAACACACTTTCTGATCTGGGACTTAAACCTAGGATCTTCGGATACCGTAGCGTAATAAATAAGCTAAGGATAAAAGAGGTTTAAAAACATATATTCTTCTCAAATGTATACATTAACCCTCTTATCCATAAAAATTATTTAAGCATAATTTAATTAATCATTGTTTTGTCTCTTTTTCTCAAATTCACAATGACGTTTGTGTGACGTTGACAAAACAATATTTAAGGCGAAGGGTAAGGCACACTAGCGCCGCTAATGGATTTAATTTGATAACTGCTAAACTGGATTTATTTTTAAACATTGTGGACCTTCCGACACTAGGCAAACATCTATTATTTAATAATTGTGCACTACTTTTAGATTTGTTTTTGTATTCATTCGCTAACACCAACAGTGGCCATTGTTTGTGAACAAAAAGTAGTGCTCAATCATTAAATAAATACTATGGATGCTTTCCTGTTGTCGGACGGTACGCAATGTTTAAAAAAAGATCCGGTCCGTTAGTAATTTTCAAATTATCAATTGGTGACGCTAGTGTGTCTTACCCTTCGCCTTAAATAGTTTTAATGAATAAGGGGGTAAGTTATTACAGTGAATTAATAAAAGAGAAATAAGTAAGATTTAGGGACATTGTCCATGTATATTATGCCTACATATTAAAATTGTAATGATTCAAACATTATCATAAAATTTTTTGCAATAAATATTTAAACAATTTTTTTATTGGAAAACATTTTCAAGAATACAAACTTTTTCAACACTTATTATATTAATATTTTGAAGAGACATTTTATAGCAACCAACGCGAACCATTTTGCGTCACTCCACTGATTGCCAGTCATTCGGTTTTACATAAACTATCGCTTGTTAGCGAACAATAAAAAAATCACAATGTTATAATTACCTCTTCATTGTACTATCTGTCTCTGTCTGTGCCTGTGGGCATAAAAGAGATGGCTATAAACCTATTATGTACTGAAAGGGTGAAAAACGCCGTCAAACAGAAAAAAGAGTAAATGGTGCAAAAAATATAAGCTCGCGAACTTTCACGGTATTGGTACAGACCAGAGTATAAGTTTGCTTTTAGTCGGTCACACGCGATGGGATAATCATTATCCGTTGTAGATACTGTGTGCTTATTGCAGGTTTCATGCGATCACGTTAACGAGAATTCGTTTAGCAAATTTTAACTCCTCTCGTATACATGACGCCAGGAGGCGCTGCTTCAATGCCATACCTACTAATTTTCATTTTCGTTTTCGTAATCAATGGAATACGGATAGTAAACAAAACTCACACTAGCATTCAGAATTTCGTAATCGTCACGTCTTATCGCCATACATAATTATATTAAGTTCATACATATGAAATGGAATGGAGGAGCTCGATGGCGCAGTGGTTAACGCGCCTGGTCTGCGAGTGCTGAGGTTAAGCAACTTTCGCAAAAGCCGGTCATCGGATGGGTGACCAAAAATGTATCATCTAGAGCTCCTCCGTGTTTCGGAAGGCACGTAAAGCGGTTGGTCCCGGCTGCATTAACAGTAACAACCACCAATCCGCAATGGGCCCGCGTGGTGGTTTATGGCCCGTTCTCCCTATGCATCCATAGGGAAGGCTCGTGCCTTTGCAGTGAGGACGTATATGAGCTGGCGATGATGATGATGATGACATATTATGAAATATACGAAGGTATATTGTTTTAAAATCTTTCTCTTTCATCTGACCTGTTCCTAATCTTATTTGGAGTCTGTCGGTCTACGTTTCCTTTTACATTTTCCTCGATTTTTTTGCATTAATTGTCGTAATTCACACAATTAATCCATCTTTTTTCATTCTTCATCATGGGATAGGAAGTTTACAAGTATTAAAAAAAAAGTATTGACAGCTTTAACCGCTTTTAATTTATTAAGTTATAATTATCTTTTTATATAACACAGCCGGCTTACGTTTAGCGGTCAATACCCATTGACTCTTACAACACCGTAGGTATAAAATCAAATTATTTAATAATTATAATATATAGTGAAAAAATAAATGCCCACCCGACTCAGACAGACATCGAATCTGGGTCTTCCGCAATCCAGGCGGCTGCACTGACCATTCTGCTACCAGGAAGGCCATATAATGGTCCGTGCAGCGAGTGGGCATTTAATTTTTTCACTATATTTTATAATTATTTAATTCAGCTTTGGTGCAGCAATTAGCACTTAAAACTAAAAATTATCATCAAATAATTTTAATTTAATCCAAATTAGCGTTCAAAATATTATTTATAACCATAAAAACATGAGTAAGAAAAAGTTTTTTTATCTCTACTATCTACTAACCTTATAAGTCTTTTATGTAATAAAAAAACCTATACCTTTCTTAGATCTACTCTATCATCATCATCAGCCAATATAAGTCCACTGCTGGACTGTGCCTCTCCAAGTGCACGCCACTGAGCTCGACCCGTGGCTACTCTCATCCAGCTTGCCAGCCACCTTGCAAAGTTTTCCTATAGTCAAACAGCGTCTTATACATTACGATCTGTTCTATACGACAGACTGCCGTTCTTCTTATTATTATTATTTAATAACGGTTAATAACATGGTACATAATTTCTTAATGCGATAATTGCCCCCATCTATTTGTTATTGCTAGCTTCACAAAGGGAAAGGTGATATATTATGATTTTAAAAGCTTTGACTTTTGACGTGCGATGTTGATGACGCAAATTAAGCTTGCATATACATATGTAAATGACAAATTATTATTCCTTCACATATGCGCAGTAATTTTGTTATAAATGGTCTCATTTTGTTAAGTGATCAGTTGTAATGTAAAGACTCAGCCGTTTCAGTGATCAAAGAAACTGCGTTTGCTTTTATAATATTGTCATCATCAGCCAATTATATTTTAGAGGTAGATACGTTATATGCATACAAAATAACAGCAAAAAATGGTTAGATTCTTTTTGTCAAGTTTCGAACGCAGTCACAGCACTGATACTTTAACATTTTTAATTTTAACTATTAATTTATTTAATTTTATTGCAAAAGAGGTAGTGTTATTAAAGCAATACGAACGAAAAAGACATAATAGTGTTTGTTATTGGTTATTTTTGTAACGAAAACTAAATCTAAATGTGGGAGCCAAATCATAAAAATCATTAAAAAAAAATTGTGCTTCAAAGATAACGAAAAGATATTGTATATGTTTAATTTAAGTCCCCATTCATTTATTATAGTTTTATACATAAAATGTAACAATCGCCGTTGAGTTTACGATAAGTAATAAACTATGTATATTAATATTTAAGTTGTAGTATATATATAGTATATATATAGTTGTAGTACATTGTAAACTTGTTTGTGGTTCCATAAATAAATAAAATAAAAAAAGTTAAATACATATATATATATATATATATATATATATGATAAGAAGGGGATTCTTAGTTACTATTCTTCTTCGTATCCTATCATTCTAACATGTAAAACTACATAATTTTAGGACGTTGTTGTAAACATGTTATGAAACTCAAAGTCAAGTCACAGCCGGAACCCCGCACTTACATTGGTTTCAACCGTACCATTCAATTGACATTCACAAACGATATTTCCGGTAATAGCACCTCCTTATTATACGTCATTATGTGACCCTTTCAACGGTCTTCTATTTTACGTAATAACTCACTTGTTGACTTGTTGGTGGGAATGTGAAGAGTCAAGTCTGCGGTTTTGTTTTATTTTCTAAAATTTGTGTTATGTCGAATATTAATGTGAAATAATAGTGGATTATTAACCGTTAAGTGTTTGTGAGTGTGCATGAGTGTTGGCAAATGAAACAAAACAATGCAACGTCACTTTTCAAATTCTCTCAAGAAGTCTGCCGGAGGACTTAGTAAAGCCTAAAAACATCTTTACTGAGATACTCGAGGGGTTGGGGGTATATCATTTGTCACTTCTCATTTCTATTATCATTCATCATCATCTTAGAGGAAGGAAATATTGTTTATTTATGTATTACTTGCAAGAAAAATTACTTTGACACTGGCTAAATGTGCCAATCGCACGAAGCTATCAACTAATGAAAAAAAAAGAAAAAAACTCACTTGTTTTACGTTATTATGTATATCAAATACAAAATAGCGCAGCAAAGTTTAATTTAGACCTATCAGTTTAATGCTGCTTTCGGTTGATGGGATATCATCATCGTCAGCTTATTAAAGTCCCAATTCTGCCTGCGGGACTATTTTATCAAACTAATTACTGATACATATACATACCTACTTCATCATCACCAGCTCATTTTTGTCCCCACTGCTGGGGCACGAGCCTTCCCTATGGTTGGATAGGGAGAACGGGCCATAAACCAACACGCGGGCCAAGTGCGGTGCGGTGGTTGTTAACGACTACTAATGCAGCCGGGACCAACGGCTTTACATGCATTCCGAATAACGAAGGAGATCACCTTTTTGGTCGCCCATCCGATGATAGGTCTTTGCAAAAGTTGCTTAACTTTCCCAATTGCGGACCGGGCGCGTTCACCACTGCGTCATTAATAACTTTGCAGTAGGTATTCCGTTTGTTTGAAGCTGCGCTACGATCAGCTCGGTCTCAAGTCACTCCGTCATGGCCAGTTGGCTTGCCGACCGAGCCACTATAAACTCCGATTCCCGCCGCCTATGCCGCTCAAATTAATTTAATTCCTTGCATCATACATCATACGTCATCATTTAGTGAAAATAAAGGTGGATCGTAAACTGTGTTTGATTTCTCAGATCGTAAAGCTGGTTCGAGAGAACCTATTGGCATCTAAGTGAGCTGATATGAATGAGTCGTTCTATCTTTTATCATAACAAGGAATTATAGTTTGAAAGGAATGTTGTGTTTAAAAAGTGTTTTAAATTAGTTATTGGAATTTATTTGTTTACATAACAAAACAGAACAATAGTTATTCTATGTACCGTGTAGGTACCATATACAATATTATAGCTAGACCGCATTAAACAACATCAAAAATATAAAATGTTCAAATAATTTTTAACGCAAATTTTGTTGCGAACAAATTACAAAAACACAAATGCTGAAAAAATTTCCACGAGCAGGATTTTTTTTTAATCAAAAATATAAGCTATTTCTAGTAGCAATACTAAGGAAGCAGAATTATATTGATCTCTTAGGTTCGCGAACTTTATAAATAAGGAATTGCTGTTCTCGCCATAAAAAAGGAAATTTAAAAAAAATACTATTCTGTGGCACATTTAAATAAACAAAATACCTAAAGTAATTAAATAATCAATTGTTCATGTAAGTACATTGTTTTATTTAATTTGAATTTGAATATAATAATTTAATCATTGTAATCGGTAAACGTTTTAATTAAAAAAATAACTAAATAAATAGTGTTTAATTTTTGTTTCGTTTAAGTACATAATGAAACAACGTTTTTTTAACCGGATAAAAATGAAACATGACAAAGAAACAAATACTAAAGCAAACGATTTCGAACAAGAAATCGTAGAACTTGCTCCTAGAACAATGAATCCTAAAATTAGAGTCATATGCCCGTTTTCACCGATGGCCCCTACATTTAAGGTAATTCCTAAGCCTTGTCAGGTAACAGTTTGCCAGAGTAAAACCGTCACCTACCCAACATAGGGGGGCTAAGGGTTCACATGAAATTTAGGGGTAGTCAGTGAAAACAATGTATCTCAGTCTGTTGCAGACTCTTTCAAAAACCTTTTTAATACTTTTTATGTTCTTATTTTTATACTTTTTTGAATATTGACATTTTTTTTATAGATCTTGCTTTTGGTCTGTGGTTCTTTGGCTGTTCTTCTTTGTGATTGGTATCGTGTGTGTAAAAGTTAATATAATATAGTAAAATCCTACTTATTTTTTGTTTTTGATCATTTTAGTCCAAGTTCATCCCATTAATAGTTGTCGTTATCACAGTCTGATAATTTGTTCAATATGCCTGATAACCGTCTTGTTTTAATACCTAGTGTAAAAGTGTCACGAGCAGTCAACTTTATGTATGTACATATTTGTTGCATTTACAATGTAATAGATACTCCACTTGCGACCGAATAGCTTCCATCAATTCCATTGAAGCTCGGCGCGCCAGCTATTGACGCGTATTATTTTTCAACGAACGCCTACAAAAAAAGACATCGCTCGCATTATTCTATCTAGATTCCAGCCAGTTCAGGCATTTAGAGCCTTGTCGCCCGACCGTTAAAGCATCACACGGTGTAATGTTTCATCGAACGATTTCGACACAATGCTAACAATGTTGGCGTGTCTCGCGATGTTATTCAGTCTATGGACTGAACAGTGAATTTTGAGAGGAGTGTCTACTAGGATAGAAGAAGATGATGCTTAAACTTTAAGTTCCTTACTAACAAACAAAGAATAAGACCTGCATAGTTATTCCGTGTTTTGTCCCTGTCAAGTAAATGTCATTTCAAATTAGAGTAAAAGAGACACGGAATCCTCAACCACCCGGGATCCTCAACTAGTGAGGCACTGGCTAGCTAGAGATATCTAGCTGCCGGAACACAACAATGCTACAAACATTGGTGTTATGGCGACATATTTAGATAAGATGGTAGTAGCTAGCTAGGCGGACAGCAACTTAACCGTGACTACACTTTCGCCTTTTTATGGACGCCCCCCCCCCCCCTAATTAACAGATTTTTAGCTTTAGCAACAATTGAGTGCAGACCGCCTGCTTTCTAACTGACATCCAATAACTTTTAATTCCATATTATTATTTGGCGACGAAAACTGCTGTCGAACTATGGGCTTACTGTGTCGAAAACTGGTGCCACTATGATAGATCCAAGTTTATACCTGGAATAGCGCGCGTGTTAACCGGATTTTCGTACTCCAATTTCGATGACATTACAGGATTTATAGAGATAGCTTACTAAAACAATTTACAAATAAAAACGGATACATAGAAAACCACTCTTGTCACAATCGAAGCGGTACATGACAACGTCGAGACAAAAAGCTAACACAATCAAATAGCTTTCGAATAAAAACTAAACGCACTCCATTTTATTACATGTAATGCAAGTAATGTATTGACGCAATGCTCACGATAGCGCGTTGACTTGAATAACTGGCATACGACACTGCTACTCGTACAACGCTAGCGTAGGATACACGGTAAAGATGAGTGACTTTTTTGGAATTGTGTTTAAAGAATATTTATTTCTTATTAAAAACCATACGGTAACTTACATAAGAAATTAAAAATACAATGTAGGTAATCTTTATAAACCCTCTGGGGAAGTTCGATCACTACGGCTTGAAGAATCTTAAGTTTATCGCCGCCCACAAAACTCCGGTTACATTGTAAAGGCCAAATACAGCCAATAGCCACTTCTTTTCTTTTACACAACTACGGAAACGTTTGGCCTTACCGCACCTGACCGCGTCTTCAATAGTTGAGACTTTCAGATGAAGTGCTCAGATTCGAGTAACACAAAGAGCAATGGAGCGCGCCATGCTCAGCATCTCTATCCTCGATCACATACCCAACGTGGAGATACTTGGGCGCTCAAAAGTCGTCAACGTAGGTATGCGTATTGCATGTCTTAAATGGGGGTGGGCAAGACACGTTGCTAGGCGGGACGACGACCGAAGGATCAAAGCGGTAACGGAGTGGTGGTTCAGAGATAGGAAGCGGCCTCGTGGCAGACCGATTATGATAATGATGAATGATGAAACAATATATTGTTTATCTATCTTAGTAAAGTAAGGAACACCTGCTCAGAGACGAGCAGACGCATGAAAATTCTTCATACCAAAACAAGGGTTTTCTTTAATTTATGAAACAAAATATTATAATAATAATATAAAGCAATTTATTTCTCTGTCACAATAGTTACACATAATACAGCAAGTTTATAATTTTTAGCGTGGTAGTATGTAGACATTATGAGAGAGCAGAACTTGCGCTAGGATACCCTGGGTTACTTAGTTCTGGCCCCCCACTTTGGACTTGGCTTGTGATCTTAAAAGCTGTTTCGTAAGTGTGTGTGTGGTTGTGTATGTGTGTGTGTGTATTGTAAGTGATCCTAGCAGGTAAAGCAATTTTTGGCAACATTCTGACACGTTAAACATGATTTATTAGTTATATTATTATATTGGCCATAACTTATTTTGCATAAGAAATGTGGCTTTGGTCACATACTAACAATTGTTTGTCTTATCATAAAGAATCATAAAACAAATGATTTTGAAGTGACTGTTTCAAGCCCAGACTCTTTGTATTTTGCCCATTGTCCCTTTGCGTTCTTTGTTGAATTGAATTATAAGAACGTTTATTTAGGGAAACCTACAGTGAAGTTTAGCCTAAATTATAATTAAAGTTTCAACATAACTTGCTAGTTCCTTTAGAAGTTGCAGATTATCTTCGTACACGATCAGTGTATCGAAAGCAATTATGAACTCAGTAGGAGGCCATTTTGTTATATTATTTTTAAATCTGTTTGTGGTAGTGTTGTGGCGGCTTAGCAAAGAGTAACTTAGTAACTTTTATCCGAGATAGGTTGACTTAGCTATAGCCGATCCTGACTAGGAAACCAATGGTTAAAGTGTCGAATTCTGGAAGGGATTTTTTCCACTATATTTAAATCAGGTTTAATAAGGGTCAAGCGCAAGGACAAGCGTTAAGGACATAAAAAAAACAATAATAAAAGTTGCATTTATTTTCACCATCTTGTATGAGAAATAATCATAAATGGTTGTACATAGTTTGTGTGCTTTTGGGAATTCTATAAAAAATATTGTATTCTAAAAACGATTGAGTTAAAGCATATATTGTTGTTCAATGTACCAACAGCAGGCTTTACAACCATATTAAGTTCACCAATTCAGTTCCGTGAATAGCTAACTCACTCATCCCGCAACCAGTTAATTTGTATCTAATTTAAAATGTAATAAGCCTCCTTTATAAGAACTGGCAGCCTGACCACCGGCTTGCAAGCCAAAAAAAAATATGAAACGCACTCTCATTGGTCAAATTCTTCAATGACTTGCATTGTGCGGAACAAATTTGGGTAGACACACGGTTTTTAAAATAAAACCTACTTGGAACTCTAATGGAACAATCTTCAAAAAAGATTGGATTGCTACAACGGGAACTTACGCGAACAAATTGGTCTAGCCGGTCCGCGTCCAAATTGATTTGTGATTCTGGGAACTACCGACGATTTGGTCACAAAATAGATAGGCAATAGGTTTTATTATATTGAGTCAGAACTTTAATATTGGGAAAAAGGAAATCAACGAACGTTGTCCGGGTTTTATGCAATTCATGTTTGTATATTTAGGTATGTGTTGCAAAAACTGTAGTGGGTACTTGATTCTTAGAATGAAACAAAGACAAAGACAGAGACTTTTTATTTCGCTTGAAATATGGTACATACGTGATCTTAGTTATATAAATATTGTTCTTATATTTTACCAAAAGCTGGTACGCAAAAATGAATTATAAAACTATACAATAATAAGGGAAAACCTGAGCTGCAGTAATGTTCTAAAGAGCTGAGGGGCTAAAGTATTCTTACAAAGAATAAAAGTATTTATCAATGAGAAATAATAAATTGATCCACAAAAAAATAGTAGGCTAGCACCTAAAATGGTAAGTTAGCATCTAAATAGTAGTTTAGGTGCTAACTTTGTATTTTTAGGTGCTAACTTAGTATTTTTGTGGGTTAGGTTAGGTTAGTTTGGTGATCGATTAAATACAACCCTTTATCAATTAGCCATTTCTTTAGTTTTGCCTTAAACACAGTTATTGGCATCACCTTCATGTCATCATGTAGCCTATTAAAATTTTTGATTGCCATTACGTAGCTGTTTTTTGCACATGACAATATTGTGACTAAAAGCAGTAGGTATTAGTTTATTAGGGTATCGACAATTAAATTTATATTGTTTTTTAAAAAGTTCGGCATTTAACCGAACAAAAACACAAATCTCATAAACATATAAAGATACGATCGTTAAAATTTTCAGTTTTTTAAATAAAGGTCTAGAAAAAGTCATGACATTGTAAATTTGCTATTATGCATGCCTTTTAAGAAATTAGGGCTTGCCCGATATGATAAGAATTCCTCCATATTACAATGCCATATCTAAGTAACGAGCCTACATAGCCATGATAAGCTTGAATAGCAGTTAACCCATTTCTATTAGTATGCAAAAGATTGCATTTTATTACAAATACCACTAATATGTTTGTCCCAGGTAAATTTATCATCTAAAGTTATTCCAAGAAATTTTATTACATTACTTTCTTCAATTAATTAATTTCGAACATTTATGTTTAATAATTGTTTTTTTTCATTTTTATTAAGAAATTGTATGTATGTAGTTTTTCTTAAATTTATATTTAAATTGTTATTAATATGTAACCACTCTGCTATTTTATTCATAGTTAAAATAATTTCTTGGTTATAGTTTCTAATATCTTTTTTTTTTTTTTTTATATCGTCTGCAAAAAGAGTGCACTCATATCCCGTAACATCTGGAAAATCGTTTATGTATAACAAGAAGAGCAGCGGACCAAGAATGCTTCCCTGAGGTACACCAAAATAATTTATCCTAGTTTTTGACTTTGGCTTAAGCGTTTACTCATTACTTTCATAAATGTTTGTTGTCTCCACATACTGCTTTCGATTTGCGAGATAGCTATCAAATAATTTATAAGCTGGGCCTCTTTTACCATAAAGATGAAATTTTTCAAGGAGAATCTTATGAGGAACAAAATCAAAAGCATTACTCATGTCAAGGAATAATTACAAAAAAACAAATGTTGAAAAAAATTCTACTTTTCAATTATTCCACTCTTTCTGTAAACTAGATTTCATTCTTATCAGTTGGATTAAAAAAAAAACTATTGCAAATGTATTTTAAATTAGAGTTTACCAATGTTCTATAATTATTAATCGGTTGATTATTTTAAATTTTTATTTTTAATGTTGATGTAGTAATTATTGAATTCATTAGCAATGTCTCAATTTTTTTATTTATAGTTAGTAGTAAGTAGTAATAGTTTATAGTTTTATGTAAGTTTAATTTTAAGTAGTTTAATTATTATCTTGTTTTTGTTTTTGTTTGTAAATAAATAAATAATACTTTAACAATTTACTGAGTCTAGTTTTATTTAGATAATTAAAAGTTTTAATAAAGTTTTATACAAATACAATTATGGTCCGGATGAAACTTCAGGAAAAATCTCAACTCTGCACATATTTTCGTCGTCCATTCCATCCGTTCATTTCCCCTATGCTTATAATGACTATATCATTAGATGTCGCCTTTTTAGTTTCTGACGTTTTTAGAACCTCTTCACACAAAGCATTCGGTTTTATAACGGATAATATTTAATATGTTTCGCACTAAGTTTTTTCTCTTGACTCTATTAATTTTGATGCTAGACCTACGCACTGTTCACCTCCCAGTATATAGATATTTTTTGTGTCTTCTTTTAAATCAGTTTTAGCTGGCGTGGCTGTTGATTTTTTCTCTATAATCGTTGAAGGATTAAGCCTTGATTTCACATAAGGAGAAACCATATCTTCAGCTTGAGAGAAGTTCAGTTTCATCTTATTCAATATTTTTCTTCTTTCTTTTTTTAATATTCGCTGTTGGTGTTTTTTATAGTATAACTGTATGCAATTTAAAGTTGGCTTCTTCAGTTTTTACACTGTATTTTAATTAAAATCGAGAGCACTTTTGCGTATGTTGTTGCAACTTTGACAGCCTGAAGTGAAAAAAAAAAACAAAGTAATTACATACCTACGATATTGTTAATCTCGGTGTTTATTTAATGACTAAATATAACTACAAAAAAACTGTTTCAAATTGGCTGCTTACTTCCTTCTTAGAGGTATTAGAAGGATGTTTATTTTATACATCTACCTATCTACAATCTACGTTAAGATGCAGATTTATTACCAAACAAAATACAACATTTTAAAACGAACAAAAACATCCAAACCATACAATACCGGAAAACATTTGCGTTTTGTCCAAAAACACCCTAAATAGTTAACGCAGAGATTATCGCCAACAGTCAGACCATTGGTAGCGTGAATTATGAGAAACATCATCTTTAGTGACCATTAAAAAGGATGAGAATTTTCGGTTTTTGACTAATAAAAGTGGATGTCACCCGAATTCGGCTGTAGTCCCACGCTACCCTGTATGTCCACTACATTAACACACATGGCTTACTTTGTTTGCGAACCAGTTTGGAGGTCAATGTCTCAACCGTTTTCATTGAGATCGCATCCGCTGTTGTGTTTATTTTTGTCTTTTTATTGGCGATCCACTAAATACTGGCACTTGACACTTTTTAAAATTTAACAACAGGAAGTAGTTCGGCCATCATCTCACCATCAGTAAGTGGTGAGGTTGGAGGTCGAAACTTACTTCGAACGGCATCCTCAACTATTAAGATACCACTATATCTTATCTCTTAACTTAGTTGTAAGCACTTTAAGACTGTAACACCTTTTTGTAAGCACTTAGTAAGAAAATGAAGAATTGAGAATGGATAACTACCAACAGAACAAAATAATTTGAATCGCTCAATACTAAGAATCGTAGTCTGTTTATCAATTTATAACCTTTTTACTTTATTTTGAATGTTGTCCTTTTCTTTTTATACATCACTGTAGAGTTAACGGTAACTTATTGTTAGATTAAAACTATTCACCGTAATTATCGTTAGTTTTCAATAATTGTAAATAAGATTAAAATACACCTGCAGCTTCTAAGCATTCAAGCCTTAAGAGTCAGTCATTTAATTAATGCCACCATAGATTAGAAACCGGAGTAATTAGCGAAGAATATTGCCGCGTAAATTCACAGCATCAACTTGTAACATTACGTCCGTACAGATAAGGGTATCTAATTAATGACGTCATAAATGTAATGACTAAATCAGCATGACGCGACTTGATAAGCAGTTCGACGTTGTCCAGTGGCAGATTGGCGTTGTAATCGTAAAGTGTTAATGTTTTCGAAAGTGTACGTGAACACTGCGAAATGGAATAAAACACCTTTTTAGAAAAATATATTCTTTTAAATGAAACAACTACGGATCTACTCGCGTTTATTTTACACATTACTTTTTAACGTTTATCCTGACGTTTCAAACCCTTTGCAGAGCCCGTGGTCACAGGGAGACTGAGGTGTTGGTCATCTCATAATTAGTTAGTAGCTTGTATACCCTCATTTAAATTTAATCAGGTGCGTTTCGTTTTACGCAGAAAGAGCTTACAGTATCTTTTGGTCTGGCAGTATGGTGTTAGTGCTGGGATTTAATATTTTATATGATGGGATCCCAGGCTGGTAGTAGATTCCAACCATCTTCTCTATTAAAATTAGGATGTTTTTCAATTTCAATAGCCTCGCGTATCATCCTAGGGATGAATCGTTGTTCTCTAGCGAGTATTTGTGGTTTATCAAATCTGATGTAATGGCTGCGCCCCTCTATATATTCTTGTTTCATTTTACATATTTCTTTATCTGATGTTTCAGATCCAAAACTGCAACATAGATGCGCTTGGCCTTCCTCCAAGATAAGTGTCGGTAAGCTTGCGAAGGTGGGAGCGGACTTTTTTCGGTATTTTCAACAATTGAGAAACTGGCTATATTGTCTAAAATTGCTGAAACACAAAAACGCTACTTGATATTATTGTTATGGCGGCAGTCTTAGAGAAATTGGTAAAAGCTAAAAAGTCAACAGCCAAACCAAATTCAACATAAAGCATCTATCCCCCGAAGGAGAAACGAATACCTACCTAAGAATTAAATAAATAACTATTGTTTAAGGCCAGATGGGTGGATGACATCACAAAGGTCACGGGAAAAAATTGGCTATACGCTGAAGGTGAGGAAGAAAAACAATAAATTGTAATAAAAATATATAAATGTTAATATCATCCTCGATGGCTAGCATCCATATTTTATAAAACAGGAAAGTCATTTTCATATTTGGCTTTAGAAATTGATTATGTACAAGCCGAAGCAACCAATGCCCATAACCACAATGAATTAACATTAAATCTCAATTAATAAATTATAAATTATAAACTTACAAGAAGCCGCTGGATGCGAGCAGCACAAAACCGGTCGTTGTGGAGATCCTTGGGGGAGGCCTTTGTCCAGCAGTGGACGTCTTTTGGCTGAGATGATGATGATGATGAAACTTACATACATTTATAGAAAGTGACTAAATAAAATCTTGCGGAGATAATGTTAATTAATTTATTGCTCGCTGATTAGTAGTTATTTTAATATATTCAGCTTGAACGGTGAGACCCATCAGTTATATTTACTGCCGTCTAATTATGCTAAAACACTCATCGTCTTCGCGTTTCTTATAATGTGGTATTAGTTATTGGGTACTGGACGGTATTAGTCGGTAAAAGCGCTCGATTTATAGTTAACAGAATATTTATAAATATGAGTAAAGCGAATTGTACTGCGGATGAATAAATGGAAAAGTTTGAAAATATTCTCCAACGTTAAATTTGAACCCTCTGACATAATAACAAGAAAAAAAAAATATTTATATATATTCACATGTTCGCATTTTAAAAAAATGGGTAAATCGAACCATAACTTACTATCATAACCCAATGCCTTATTTGGTTTGAACTGTGCTGTCTTACGTCAAAACTCGGTACCAACAAACCTTCTGGAGCAAATATGCGTTTTTTAAAGATATTTCATTTCACTAAGACATCTTCAAACAGACACCTATCCAAAGACACAGCATTGCTGTAGCTTTAACGATGGCAACCCAAACGTGCAAGTCACCGCGCGATCGACCAATCGAATGACTGTTTGCAATAAATTCGAATCCTTAATTCCCTATTTAAAATTCCCATCAGCGACATTCTCGATCTTGGCGACCGTGCTCACCAATTCTCAGTTAATTTTATCATCAATTAGTGCGATTTATCAGATCTCTATATGCCACATTAACCTTTCACCATTCCCCTAACTCAGAGGTAAGTATTTAACTACTTTCCGCTAGACTTGTAGTCTTTGTGTCCACGGTGCCACGTGTATAGTTGCAAAAAACCCGTTTTAAATCAAAATCTGTGACTTAAAACTCATTTTAAATTTGTTTAAAATTACTAAAATCATGACCCACGTCGTCGTAGTGTAATAATTACTAACTACTACAATATGATGTAGTCATGATTTTGAACCGTTTTATCAATTTTAAAACGAGTTCTATGTCACAGATTTTGGTTTAAAACGGTTTTTTTGCAACTATAGCCACGTGATTACAAAATTAAATCAATTGAAAACAACAACGCAAAGATTATTTTACAAAACACCTTTTTTCTTTTCTTTTTCTTTTTACCTTCGGTCTTATCGCCACTTACCATCAGAAGACATAAAAAAAATTCTAATTTTAAAGAAACTTGGTTATTTTGTCTTGTATACTGAATCAAGTTTCATTTTCCATTATTTAAATGTATCTCACTGTATAACCTTTAATTGCATATTTTAGATGAAAATATTAAATTCTCAAATTATAAGCCAGTACCACAGTAGTTTAGGGTTCTCGTTGAAGTGTGCTTTCACTTTCAGCCTTAAGATAAGGAGATAAGGCTTTCATCAGGTGAAATGAAGACCAAATGATTAAGAAATTCAAAAAAACTTTTCATCCGACTTTAATAACGTCGGTCAAGGGAAACACGCACCACGGCATGTAAAGCCTTTAACTCCGTGTGGATGTGTGTCGAATCCGAGGGCTGCCAATAGACGGATGCACCGTGTACACCAGATAACATCAGCCGCAGGATGCTGTTGCTCCACCGTGGGCCAGCGCACCTGCCCAATTGATTTCTGTAATGTTTGACCGTTAGAACGTTCTCGCAAATTAGTAATAACTTTATTACGTTACTTTTACGTTTTTGAGAGAAGATGAGATATGTCGTATAGAATTAATCGCATATTGATTTTGTTGATAGTTTTAATATACAGTTTTATTTTTCCACAAAAATAGCACTGAACTTCGAAGACGAACGACGAAGTGTACTCAGAAATAAATAATAACAGTATAATAGATTTATAATTTTTCTTTTTAAAATGTTAACTGCTATATTGTAATCTTAAGGTTCAATAACATTATTTTGACAATAATGCAGATATTAATACTAATTAACAGAATTAAAAAAAATCTTAAACGTAATAATTATTATCTTATAAAAAATTTTGAATTTTCAGGAGCTCGATGGCGCAGTGGTTAACGCTCCCGGTCTGCGAATGCTGAGGTTAAGCAACTTTCGCTAAGGCCGGTCATAGAATGGGTGACCAAAAATTTTTCATCTCGAGCTCCTCCGTGCTTCGGAAGGCACGTAAAGCCGTTGGTCCCGGCTACATTAGTAGTCGTTAACAACCACCAATCCGCACTGGGCCCGCGTGGTGGTTTATGGCCCATTCTCGCTATCCATCCATAGGAAAGGCTCGTGCCCCAGCAGTGGGGACATAAAATGAGCTGATGGTGATAATGATGAAAAATTTTGTAAACTATTTTTATGAAGAATAAAACTCATTTTTGTATGTCTTAATTACTGACTAAGTTTTCACTAGTCACTAAGTTTTTATAATTTGTTTTGAGGCAAACCACAACAAAAAATATATTATTTTGTTGTTGTTGTTTGCGTCAAAGAAATAGCTGTCAATTTCAGTCGGAATAATATGCTTGAATGGACAAGATGTTCACTTTTTTCGTCTTTTTGCAAAATTTTGCAAAAGCAGATACGCGGTTTTTACAAACTGCTCTTACGTGGTCTCGCACGCGCACCGACGATAAGTTGTGTGTTTTTGACAGTAACGTTAAAAATTCCATCAGTTTTTATTAAATACTGTTTGATTCGACGCTATTATTTGATCGTCTAGATGTCAAAGACACCGCCGATCTGCAACGCCAGGCCGTGCGTGACAGGCAACGCACTTTTTGCGAGCTACCGACTTTTTACGTAATAGTTCCATGAATCGAGACAGTGTAGATTCGACAGTGCAACTCGACGCGACGAGACGCCGGAAAAAAATGAGGCGACAGAAATGAGACCGGCTGTAAAAAGGTTATTATTGAAAAGTTTAATTCGTCAAGATATTTATTATGGGAAATGGGAAGAAGGAAAACTTCAAACCTTTTTGTCAATTATAAAATGCATTTAGTGAATGTTTTGTATTTGTATATCAGATTATACAGCGTATATTATTTCAGATATAATACCTACTTTTACCGCTCTGTGGTCGAAATTCAAACGTAATTAAAAAAATATACAAAGTTTATAGAATGTAATGTATAATAATATCATATATTTTAACACTCCTTCTCCTTCACACTTTAACAATTCCAAATCTGATGCTCCTCTATCTCTCTCATACTCAAATATAATACTCATAGATTCTTTTTCTCATATTAGTAAATAGTATGTAAATTGTGATAAGAGTTTACGGGAACAATATACATAGCTCATTCTTCTCCACATCTAAAAAAAAGACTTCCTAAATGGGTAGTAGGTAAAAAATTTTTGGACGATTCAAAAAAACTTATTTGAATGAATAAATGAATGAATGAATTAATGAAAAGTTTATTTAACAATAACACACTACAACACGTATACAATTAATAAAATATTTAGTGTTTATTTAAATATATTTTTTTACTTTACCTATTGAAATGCTTTACGACTAGGCTACCAAATAAAATTTGATATGAAAATTAACATGCATAGCCGGAAGCTCTACAAACAATGGTATCAAATACTAAGTTCCTAATACCATTGTCTTATGTGTTCAACAGTTAATTAATAGAAAATGGTAATGACCCAACTAATTTCACATAACAACTCATTACATACGATATTTTGACAGCGAACATGCTGCGGTGCTAGCGATCTCATTGATCTGGTTTTGCCCACCTGTATCTAGTGCTAGTGGTTCACGCCCGGTTCAGACGCTTAGGTCTCGAGTTCGATTGCCAACGAGAGTATATATGGTTACATTTTATTAACTGCAAATATTTTGAGGATAAATTCAACAGCATATATAAACTATTTTTATGAAAAAACCTTAATTTTTTATACACTAGTTTTCAAGAGGAACGCCAAAAGACATTTCGATTAAAAAGAAAAATAAAGCACTTTCAGTTGTTTCAATTTAAAGGAGTCGAAATAGAGAGGCCGCAATACCTTCACTGCTTACACGTGCCCCTAGTTTCAACAACAAACAAACAATTAAACAAACTCACTTTCGCATTTATAATATTAGAGCGAGGATGCGCAAAAGATCCCGATGCGTCGAAGTGCTACTGCAAGGAGAAAACCTCAACAGGCCCCAATAATATAAGATAAGATATATTATGCGCGATTTGGTTGGTGGAAAAGAGTAAGTGCTTTTAAATCTATTTGATTAACAAACTTAAAAGCATGTTATGAGATCTGGCTTATACCACTGCTGCGTCAATAAAGAGGCTAACAGCTTAGAGTATCTATAAGTACTGAGGAGCTCCAAATACAACATCTGGTCACCCATCCAGTGACTCTGCCGTGTAAGCTGCTTTACTTGCAAGATCGCAACCCGTTCCCACTAGCCGTGGCGCCATCGAGCACCTTATTATTTCATAACAAATCTATACCAATATTATAAAGCTGAGGAGTTTATGATTATTTACATATAATTTTACGACGATAACGAATAGGGCTCCTTTGGCTTATAAAAAAAAGTAAGAAAGTAAGTAGATAGTGTTGATTAATTTCGGCGAGTTGGATTGAGCCGCGATAGCAACAATGTCTTTTTTCAAACTGAAGAGTTTGTTTGTTTGTTTGTTTGGTTGAACGCGCTAATCTCAAAAACTACTGGTTCGAATTGTAAAAATATTTTTGTGTTGAATAGTCCATTTAATGAGGAAGGCTATAGGCTATATTACATCAGGCTATGACTAATTAACGCGGGTGAAACCGCGGGGCACAGCTAGTACTCAATATCTTTTGAATTCACAAAAGCGAACACGAATTTATGCAGCTAACTGTACTAAAACATTGTATGTAGTGCATCGCAGTATAATTTGAGCGCGGTCATCGCTAACGATAGCACGTAACATATCGGCGGGCGATCGAGTCGCGCCGCCACCGATTAAAATGACTCGCAAACATGTAAATTGCGGGGATCAAACGGGACGGATTGGACTGGTTCTCTTGTTTGTAACAATTTTTGAACTAGCAGGCAAGGCCTATTTTTAACCGCCTCTGTGGTCTAGTGGTTAAGACCACCGGCTTAGACCCAGAGGTCTCGGGTTCAATTCCCAGCGGGGGTTACATGTTTGTGTACTCTGTTTGGTTGGTTTTAGGGTTTGTTTGTCCGCCTGGCTGGCTACCACCATCTTATCCAAATATGTCGTTATAACATCAATGTTTGTAGCATTGTTGTGTTCCGGCAGCTAGAGATAAGATAACCAGTGCCACACTAGATGAGGATCCCGGGTGAAGTACGCTTCCGTTATTGGCCTTATCATCACTTAAAATCAGGTGAGATCAAGGCACTGTGCTTACCCGTAAAATTTGAAAAAAAAGGCTTTTCGTTGTAGGTTCTCAATCGTGTTGTGGCTATGTAGCACAAGAATTTCATGGCTTAATCATTATCAGTCTACAAATCTCGCACATTTGAACCCAGGCCTTTCTAAAGCACATAGGGACATTCCATGTTTTCTAATTTTATTTATTTACGTGCTTGGAACGACAAACTTCTTCTTCCTGGCCTGGTCCCACGTTTCTTGGGGTCGGCGCAGAACTCAAACACAAACAAACAGCGCAAACTCTCCTTTATCAGTCGTCACCTGTACAGTCACTCCCTTCACATTCATATCATAGGTCACATATTCCATCCATCTTTTCTTTGGTCCCCTCTCCATAACAAGCAATTACAACATAGGAATAACTATATAAATAAATAAAATAAATAAATAAATGTTTCCCACACTCACACCAATTATCTAGCCCCAAGAAAAGCTTCCTTAAGAAACTCGTTATATGGTTAACTAGACAACGGATAAACATACTTAATATACTTAAATACATACTTATTATACATAGGAAACACCCAGACCCGAAACAATATAGAAAAACAGGTATTTCTAAATTGATCCGACCGGGGATCGAACCCGGGACCTCAGAGATAGCGACACCATGAAAACCGGTGTGCAAGCCACTCGACCAAGGAGGTCGTCCCACTCGACCAAGGAGGTCGTCAGTAGGCTGATGATTATGACAGTTATATGTTATGTATAGTTATAAACTATATAACTATACATAACATATAACTGTCATAATCATCAGCCTATAAACGTCCCTCTGCGTCAGGCCTTCCCTGATGAACAATAGCACATGGGGCAAATAGGAATAACTGGAAAAGGTAACTATTAAGATGGGTTCTGGGAATCTTGCTAGCGACTCGTAGCATTTTAGTAACATACTCGTAGCAACGACACAGTTTCAACTAAAAGACATCAACGAGATATTCCCTAAGGCATTTTTTTTGACAGAGTTTGCTTATATTATTGTCACTGGGCATTTTTAGCTTCACCGGGCTTTTTTGGGGACGGGAAGAAACTTAAAGGGTTTCTTAAGCTGTGTGAACGAAGCACCGTCAAAGGTTTTCTAGAAAGAACGGCATCACGCTCTAGCGCATGTCCCCGTGTCCCACTAGATTCTCCGAGGGGTTCGGATCGGATCGAAGAACTTTAAGGCAGTTCAAAAAATATGATTTCTAATTAAGATGACTTTATTTGTCTAATAATAACCAAAGTTACTTTTAATGCTTATAAATGTCGTACTGGCCTTCGAGAACTTTCCAGACTTTCCCATAACATTTTATCTTAAAAAACGGCCAGCGTGGTACCTAGTTTATGAGCCGATCTCTCCATTTGCTTTTGTTTATGGAGCCTGATACCAGCTGTGGAACTTTTCAAGGCTGATGATGATATTGGTAAGACAAACAATAACGTTGATCAAAAGTAGATTTTATTCAAAGCTGTATCAGAGAACGTCTCGTTGATGTCTTTTAGTCGAAACTATATACGGCTACGAATCCGTTACATAAAATATATCACGAGTGTAGCAGGTTTTTCAGAATCCTTCTCTATAGCTACCAAATCATACATTCAGCGGTGAAAGTCGTGGAACTTTGTCAAAGCAAAGCGGTTATCCACTGCTAGTAAAGTTATTACGACACGGTGCAAACGTGGAGAGCGAATTTCGTTGCTGACCTGCATTGCAAGGTTTCGGTTTAAAGAGTATGAGATCTAGTGAAGTTACTAATTTGGCATTGAGGTAAAAACTAATTTGAGGCGTAAAAATCGCGGGAGGTACTCGTTGTGACTTGTAAAATATGACTTAACGCTTGTTTGTTGACCGTTGTTGTAATAAAAATATCCATTAAAACTTAGTCAAATCAAACATTAGATTCTTTATGACAGACAATGCCATTGACATTTTTAGGGTTCCGTAGCCAAATGGCAAAAAACGGAACCCTTATAGATTCGTCATGTCTGTCTGTCTGTCTGTCTGTCACAGCCACTTTTTTCCAAAACTATAGGAACTATACTGTTGAAACTTAGTAAGTAGATGTATTCTGTAAACCGCATTAAGATTTTCATACGAAAATAGAAAAAAAACAATAAATTTTGGGGGTTCCCCATACTTAAAACTGAAACTCAAAAAATTTTTTTCATCAAACCCATACGTGTGGGGTTGGATAGGTCTTCAAAAATGATATTGAGGTTTCTAATATCATATATTTCTAAACTAAATAGTTCACGCGAGAGACACTTCCAAAGTGGTAAAATGTGTGTCCCCCCCCTGTAACTTCTAAAATAAGAGAATGATAAAACTAAAAAAAATATATGATGTACATTACCATGCAAACTTCCACCGAAAATTGGTTTGAACGAGATCTAGTAAGTAGTTTTTTAATACGTCATAAAGTACGGAACCCTTCGTGCGCGAGTCCGACTCGCACTTGGCCGGTTTTTTAAGTTTATGTATAATCGAACATTTTAATAAGACTTTATTGTGTAGCTCTGTGGTAAAGCTCATCTTGATTTAAATTCTGTATAAATACCTACTTTTTTATCTTTAAAGAAAGCTTTAAAGACTTTTTATATGAACAGCGGCTCTTATTAAAAAGGAACCAATATTGTGCCCGTCAGTCAACTGTCAGTTGGGTGGCCAAAAATAATTACAGGCTATCTTAATCCTAATTAAGAATTATAATTATAATTTACAGTAAATTAAGTTTATATTAAATTAAATTAGCCTTTGCTATGTCTCCCATCACCAATGTTACCTACCGCGCTCACAGTGCAGCAGATGCATGCAATAATTGTCACATCGCTTAAGCACGGTGTCCCCTTAATCGCAATAACATTTCCAGTTCACTCCTGCCATGCAGACGGTTAAAATGACTCACTTCGGTGATTCACTCAAGCGGAAATAAATTTCGGTTTTAACATGATTGTAATTTTTTCTGATGTTCTATTTGACTTTTAAATATTTATAAAAATGTCGTTTATGTTTATAATAAACTTAGATAAATTTATTAAAAAATACCCATCATAACACAAAAAATAAATATTTATATAAAATACAGTGAAAAAATTAAACGCCCACCCGACCCAGCCATGAATCTCCTGGATCCAGGATCCTGGCTCCTGGCTGGGTCGGGTGGGCGTTTAATTTTTTACTGTATTTTATATAAATATTTAATTCAGCTTAAGTGTAGCAATTAACACTTACAAATGAAAAGTACAAAAAATAAAAACAAACTTGCCGTTCCAAAATTTAGACTAAATAAGGTCGGTCATTCATTTGTAGGCAAGTGTATGTCTTTCATTCTAACGGCATTGCCACTACATAAGTTTAAGGGCGCTTTCATTGTAGACGTTTCGTGTCGGACTGCTGCCGTGTGTTTTCATATTAAACGGCTGCCGCACGACAACTGCACGACTGTTATAATATGGAACGCAGTTCAAACGTGCGGCAGTAGTCCGACAACAAACGCATATATTGAAAGAGCCCTAAGACTGAAATAAAAAAAGGTCTAATGAAAAAAATACTATAAAATTGATGATAATCTCAATGATAAGAATGTGTGGTCATCTTAGTCTGCTCGCCTGCATATGCTATACTACATTGTATTAAGTAGTTAGTTAAGCTTTTGTAAACAACTCTTAGCATGAAAAGAGTAGCTGCTAAGTTTCTTTTTTCTTCTTAGCAAAATCAACGTTCCGACCCAGCAGTAGAATCGCATTAAATATATGTATTGTTTATAAAATTATATATTACTAGCGGCCGCCCGCAGTATCACCCTCGTGGTTCCCGTTCCCGTGGGATTATCGGTATAAAAAGTATCCTATGTGTTTATCCAGGTTATTAACTATCTGTATGCCGAATTTCATCCAAATCCATGCATCCGTTGCAGCGTGAAGAAACAACAAACACACACACATACACACAACTTACGCATTTATAATATTAGTGTGATAATTATATATTATAAGTATTACGAGTATTGTGTGTACGCTTATTATTTATTATGCATATATTTTTTTATACGTGTAGTTGACGTTCATAAGTACAATTAAATAAATAATCAGAAATAAATAAAATAAAAGATATTCACTTATTAAATGTATAAAGGAAACAAAGAGATTTTCTACTGTTTAACAAATATAACACTTAAAATCCGTTTAATTTCTTTCACAGCGGAGAAGTGCTTTTATCTAATAATAGACGGACCCAAACAATCCCGAGCATCTCTCCTTTGGCGGGATGCTGCGGGGGGATACTCAGTTCTTGCCGTCGCTCGTTTCCCGAACATACATAAAATCTATGGTCCCGAACTATCCCCGTGGCATAGAAAACATGTACTAGGTCATCGTCCGATTTCATGGCTGACAAGGGAATAGCAACTGAGTCACATATAACCCGTAATCACCCACTGCCCCGGTGTATTGCATTTTGCATAAGACAGCATTTTGCTCGGTCTTAAGGAAGTTTCCAGCGGAGGGTAGCGTTTTTTTCGTAGATTTTTTTTATAATTTCACAGACAACATTTCACATAATATAATTTCGCCGACAATGGAAATCGTCAAGTCAAATCATAGAGTAGGGATATCAAATAAAGATGTACGTAGAACTGACTAACAGACGTCGATACAATTTAATTTATTACATAACAATGCCGTACCATGTTGTACATAGCCGTTCAGCTCATTTATACATTTATGCTACAAAACATCGGGACAGACGAGTCTGCACCATAAAAAGTTTCGCGATAAGGGGGGTGTAATTTGCAGCGACGATATTTATCCTATTCTTATCCTTATACAAAATTGTCGCCAAACCAATTATATACCTATTTATTAGTGGTCAATTGGCATATAATAGTGGTTTGTATTTAAAATACAGTATGGCGGTTTGCTATAGCCCGCGGGACCAACCGATATCGATGACACCAGCATCTAGACAAACACGTCGTTACACACCATAAATATCTCTGTTTTACTGATAAATAAGTCATTATAGAGAAGACTATGTCATCGGTACATTGTTTTTACCCGTAATTATAGAGTTATACGCCCTTCAGTTAGGCATTATGGCGAACTGCAAATGAGAGGATTACCACTCAACTACTTACCTCAGAATGTCAGCCTACTTGGTGTAAGACGGTAATTAGACATAACATAAGAAGGGTTATCACTATAGTCACCTACTGGCGTCAATGGAAAAAAATAGCAAAAAGTATATACGTTCACACTAGTCAACTATAGGTGACATTGGAAAAAAGTTCTTGTTAAAATAGCAATAGTTATTTGTTATACAAGAGTGCAAAGTTGCTTTTTAACCGCGTGCCCAATTTTGATGACCGAGCAATTGAAGGATTCTAAAATTGAATCACGAGCGCAGCAAGTGATTAAAAAATTAGAATCCTGAGCGCTAGCGATGGAATCAAAAGAGCACGAGCTTAGAATAATAACGCCAGCACGAGGTGAAAAATCTTTGCACTCGAGTGCAACACGTAACTTTTAATCCCACCTCAGCGAGGAAATGACTAAATGTAAAAAAAAAACATTTACAATCACAAGATACTTTTATTTTAGTTTAGGTATTAACTACATTATGATAGGTAGGTAAGTATTACAGAATAATCTTTAAATTATAACAAATAATACTTGAAAAATTTAAAGTAACGTTGCTACAGTTACTTAAGTTGAGTGTAATATTTTTGTTGTAGGTACTGTAATGTTGGTGTTAGTGACTTGTGTACTGATAAATTCGGCACCATAGAGGTAGAAGCAAATACGTTTAATGATGTTTTAAATTCACGAACTTAGTGCACACGATGTTCTAAATTCAATTTACTTTATCCTCTAGCGGATAAAAACGGCTTTTGCACTCAGATATCGAAGAACAAAAATACTCTTTCCGAGATGGCGGGATGAAAAAAGTATTTACCTTCGTCACATATATTAATTAATAAATAGACTGTTTGAGAGTAATGTAAACGTTTATACTCGACTTGATGCAGTAGGTATACAGTATGCTTGTCCGTTAATACACCCATATTTTTAACACTTGCTATGATACTAATTAAACCCAACGATCATAATATAAAATGTAACCCTGCTAGAAATTGATCCTCTGGGTCGGACATTGGCAGTTTGACACACACCACAGAAGCGATCTTTGATTGTCTCACTGCTGAGATCATAAAATGCCTTATAACTAGCTACCATGACTTAAGGGTGCGCCGTCCGTAAGTGACAAGTGTCATATATTTTATCTGAAATGTCTTCGCCCATATTTATTTGATGCCGCGCGGCCATAGTATTTGGAATTTAAGGTGCTTAATAAAAAATAATAATTTAAATAACCGCTTGATAAATCGAAAATGTAAGACGGACGATTTGTAGTTAAGACATTGGTGATTGTTTAGACAAAATCAGAGGTACAATAATTTAGATCAACTAAACGCCCGCCACTCGTTTCATTATTTTTGCCCAACTTTAAATGATATTGTAGAATAAACTAAAGTGTTTTATGAATTTATGGATCAGACTAATTGTAATCACGTTCCCTTTGATACTAAATAAATATTTTGTTTATGTAACACGATTGTATTTTCAATTATATCAACTTAAACGTGGCTACACTTTTGGCTCTTTTTTGGTCGGGGCACTCTTAAAAGCTAGAGTTACTATTACAATTCAAAAGTACTAATCAATTGAGTTAATAAAAAAACAAACAATATCATATTTCTCAAAATTCATGTTGTTAACATTTCCATATCCGTAAGTGTATAAATTAGGCAGTGCGGGTTCTTTTATACATACACGCACATCAACTTACCAAAAACTGATTATTTATATATAATTTTACGCAAATATTCATCATCAGTTCATTTTATGTCCCCACTGCTGGGGCACGAGCCTTCCTTATGGATGTATAGGGAGGACGGGCCATAAACCACCACGCGGGCCCAGTGCGGATTGGCGGTGTTAACAACTGCTAATGCAACCGGGACCAACGGCTTTACGTGCCTTCCGAAGCACGGAGGAGCTCGAAATGATAAATTTTTGGTCACCCATCCGATGACCGGCCTTTGCGAAAGTTGCTTAATCTCAGCACTCGCAGACCGGGCGCGTTAACCACTGCGCCATCGAGCTCCTCGCGCAAATTTTGTTGCGAACAAATTAAAATATGAAAAAAGACAAAGTGTTGAAAAAATTCCACGAGCTGGATACCGAAAATTTGTCAAATTTCCTCAATAGACTTGATCTTTACGACTGAGTTATATGGTTGAAAATGTATTGAAGAAATTTGTCAGTTATGGATAGGTTGATGTGCAGTGTCTGTACACAGTAAGCTGTAATTGTGTTCATCGTTTGTGGTATCTTGGTAACTGTCTATTTTATTATTTCGAGATAACGTTTTCATAATTAATGTTTAAAGTTGTCTCAATTTAAATATTTGTTTTTTATAAATACTCTTTACTGCTGCTCTATTGTTATTGTTTTTTTGTTATTGTAAAAGGTCTTATGATTATGCCTATGTCTGTCTATTGCCTATGTCCAGCAGTGGACGTGTTTGGGCTGATGATGATGATGATGATGATTGTAATTATGGTAATATATAATTTTAGGTAAATTTTATTGCGAACAAATTAAAATTTGAAAAAAAAAGTGTTGAAAAAGTGCTCGAGCGGGAAAACTACGTCATCAACATCATGGGGTGCGGGGTTCGAATCCTGCTTGTGGAATTTTTTCAACACTCTGTCTTTTTTCAAATTGTAATATGTCGTCTTTTATAGGGCTCTTTTTATAAACGATTACTTACATAATCTTATATGTTTGTTTCTCATCTACATGTCCTTAAGTTTTGAGTTTTGAGAAGCTAAAAAGTGTTAAAATACAAGAAGGATACAAATAGAAAGGTAAATTAATTGAAATTAATGTCAGCGGTTTAAAAATCGCACCCTACTAGGTAATATGAACGTCGGATAAATTATAGCACGAAGCACAAATAAATCGACGTCAATTTCAATGGCATACCGTGGTTTAAATGTCATTTTAAAAACAAAACAAAATTGTCCCCATTTATATTCAACTAAATAAAAGTCCTTCCTCTTGGCCTTAGAAAGGTGTAAAGAATTTGACCTTTTTATTGTTACGGCTTAATTCTGTGTTTGGATTGTGTACCGGGCATGTGAATTCAGGTGATTAACATGACTTATAATAATTAAGTTGTGTTCCAGACAATATAATACGTCGGTTGGATTCAGGTGAAGCAATTTGCGGGCAGATAAACAATTTTACTGTTACGCCTTCAAATAGAACATATATAAACCGGTTGATTATCATTTTTAATCCATTACACATACTTTCATAATAATAGTAACTCCATTCAAATACAATTCGTTGCAGGTAAAGTGTTTTCTGATATTTATTATTATCTCATTAAGAAAGGTTAACGCAAGAAGCTGGTTATATGGATAAAAATTCTAGTGTAAATATTTTATTGACCACTTAGTATAATGAAGTGGGTAATCATTACACAGATAAGGTTCTTTGTTTTATCATAGCCATGTCAATGCCTTTAGAATACCACACTGCTTCTGCCAATTCACAAGAGGATTTTTATTTTAATTTAGATACATAACGTCAAACACAATATCATAATATGCTACACTCACGCGCGCGCACACACACACACACACACACACACACACACACACACACACACACACACACACACGCACACACACATTATGAGTCTTGGTTTGTATATTTGGTATTCTTTTTGCTACTCTTGTGTGACTGTTTAGTAATTTGTATGTATGTACGTAAAATCATTAAGAAGGAGCGGGGCTTCTCAAAACAGGCCTTAAAGCTTAAAGAGAAGCTCCAACCCATTGTTTGTAACGTTAAAAATTGTTAATGGAAATAAACAAATTTATTATTATTATTATTATACATAAAGCGTATAAGCATATAGGCAAAGAGTACTTATATGTCTTTAAAAAGATAAACAAAATTAACAATCATTTATTTGAAGCGTGTCGTCGCGTCGTCGGTAGGCCAACGGATTGATTATCGGGTTGAATTTGAGATTGAGATGTGTGATTTGTGGTTCTATCCCAATTATAGCACTGTTATATGACTGATCTAACAAAGATACAACACAAGCATAATTAGCTTTCTAAATGTTAACAGGACTGTTATTCATATGTTTATAGCGCATCAACCCAGAAGTTACTAACGTTTGATATACGGATCATATAAGAATATTTTTTTAATTATTCTTTTAATTTGAAGCCATAATTAGACAATATACGAAAAATTACAAAGATCCTTTGAAAAAGATATCCGTAATAAGTGGGTTTATTTATTTATTTATTTATTGTTAAAGGTACAATAACAGAATACAAATTGTAACATTGCATTTTACATCAAACCAACACTTTTTAAATTTGAATCCCAATAAAAATTGTACACAGCATTGACCCAAAACAACAGTAAACAAAATATTCAATTAACTACATAATTTGAACTAATCTAAAATAAAAAGTTAACAATTTGGAAAATTAAAAGAACAATTGAAGCTAAACAATAAGTGAGTGTTATGAACAAATTCGAACAGAAAAAAGGAGAACAATTTAAATATCACGTAATAGCGATACTTTAAATGAACTTAAACTACAATTAAAAATGTCCTTTTGAGAACATAAGTTATTATATGCATGACACATGCGTAAAAGCGGTGCATTTTTTGACACATTATTGTTCACACCTGGCAAACTAAACAATTGAGAATTACGTACTGAACGAGTTGGTACCTTAAAGTTAATATGTTTTAAGAGTTCATCACAATATTCGCCATTAACAATTTTATGCAAAACACATAAGTCATTTGCCAGTCTACGCTTCTCCAAACTGACAAGTGAAAATTTTGTTAGCCGGTCAGCATAGTCTGGCAATTTACGTCTCAGACCCAGCCTTGTACACAAATACCTCAAAAAGTGGCGCTGAATAGACTCGATCCTGTCAGTGTGGTTATTATAGACAGGCGCCCAAACACTAGAACAATACTCTAAAGTACTCCTAACTAATGTTGTATAAAGTATGATTATTGAATTCGGGTTTTTGAATGGTTTTGATTGTCTTATTATAAATGCAAGCATTCTTTTAGCTTTACTGCAAATATGGTCGTAGTGTTGCTTAAAGGATAAAACCATATCAAAAAATACACCCAGATCACGGACAACGGTTACACGATCTAAGACCATTCCATTTATATAATATTTGTACACTATTTTATGTTTATTTTTTGTAAAACTAATTGTTTTGCATTTTTTACTGTTCAGCGACATATAATTTTTAGTACACCAATTTAACAAAATATCAATATCATCTTGCAGTGATTTACAGTCATTAATATTTTGAACTTGCCGAAACAACTTTATGTCATCAGCATATGCCAAACAATTACTTTTAAATAACTTCAGCAAATCGTTAATAAAAATTAAAAACAATAAAGGTCCCAAATTTGATCCCTGAGGGATACCAGACGTAGCCAAATATGGTACCAAATCATACCCATTGAGTGTTACCAGCTGTGAACGATTCAGGAGATACGAAGTGAACCAACGATGAAGACTTCCATGTATTCCCAAGTGATACAATTTCATTAAAAGAACGTGATGATTAACGCGATCAAATGCCTTGGAGAAATCAACGTAGACTGAATCAACTTGAACCTTATCATTAAAAGAATTACAGAGAAATGTTGTGTAAACCAGTAAATTGGAAGCAGTTGATTTTCCAGAAACAAATCCATGCTGAAGTGGGCTTAAGGCATGTCGTATGTGATTATAAAGATGATCGTATATTATACTTTCGAAAAACTTTGCAAACCAGCTAAGTACACAAACAGGGCGATGGTTTGCCACATCACTTTTGTCGCCGGTCTTATATATTGGAGTGACATTTGCTATTTTCCATAGAGATGGACAAGTACCACTATTTAAAGACATATTGTACAAAAATAATATAATTAATAATTAATATTAATAATTAAATAATTAATAATAGTCTTTACTAAAAAAACATATATCTAGGTAAACTTCACTTATTTATTTATTATTTATTTATTCAACAATGTTTCAACAGCATTTAACTAAACACAAGGTACAGAAGATGTTACTTAAACATAAGCCAATTATAGAAACATGAATGCAGGTAGGTAGTCTTATTCTTCATCATTATCAGCTCATGTTATGTCTCCATTGCTGGGGCACGAGCCTTCCCTATGGATGGATAGGGAAAACGGGCCATAAACCACCACGCGTGCCGAGTGTAGTTGTTAAGAGTCGTTTTTGCCTTCCGAAGCACGGAGGAGCTCGAGATGATAAATTTTTGATCACCCATCCGATGACCGGCCTTTGTGAAAGTTGCTTAACCTCAGTACTCGCAGACCGGATGTGTTAACCACTGCGCTATCGAGCTCCTTGCAAGAAATTAATAAACTTTCATATATTTAATGCTATTCTAACGCTTTGGTTTGAAGAAAGGTGGGTTTCATTCACAACAACAGTGACCAACGGCTTACCTGCTGAACTTTCCGAATCACGAGGAATATTGAGGCATTAAAGTTCAATCACCAATCCTGCCAGCCTCCATTGCTAGAACCGCTTAAGTTTTAAGATCGCAATCTGAACAAGCTACTACGCCGTCAAGTTAAATAGGCAATGTTAAAAAATACACAGTTTTTGTCAGCGTAACACGTGGAAATTAGTGTTTTTCCTATTAACAATAAGATTGACGTTACCTTGACGACTTGCATACAAACCGTGACGAGGAAATCGACCAATAAGGTTGATTCACTTTCTAAGATAAGAAAATTAAGCGATCTGATTGGTGCGTTGTTTGCCACACACCCTTTCCCATACGTGTAGCAGTCATCTTAGTAGTTTGGACTGCAGTTTTTGTGAGGTTAGGTTTCTGCGAGGTTCAAATACAAATCATTTATTTCATACTCGTTTGGTGTAACTATATACACTAATTTTACAGGTAGGCACAACCTGTAAGGGCATGGCCATAGCAAAGGGTTTACAAATAGATAGATAGATAACACACTTTGTGTACACACAAAGAAAACAAACAACAGAAATTTTATACAGCGGTGGGCAAAGGTCTTATTGCTTAAAGCGATCTTTTCGCGACAACCTTTGAGGTTTAGGTCCTAGCAACATAGCATTGAAGAACAATGTCGCCATACAATTACGCTGTTAAATTATAACTCATACAATATCAAGAACAATTAATATAACTAGTTTTCGCCGGCTGCCTCGCGTGCGCCAATTTCGAACTATAGCAAAGTATTTATTTGGAGGCCCCTGGGAACATTGTATTCGACCAGAATGAAAGTAGCGAAGCGGTGAAGAGGAGCTTGATGGCGTAGTAGCTTGGGCATGCAGTTTGTATCTTGCAAGTTAAACTAATTTCAAAATGCCGAGTCATTGGATGGCCGACCAAATTAGCTCTTATGAACGCCACTAATATACCATCGGTTTCTAAGTCTACATAAGGTGAGAGACTTAGTCATCATCACCAGCTCATTTTATGTCCCCACTGCTGGGGCACGAGCCTTCCCTATGGATGGATAGGGAGAACGGGCCATAAACCACCACGCGGGCCCAGTGCGGATTGGTGGTTGTTAACGTCTGCTAATGCAGCCGGGACCAACGGCTTAAAGTGCCTTCCGAAGCACGGAGGAGCTCGAGATGATATATTTTTGGTCACCCATCCGATGACCGGCCTTTGCGAAAGTTGCTTAACCTCAGCACTTGCAGACCGGGCGCGTTAACCACTGCGCCATCGAGCTCCTCACTGTGCCATCGAGCTCCTCGAAATTTAGGTAGGTAGTGGATTATAAGTAAGTATTGACTTACAATTACAATTGGGGATAGAATTCCGTCTATTTCTGTATTTGTATCACTTGTGTATATTTTACTAAAGTCTAGGGTCTCTGTTCTTTACTCCTGCCCATCAATTTTTATTTGTAGCTTAGCTGTAATTTGTATTAGTTTTACATGTTTATATTGTTGTTTGGGGGAGGCTTTTGTCCAGCAGTGGACGTCTTTTGGCTGAGATGATGATGATGATGATGATATTGTTGCTAAAAACCGTTTTTTTTTAAATCTAATATTATCGTTAACAGCTTATATATGGTACGGAACCGTTAAATACAGGACTCGATAGCAGAATCAACGAACAGCCTGAAGTCGACGCATAAAATGTTTAATTACGATCAAGTAACATAATATCAAATCGCACCTGTACTTCGCTAAACGTAAATTAAAATACATTAGCAAACGGAATGCGGAGAGATAAATATTAGGTTAAAAAAACAAGCGTTTGTCTAAATTATTGATTAATGAGTAAAAGAACATTCCAATGCATTATGGTGGTGCATACAAAATAATTATCGTGCAGCAAACACTGTGTACACAGCAGGGGCCTATATTTGCATGTTGGTTATGCAGAACGTGCGCATGGAAACTGAAACTATGCCATGTTATCTATACACTGAGACATTTTAGTGGTTGTTTTCCCGCAGGTGGGTAGATCAGACCATGAAACTGAACAACTTTCCCCAAGAAACATGGGTCAAAAAACGAGATAATTTTTTCACTTTTCTACGTATGAAATTATAGTTTATATAGAGAAGGATTGCGGAGTGTTAATATTTTTTTTAAATTATGCATAAAAATACAATAAATCAATAAAACAAACTTTACACACATTACCATGTATTTGACACACACGCATACATACTCTTTTCAAAAATTTCAAAAATGGAAGAGAAGCGGTCGAAATCTGTCAATGCCAATCCAAACTCACATTCTATCTTTTTTAATTTTTCATTGCTTAGGATACAATCCGTGCAGCTTTAATAAAATTACGGTCGAATTTCGACCACTGGGCGACCACTAGTTGTGATAAACCTATTTAGATATTGATTATTTTAGATTCGACTGCTATGTGGCTTGAAGTCCTTTCTCGTTTTGGGAAAAAAATATTCATAACGCCTCGGTGGCCGAGTGGTAAGGCACTCGGCCCGATAACCGAAGGTTCCGGCTTCAAATCCCAGGTCAGACAAAGTGTATTTTTGGAATTTTCGATGCATAGCCCGGGTTTGTAATCACCAACCAGCATTTGGCAAGCGTGGTGATTAAGCCATTACCCATCAATTGTAGCGCTGACTTGATTTCAATGATGGAAGCCTTTGCCCAGCAGTGGGACAGTTATGGGCTGTTTACTTACTTTTTTTCTTATCTATTGTAGTAACATCTGAGTTCGCCACAGTAATCGAGTGTTCGATATCAATATCGAACACTCAATTACTTCGATCGTCGTCAAAAAATTGCAATTTTTAAATTTTAGAATTTCATTGCCATGTTATCTGGATCACAGCGTGGAAGCAGATGGTATGTATTCATATATATATATATATAGCTGCCGGAACACAACAATGCTACAAACATTGATGTTATGGCGACATATTTAGATAAGATGGTGGTAGCTAGCCAGGCGGGCAAACAAGTCCTACCACCAACCAAACCGAGTACACAAAAACGTACCCCCCGCTGGGAATCGAAACCGTGACCTCTGGGTCTAGACCGGTAGTGGTTAAGACTAGACCACAGAGGAGGTTAAATTTGTTTTGGATTCTTTTGATTTTTGATCTGGGGATTCGGCAGTCAAAAATCTATAAGTAATTTTAATTTTTAAAAAAACTTAAACAACACACTACTTTTTTTCTAAAGCTTCTTACAATATTTTTTAACAAAAAGGTTATTACACCGACGCATGACATTTTATTAGGTGCGTAAATATTAACGATAAAAGCAATCAAGACTGCCACTAATCAACAAATACAAGATCATACCATCCAGGAAGAGTCTCCTCCTTTTAAGGTTTATAATTATAAAAGTATGCTAAGCGGCGTATGATCAATGCAAAGACAGGAACCGACCCGCGCTTGTCCGTACGCCAATGAATTAATTGTGATCGTTATTAACGAACACAATTAATTTATATAACAAATACATTTACGACGTTATGAGTAACCAACATAAATTTCTTGTGGTAATTAAATCACGGGAATCGGTAGTACATTTGCTTCATTATATACCACCCACGATGCGGTGGTCCAGTTAGGTATTATGAGTTATTTATAACATTTGTAAGGAGGTAGACTTGCCAGAAGGCAATACTAATAAAATTATATTATCATCATTATCAGCTCATTTAATGTCCCCACTGCTGGGGCACGAGCCTTCCCTATGGATGGATAGGGAAAACGGGCCAGAAACCACCACGCGGGCCCAGTGCGGATTGGTGATTGTTAACGACTGCTAATGCAGCCGGGACCAACGGCTTTACGTGCCTTCCGAAGCACGGAGGAGCTCGATAATTTTTTTGTCACCTATCCGATGACCGGCTTTTGAGAAAGTTACTTAACCTCAGCACTCGCAGACCGGGCGCTTTAACCACTGCGCCATCGACCTCCTCATGATTATATTATATTATATTATGCGAAAAAAAGTAAAGTTAGCAGTTAAAATTTGGATTTGGTCTCGAATAAATATATTTCTTTCTTTACGATTTAAAAAAAACACAAAAACAGTTATATTTTACTAGCTGTGCCCTGCGGTTTCACCCGCGTTAATTAGCGACTGTTCCACACCTATTAGTCATAGCGTGATGTAATATAGCCTATAGCCTTACTCAATAAATGGACTATTCAACACAAAAATAATTTTTCAATTCGAACCAGTAGTTCCTGAGATTAGCGCGTTCAAACAAACAAACAAACAAACAAACAAACTCTTCAGCTTTATAATATTAGTAAGTATAGATTTATTTAATATATTAGGAGCCACCATAATGGTTATGGTCAGCGTCAAAGGAGATCAGGCAAGTTAGTTAATAAAAGTTAGTTCATGTGCAATAAATAAATAAATAAATAACTATAAATAAATACGAGTTTGCTGCAATAGTTCTAAAATGATAAATATCTAAAAACCAATTTAGGTTTTGAGGCAACCTGCAAAAAATATTCTTTCGGGAAACTCATACAACATATTTTCGTATGAGCAGCTTCTATTATATACAAGAGACCGTTATACTATATGTTTATATTATACTAGCGGCCCGCCCCGGCTTCGCACGGGTGTACTTTTATTTTTAACAACTTTTTTAATATAGCCTATGTTACTCAGCGCTAATGTAGCGTTATAATGGTGTAAGAATTTTTTAAATCGGTCCAGTAGTTTTTGAGTTTATTCGTTGCAAACATAGATACAAAAATACAAAGCTTTCTTCTTTATAATATTAGTATAGACTAACTAAACTAATATGGAGTATACGTGCTTCGTAAGCCACGCAAGCCATTGGTGACGGCTGCATTAGCGGTCGTTATAATAACCATTTTTTATAACGACTGCTAATGCAGAAATGTGACTGGTAATGTTTATAATAACCATAATAACGTTATATTCCACGTGTGGAGCCGGGGGTAAAAAATTGCACCACCCCATCTCTTCCCGTGGGTGTCGTAGAAGGTGACTATGGGACCATTCCAGAGGATGGGCAGCAGCGTCTCTCTGTGATTATTCTCACCTTACTGCGATCGCCAACCCGCCTGCCAAGCGTGGCGATTATGGCAAATTCCCCTTAAAATTATTTATCCTTGAGGGAGGCCTTTGTCCAGCAGTGGACGTCTTTTTGGCTGAGATAGAGATAATAACCACCAATCCGCACTGGGCCAGCGCGTGGTGGTTTATGGCCCGTTCTCCCTATCCATCCATAGAGAAGGCTCGTGACTATTACTTAGACATTTAATAAAATTATATTACTTATACTTGAATTTATATTGTCTAAAAGTGCTCAGCTAGCCCCGGCGTTGATTGTACGTGACTTAGTGTGCAACGTCGAGCGATACCTACCAGCCTGTTAGAAAGCGTGAAGAAGTTAACGAACTCCGTCTGTCTGAAATTTTACAATTACCTACGTATGTTTTCCTGAAACCGCCTTTATTTATTTTTGGCTGCAAAATATATATTGAGAATACCAAGGATTCCGAGAAATCCATGGGGTTACCACAAAATCGCGGAAGATGTCAAATATTTTTTAATAAATACTCCGTGAATTCTTGAAATATAACGAAATACTGCCATGTTTTTAGTGATACGTCGTTTCACTAGACTCTATGATTTTATGTTTTTTCAATTATGAGAAAGTAACTTATCTAATGTTATTTAATAAAAGCGAAAGTAAAAAATACATTTTTATATGTAGCGTTTTGTGGGGATCTGGGAAATGGGAGTTTATTTTTCATTTTATCTATTATTTTATCCTTACGTTTCGAACCTTTGCAGGACCCATAGTCAATACTTGATACTCGACTCAATATTTATTACAACCATTTTGTTAACAAAAGACACAAATTATGAACCCTGTCGAGCATCCTGTCACGAGGAGAGTGCTTCTAACCACGGAATATATAAAATAAACGTAAGTAAATCCATATAACTTGTTGCATTGTTACATTGTTTTCTTGTAGTTTTAAGGCAACAAGAAATCATTGTTGTGATAGCCCACATAAGTCCAATATTTTCCTATATGTTATAAAAAATCACAATTGTACAGTCGCCAACTTATTTTATTCGACCGATTGTTTAGTTCTTAGCTGGTAAATTAAAACAAATCATTTAAACTAGCTCATAAAAACACACTCAAATTTATAATACAGACTTGAAGAGAGCTATGAGCTCGTCTGCGTGAATACCAGACAATAGAATTTAATTGTTATCAGCCGGCGGCCGGTCCCTCACACACAAGGGGTTATAGGATATTATCACTAGGTAGCAGATATAGGCAAGTGAAGTACCATCAAGTCGGAACTGTAGTTTGATTGTTATTTCGAGCTATTATAATATATTCTGGCAAACAAGATAAGTATAAGAAAAATAATGATGTTAAACTGTTCTAAGACTGTTGAATCAATATATACTCGTATATGCAACTACAATAAACATGTTTTTACTTGTTGTTTAGTTTAAATCATGCTAGAGATGACAGAAGTAGGCTATAATTTGGTTTTAGTCTACATACGTTTATGTCCCCACTGCTGGGGCACGAGCCTTCCCTATGGATGAATAGGGAGAACAGGCCATAAACCACCACGCGGGCTCAGTGCTGATTGGTGGTTGTTAACGACTGCTAATGCAGCCGGGACCAACGGCTTTACGTGCCTTCCGAAGCACGGAGGACGGATGAGCTCGAGATGATAAATTTTGGTCACCCATCCGATGACCGGGCGCGTTAACCACTGCGCCATCGAGCTCCTCAACTTAAACTTACATACTTAGTAAACATTTTTTTTCTATATCAGTAACCTGTTGTGCGTCTCATTAAAAAAAAACTACCAATATAGTTACCCACTATATATATCCACCTACTAGTTTAAATAAATTACCGCTGCCGCTCCGATCTGTCTATCGCTCAATACAATATCAATCGGACTATTTTAATCTTAACAGACATGCCGGTCTTATTGTGACGTTATTACTGTCTAAATGAAACACGGATCAACACTAGTTATGACTAATAGAATTGAATAGATTTTAAGTAAAAAATAAGGCCCTTGGTCACCACTGCAATATTATGTGGTCATATTTTTTTTTTATATATTTTTTATTTTTTTTTATTTTGGTACATAGATAGACGTTTATATATACGTGTATCTATTTGTACAGCATTTTGATACATACGTACAAGAAACCGTTAAGTTTCTAACCACTAAGCAGAAAAAGGGAGTAAATGAATTTGACATTTTTTTATTTCAACTGAGCCTTCAATTTATCTATCCTCTTCGTCAAGTAACTTTACTAGATTCTATCACCTCTCCAAAGGGTCGCTAGTCAAACATATTTAGTTCAGAATCAATGTGAGAAATCCTATTCTTCTGTATTTTTCTGCGAGTAGCCTAATCTCCCATAGCTCCCGTACTCTTGACCTGAACCCATGCCAATATAATATCGTCATCATAAGCCTATATATAAACGTCCCACTACTGATTTTAGGCATTCCCATATGTATACATACACATATGTATACATACGTATATATGAAATTTATTATAGTTATAAATAATTAAGCATACATTAAAACGTAAAACTTAATAGTATGCTGGGCACACAGCTGCATCACGGATTCAAAGTACTTGGAATAGTTAAGATAGGATTATGTACTTGAAATAGCTTTATTTAAAAAATCGTATAATCTGTACTCAAATGCTTTTGGAGACTCAGATCACTTGCTTCGGATGACAATTGAACCGCAGAAGTGTGGAAACAAACATTATATATTTTATGTCATCTATCGAAAAGGAAAAATCCCGCAAAGGAATCAAATCTCCGTAACAAGCAACTTAGTTATTAAAACCAAGAGAAAACCATGAAACCTAATATTTCAATAACGGCTAAGGTTGCCTTAGAAAAAATCAATAAAGTATGGAAAGCGCACAGGGGAAACTGTGTTATTCATTTCTTTGAACATTTCTAATCTAATTTCGTTTCATGAATAATAAACATAACTACAGCTTTAATATAATTTATAAATTTTGTTTATATACTTATCAGTAATATTCTAAAAATCTACTACTTAACCATGCCAAGCTATCCACGTCCCACGTTTATATATATTTTTATGTAACGTTTTTATATACATAAATTGGTTGTCCAAATACATTAATATTTGATCACAATTTACACGTTTATTTGAAGATGAAAGCCTTATTGTTCTTTAGGCTGAAAAATAAATACATTTTGATTTAGACGTATTTAATTTATTGCGCTAAATTATATCAATAACGGCTTGTGCCAGAGATAAAAATAAGTTGACTCGTGGAATCAATTTACAAAATTCAACCTTTTAAATGTATTGAGTTGTAATATTATTTTAATGAAAAGATTTGTGTACTTGTGGTTTTTAAAACATACCTATATATCTTAGTCGATGAATGTTTGAGAGGATGTAAGAAAATTTGATTGTAGTTGATGTCCCCAAGCTTTGAAAATCATGTGTTTTATAAAACTGCAACCTGTTATGTGTCTTTATGAGTTAAAAAAATATTAATAAATTTGTAGTTTCCAGTCACATTACAATTACTTTTATAATTGACTGTTTTTATCCAATCCAGGTTTAGAAACGACAAGAGAATTTTTTGTCTAATAGAAACCGATCCAATTATTCTGACAAAAAACGCCGATAACTATGATATTGACTTTACAATGAACGGCCCGCTTTCTATTAACTAAAAAAAGGTAGGAATTACAAGGAACTATTATTAATCATGCACATGGAGGTATGTATGTTTACCGAAGGAAAGTAAATTGAATTTGTAATACATCACTTTATGTGGTATACAATGTATTGTAGCAGCAAAAATTGTAAAATTGCCTTTGTCGATACTGAGAATAAGATCCATTTAAGAAAAGTTTTCCTTGGGGGATGCCTTTGTCCAGCAGTAGACGTCTTTTGGCTGAGGTGATGATGATGATGATGATGATGAAAAGTTTATAGAAAAAATCAATAAAAAATAAACTAACAAAAAAAGTATGCAAATCAAAAAAGGATTTACTCACCATTTAATTACAAGACACAGGCCGAGTTAAAAGAATGGTGTAGATAATCGACATTTGTCGATACTGAAGATAAGATCGATTTTAAAACCTAACTAAACGATTTCGATTAAAAAATAAACGAACAAGTAAAGAGGTATGTAAATCAAAAAAGGATTTACTCACCATTTGTTAAAAAGACACTTGCCGGCAACACTAACACAAAACACAGCACCAAAAAAATAAAAACGCGCGCACTCCACCAAAAATTTCTAATTTGGAACACTCCCGCACTGGCTACATCAGCTGTTCGCAAGGACGTTCGTAAAAAAATAAATGATATAACCGGGGTCGTCGGCCGGCTCAGCCGCTGGACCGTGAATGAACTGGTATCGTGTTCTTTTTTTAAAACGGAGGCAAAGGCGAACGCTCTGCCCGCGCTCGCGGCGACGAATGAGGAGCCGAAGAACTATTTCAAACATCTTTTCTCTAATCCTTTTCTGCGCGAGCGCGTGTGCGTACTGAAACAAGTGCGCCAGTGTGCGGAAGTTGGGCTATCGGTATTTGATTAATTCGAGGCGTTAGCTCGTAGACCGCTCTGATTAGGCTTGATCTAAACGGATGCCAATATGCTTACATCACTTAGTAAAGACGTAGCTTTTATTTTTGGTTTAACATAAAACTTAGATTTTGGGTAGAGTTACATGACGGTCAATTATTTTTTCTCGTAACACGTCGTTCATCGACACACAAAGACAAAACGCCACTGCCATGTCGTAATCTGTACATAGGATTCTAAAATATTCAAAATGGCTCAAGTGGTGAGTAAAAACGTGTATTACTGCCTACTTTGTATTGATCTTAACCTAAAAATTAGCAAGCCACATCAGTCACAGACATCAATATATGTGTTTAGTTTTCTGCTAAGTTATGATTGCAAGTATGATTTTTAGATTTTAAGTTATGCATTCAAGAAAGTGCACTCTGCAGATTAAAACCCTAACCAATAGACATCAACGCGTTCGCATCAAAAAATGTAGAGCGTTTATGTCTTTTGTATGAAACTTGCTAGAGCGCAGTATGTATTGATTAATATTGACTTTACTTATTATTAGCTTATATCAATATAGAAAATAAAATTAATTGTTTTAAGGAGACACTAAAGGCTTACTAAGTAATGCTTAGCTTTTTTACTATTAAAGAATATTTTGCGACCAAATAAGTTTAGGTTTGGAATAGATATCATATTTTACATTTAACTGTTATTTTTATCATTATGTAGTATTCGATGTAATACTGTTGTAATAATTTTATAACACTAGATTAGTTTTTGTAAGGAAGTAAAATGTGGCAACATCCAGGGTTAATTTAGGTACCATTTACAGATCAGTTGTCACCCTTTTCTATCAAATAAGCGTTTTTTGTGTTTTGTGTAAATTTGACTATATTCTGTGACACATTTTATAAATGAGTTAATTTTAATAGCCTATGCCGTTACAATTATTTAATGTAAAGTGGTCGAAGAACTTATTTCAATATTATTATTGCAAAATGTTAGTATGGAAATGTAATGCCAGAATTGTGTACACGCATTTTTTTTTATTGTTTTAAATTTAAAATCCTAAGCAGTTAAATGGAAAAGCAATAATCCCACAAATTCCAACTCACGTTCAACTAAGGTTTTCTTTTTACAATAACAATTTTAAACAGACAGACAAGCAATTAAAAACACAGTTCATAATAACTTCAAGCAATGATAAAAAATAACTATAACAATAAGTGGGCACATTCATTGCTCAATAACAATAAATAGATGTGCTTAAGGCTTTGAAATTAATACAATGCTTTTGCTGGAGATGACTCGACATTACCAACAATACTAAAACGCAATTAAAGTAGCAGTTAAAAACAACTTTTTTCGAGCAAGCCAATCTGTTGTTACTTGTGAGTAAGTAATAGTAAATAGCCTACAACTGTCGCACTGCTGGGCAAAGGCTTCCATCATTGAAATCAAGTTATCACTACAATTGATGGGAAATGGCTTAATGCGGGTTGGTGATCTCAAGCTCGGGCTTTGCATCTAAAAATCCGAAACACACTCTGACTGACCAGGGAATTGAACTCGGGGCCTTCGGGCATCGAGCCGAGCTCTTTGCTACTCGGCCATCGAGTGTTACTTTGAGTAACTGTAAAAAATTATTATATATAGTATAGTAATCTATACACACTATCGCACTGATGGCCTTAATGCCATATTACGCAAAAAGACGGCATCCCTGATCCGTAGAGTGCGGGACAGTCCCAATAGCATCCTGATGACTATAGCTGAGAGGTTCTCCTCACATTTATGGGAGAGTCTTATAAATAAAGTTTTAAATTAATTAGTTTACTAACAACTTTCTATGTATTGTACTACTAACAGATATGGATCAAGTTATCCGAAATAAATGGTTTTTATTTATTTTTTTATTTTATACATATAATAAAGCTAAAGAGCGTCGAAAGTCTGTACATGGAATATATTCGAAAAAAAGTTGGCTGGGGATACTTAGAATCGGTAACAGAACACGTTCCAATAGTTTTTAAAATTTTTGACTGTTTATCTGTTTGTCTATTTATTTGACCGCGCATCACGTGAAAATGGCTAGACGGATTTGGATAAAACTTTGCACATAGACAGACCATGACCCGGACTAGGATATAGGATACTTTTTATCCCAGTAACAGGTTCCTGTGGGAAAGTGTAGTTTTCGCGAACGAAGTCGCAGGCGACAACTAGTATAAGATAAAGCAGTACAAAACCGGAGTCCTTGTGGAGATCCTTGGAGGAGGCCTTTGTCCAGTAGTGGGCGTCTTTTGGCTGAGATAATGATGATGATGATGATAGTAATAAATTTATTTTATTTTTATTTATTTTATTTTTAATAAGAAAACCAACAGCGTTACAAAATGTATACAATTTTTAAGGTAGGTAAAGAGTAAGGCCAATTATAGGTTTCCCAGTTTAAATTAATACAAACTTACTACTTAAAGAAGAAGCCATATGATTAACACATTAAGCTGTTGTTATAATAAATAGTATATATTGTCAAAAAATAATGTTTAGTGCAATTTATAAATTTAGTATTATTTATTGTTCTATAACAACACAGAAACAGTAAAAAACAGCTCCCCTAGACAAGTGGCATAACGGTAATAGAATAGAAATTAAATAGAATGATTATTGTACGGGATTGAAATAAGTCAACGGTCAACGATACGTATAAATGACGTTTTTTCAATACCATACACAAATCATTATATTTTATTTCTATTCTATTAGCATTATGCCAGTTGTCTAGGGAGGCTGTAATATAAAGTTACAAAAACAAAGCTTAAGGTTAAACATGACTCCTCCTAGATTAGGTAGAAGTGTCTTCTAGAAGACTATGTTTTTTTATAAAATATTTTAATAGCTAATGCTTATTTATTGACCTAAGAGTATCCCTGGAAAGAAATAATCATTATAATTAGACAGATAGATTGCATTTATCTTTAAAACAAAGTATGTATATCAAAACATTATTATTATTATGAATCAATAAATAAACGTTTGTCAAAGTTTGTTTTAATCGTCTCTGTGGCCTAGAGGCTAAGACCACCGGTTTACACCCAGGGGTCCCGGGTTCGATTCCCAGAGGGAGGTACATTTTTGTGTACTCGGTTTAGTTTATTTTTTTTATACGTAGCACGACAAATGACTCCAATTCACCTGATGTTAAGTGAATATGGATTCCAGATGCGACGACAACTGGTGCAGCGTGAAAACAACGCAGCATCAGTTATCCTCACTTTGCCGGCCCACAAGGTGCCTCTTCACGCCTCGTTTGAAGGACCCCATATCATAGGAAGGAGGGAAAACGTGGTAGTTCTAAATCTTATCTAAATGTGTCGCCATAACTCAATGTTTGTAACATTTTTGTATTCCAGTAGCTAGAGATAAGATAACCAGTGCTCCGTAGTTGAGGATTCCGGGTGAAGTGCGCTTCCACCTTAAGCCTTAACATTACTTAGCATCAGGTGAGATGAATGCCAAGTCTTAGTGCTTACCCGTAATATATAAAAAAAGGCGTACGATGCTTGTGGTTTCATCTTCAATCTTTATGGTAGAACTTAGTGTGATGATGATCTTAATGTTGGTTCACCACAATGATATCTGGCAATGATTGTGTTGCGGCCGGCCAGTGGGATGTGTCCGCTTTTTGTTAATAAATTTCCAAATTCGTGGAAACCCTCGATTTTTAAAAGTATATTATCAAATAAGAATAACTTAATTTTATGCCGAGACTTCCCAGTGAGCAATCAGAGACACTTGTTTTGGGCAGGACTTGCTACTTTCCTATCAGTTAACAATCATTTCTTATGAAATGCATAATATTTGGAAAACTCATTATGTTGAGTGTGTGTGTGTGTGTGACATATCCTTTTTTATATATGTACGTACCAAGTACGTATACGTACGTAAGTAAAAGTTTTTAGCCATTCAGTCACAGCTTTCTTACATGTATATAATTGCATAGATTTTAAGAGTACGGTTAATTTTGTTATAAACATAGGCAGACTGAAAAAATATTGTCGAAATTAAGTAGGTTCGTACTGAATCACATAAACTAAGCTATCTATCATTATAAGGCACAATCAAGTTTAAAATACCGGTCAATATTACAATTGGGGAGCTCAATGGCGCAGATGCTAACGCGACCGGTCTGAGATCGGTGAAGATAAGCAATTTTCGCAAAAGCCGCTCATTGGATGAGTGACCAAAAATTAATCATCTCGAACTCCTCAGTGTTTTGGAAGGCACGTAAAACCGTTGGTCTCGGCTGCATTAGCAGTCGTTAACAACCACTAATCCGCAATGGGCCCTCGTGGTGTTTTAAAGCCCATTTTCCCTACCCATCCATAGAAAAGGCTCGTGCCCAGCAGTGGGGACATAAAAATGAGCTGATGATGATGATGATAACAATTGTTTTTATACGCACTACTCGTTTTTTAACCACCTAACATAACGGTACACCTAACATAGCATACGGAGGAATAGAAAAATAAGAAAATAGATAAATATCGTGTTAGTGTATTGTTTATACTAATATTATAAAGAGGATAGTTTTGTATTTTTGTATGTATGTATGTTTGTAACGAATAAACTGAAAAACTACTAGGCCGTTCAAAAAAAATCTTTCACCATTAAAATGCTACATTAGTGTTAAGTAACATAGGCTATATTTTAAAAAATGCGGTACTAAGTCCGCTGGGTCAGCTAGTATACATATAAACACAATTTATACTATTATAGTTATGTAAAATCTACCGTGACAATCGATAATCTATTCACGGACCCTGAATCGCAAAAGTACTAAAAACAATTGGTATTGTATATCCTTTCTTTTAACCGAACTAGATTTCACAGTTCTGATTGTTGTTGAAAGTTGATAAAAATGAGTCCAGACACCCCCTAGTTTGATAACGTAACATAAGCCCACGTAGCGCCAAGGCAAATTAATTTGAATACCTGTTGACCTTTCATTCCCCTTTTATACAGTTGACGACATAAAACACTGAGCCGCGCCGCGCCATCACCAACTTTCAATAGCATTGAGAATGCGTTTGTCTAATTTATCACCCACAATATTTCTTATTTTCACAAAAGATTATTATTACTGCGTTACAATAACACATTTAACAGTTCTGTTAACCCGGGTACATATTTGAATATCGAAAATTAAAGAGAGCCCGGTCTGAGATTGCTAAAGGTAAGCGACGTTCGCAACCAGTCATCGGGTGGGTGACCAAAAATGTATCAATCATCTCGAGCTCCTCCGTGCTTCGGAAGGCACGTAAAGCAGTTGGTCCCGGCTGCATTTCACCAATCCGCACTGAGCCCGCGTGGTGGTTTATGGCCCGTTCTTCCCATCCATCCATCCATAGGGAAGGCTCGTGCCCCAGCAGTGTGGACATAAAATGAGCTGATGATGATGATGATGATGATGATGATATTATCTATACGTTCGGCTACTGATACTTTGTAACATTATTGTGTATGTAACATTTCACTGTACAGTGTAACTGAACTAAGTTACTCTATCTTTCAATGCGTTAGTTGACAAAAATATTACAAAGTACCTAAAAGAATTTGTATCAAAGTATGTACAAATGTGGCATTGCTATTTGATATCGTTAGTTGCAATAACTCAACTGAATCGTGAGGAAATTATATAGCATTAATTTAAATCGAAATTAAACAGCTTCTCGCAATATTTGTAACAGACGCGTAAGCAACTAAAAAAGGAAAGAGAAAGGCCAAGTAAAACATTATTATTATTAATAAAACAAGAAAAAAATAAAGAAAACATACGAAAACAAAGCCGAGCAAAAACAAAAAGAGTTGACAGTTTATCGTTAAATATAAATAGTCTAAATAAGTATTTATTTACTGCGTAACAATACTTTGTTTGTAAGAAGTAGTTGAATTAAATTCATTCAACGACTTCTTGACGGGGAATGTGAAGAGCCGTGTCTGTGGCTTGTTTTATTATGTAAAATTTGTGTTTTGACGGACAATAATGTGATATAGTGATGGATTATTAACCACGATAGGTCAATTGGAAGAGCACCTGACCCGGAATGTCAGAAGGGTGCAGGTTCAAATCCTGCTCGTGGAAATTTTTACAACATTTGTGTTTTTGGATTATTAACCGTTATGCGTTCGTGAAGTTGCATGAGTGTTGTCAAATTAAATAAAACAGCGCAACTTAATTTTAGAAATTCTCTTAAGAAGACCGCGTGAGGTCTATGTGAGAATATTTTCTTTGAATCATACATCATAAATATTTATTGCATTTTGAGTTTTAGTATAAATATGTTTTTATAACTTTATTGACTTTTCAAACACATCTTATTTAAAAAGTGAATATTTTACAATATTTTCATAACTTTGTCACAGGCTAAAAGTGCCAACCGCACGCAGCTAATTAAGTAAAACAAAATCAATCAATACCGTGTACCCTCATGACCGCGTAGAGACCTAGCTCGAGATGGGTCATTAGGCCGTTCGTACTACGAGCTGTTCGTATCACGGTATGAACGGCATACTAAATAAATGTAAATGTAAATAAAAGTTTTCCCACAATAACACCCACTATCTAGCCCAAAGAAAAGCGTCCTTAAGAAACTCGATAAATGGTAAACTACACAACCGATAAACATACTTAATATACTTAAATACATAGGGAACACCCAGACCCGAAACAATTTAGAAAAACAGGTATTTCTAAATTGATCCGACCGGGGATTCAACCCGGGACCTCAGAGATGGCGACACCATGAAAACCAGTGTGCAAGCCACTAGATCAAGAAGGTAGTCTAAAATTGGTCGTTAGGCCGTTCGTACCACGCGTTGTTCGTACCACAGTATGAATGGCCTACAAAAATTAGGCATAATAAGTATGTATTACGGTAGAAGAACCGAGTTGCGAGACTTGGTTTTTTTTACAAGTTCGTTTTTGATGGCATCTCATTTCTTTTTGTAGATAGTCCTACTTTTTTTCCTTTCCAGTACCAACTAGGTACGTACCTATCTAGTTATCTACACCTATTATTCCATTATGTTATACATAAACAGGTACACTGATTCACTAACTGCAAATGTAACTTTGTAATCTTATATTTATATGGGATTATAAAGTTATTTATTACTTGGCGGGGGGGGGGGGGGGGGGGTCAGTTATACTACTGCTACTAACGCAGTAACCTACGACGCTAAGACGTCCCTTGTCCCTTGGTATGTAAAATAAATAGGAATGCACATGTAACGACCTCATGGCATGTCTCCTATTTTTTGTGCGAGTTTAAAATTAGAATACACACAAATAGATCATTACTCACACCAACATAAGTTTGTGCATAATTTTCTATGACATTCTATGATAATTTATACTTGCATCTTTTCAAGACTTAATGTAAAGTTGAGTTATTGGCGCAACATTGTAATTTCGTATGTATAAATAGTCTCTTTGATCATCATCATCTGCCTATAGTTTCAGTTCAACTTCTGTGTGTTGTAATTATGCTGGATTTTGTACCCTTCAAACCAGAGCACAGCAATGCTAAACAATGCTGCTTAAATGCAGACACTAGTCTGATGTTGAGCAGCATCCCTGTTATACACGACTTAAAGTTTTTACTGACACCCCCTACCAACCGTCAGGTTACAAAGAGAGGTGTCAGACGACCTTGCACAATCAAACTTACTCGCACAAGGCACCATCAACGTCAAGTCATAACGCCAGATCTCTGGAACTCTTAAGACTAGTATCTCAAGCGAGTTGCCCCGTGGACACGTATGGTGACAATACATTTGGAATCTGAAAACAAGTCTAGCAACCAACTGAAAATTTAAAACAATGTATGCCATTAAACGAAGTGCCGCCGCCTGGTGCAATATTGACATAATTTTCGTTTTCGTTAACGTGATCGAATCGAGAAAAAAGTCACACTAGGCACTCGTGTAGCCGCTTCTACTGTTTCTGCTTTTGACCTTTTTTTAAAGAGATTTCATACCTACCAATAGTTGAGTAACGTCAATTTCAATATTTTTACGTATACAGCCTTTTCTTGAGGAGGATCAATCCTTGATATTTGTAAAAATGTTAAGGTTGTAAAAAGTCGATGACGTTGTTTTTCCTCTTCTTCTTCTCAGCTGTTCTCAACCCTGTGGAATGTAGGCCTCCTTCAAGTTTTTTTGATGACGTTGTTATTGACGTTGAACTAGGATTACTTCGTCCCCTCAGATCCTAATCGGGCGTTGCCGCCCGGAGAAGAAATTCCGTCAAATCCCAACCAGGCGTTAACGCCCGGAGCGACCACGCGACTTAAAACTTAAATATCGTCTATTTAGAGCCTACTTTTGTATGAAGCAGTTTAACTATAGACAAACTAGAATAAATTTGCTACACTCTCAACTCCCAACAACTTTATTCTCTGCGCGTTTTCAATTTTTTGCAATTTGGCGCAGGTGCTGTCGTTTGTTTTGTTCGTGATTTTTGAACACATTGATAGCAGTCCTGATAATCCACCAAGAAAGCTGTTAGGTTCACGTCAGTAGTCATGTCAATCACTCGCGACATTTTTGACCAGCGCCATTTTCGATTGACGTCTCCGCAAAATCTCCATCCTCTTAATTTTCGCACCAAAAATTAACGCAAAATACGATTATGTTTTATTTAACTATGTTTTGTTTAATATTAATTTACATAACATTATTTTTACGTTAATCAGAAATATCGAAACTTCAAAATAAATATACCAACTTAGTTGCACCAACTGGTATAAATAAAACGCAAAGAGAAATTAAAACCTGCACACCCAATAGCCCGTTTACCAATCATTCTTGAATCAAGGATAGATTAATTTACATTGAAACATATTGCATGCAAACGCTACTCAAACTATCATTAAGAGCGGAGAGCCGTTACGAAAGAATTTAACTCTTTATTTCTCACCTTTGAAATTACAACCACATGCTTATAATTATTTTATTTAGAAAATTATTCTACATCGCCGCTGCCTGGCATCACCTGTTACAGTTGGTAAGTGCTAATTGTTACAAGTAAACATATAATAGTGTTTTCTCAAAAATATCCGCAGCGCTTTGCCCTTTAGCACTGTAGCTGTTAAGATATTTTGTAATTGCGAGAAACTTTTAAATATCACATGAATACATCTTTACTTGGAAGTAGGGAAAAAGTATAAATGTCCGCTTTGCTCAGGACAACGCGTTTGCTGCGGTTCCGCTCGTTTTGATAGGACTTCTCAAGAAATCGTGGCAAAACGAGCTCCGTGGATGTAAAAAAAGACTTTTCTTAATGAAAAGAGTCGAAATTCTGCGAATTTATATCACGATCAACGTGAACTGGCATTTTTTTAAATTTTTGCTTCAATTATAAATTTCTACTAATAATTAAGATACGAGTGTTTGCAGAATCTATCGAAATGAAAAGGACGCTTGATGTGTCATGCCAAGTATAATCGTCAGCAAAATAACCTTTTGATATAAATGTAAAAAAACAACGCTTTGCGATAAAAACTCACGGATATGTACTTATTAAAAAGGAGGTTGTGAACCCAACCGCTTTTTACATAATAATTAGATATAATGACATGACTTTTTTAGCAGAAATATGCCTTAGAAAAAAGTATTGAAAAATTTACTTTTTTCCATTATCATCGAACTGCTAATCCCACAGTCTAAATGAATGTATCGGTTTTGTAGGATCTATCGGATAGGATTACATACACTTACAATAATATGTCTATTAAATAATAACTTATGTCTATAAATAATAAATAAAAATATATGTCATTCGGTTCCTCAATTGCGCTATAAACATAGGACAGACAAACACACTTTATGGCTAGTAATGGTGTCAACTTGATCTTTCGCATGCGAAGTGCACGCTTTTGCTATTGATTGTACGTTCGTACGTTAGCGAAATAGTTTTCACGTGCGTTCCCAGAAATTTGCTCATTAGCTGACAAGTAGCTGTTAAAATATTCCATAAATACTACACGTTGTTAAATACAATTTGAATGCGTTATACTAGGAAATATTATACATAGTTATGATGGTTTAATGACTAACGATTGCCCACAACCTATTTTGTCGCCCATCAACTAGTGGATACGTGAAGTGCCTAAGAAAGGAAAAAAGGGCTTTTGTTTCTTTGAATGTGACGAGCTGGTAAAAAATTTTTTTTTTTGTCTCAAGTTTTAAAAGATTGCTCTAGATAAGCCGTGGAAGATACACAAATTCTAAGTGGACGGTTTTCACATTCAGCACATGTCATAAAATAGTCAGATTTTTTGATGTGTAACATCTTTCCGCTTGCTTTCTATATAAGCAACTTTTTATTTTTACTTACATAACCCTATGTATTTTATTGACAGTTACAGTTAGCCTGTGTTATCCCGTTGTTGGGCAAAGACCTCCAAAGGCAATATCAAAACAAAAAAAAAAAATCAAAAATATTTATTTACGTTCAAATATCATTTTACAGCAGCAGGGGGCCAGAGTCTCCTTTTGAGCATAATAATACTTGTTTCAGAAGGCTCTGCTCTTCATATAACATAATATAATAATATACTTTAAGTATGGTGCTATTTGAGAAGCTCAATGGTGCAACGGCATCATGGAAGCCTCAGGTATTCTATATAAGCTATATAAATTTGTGGGAGTGATTTCGTAGAAAAGGGACGCAAGTAAGTCGTAACAGTGTGATCCGTAACAGCCACCAGTGATCGACACTTTAAGCCCAATGTCCGTTGTAGGTAGTAATATCTGTGGGAGTGATTTCGTAGAAATGTGATCGTAACAGTGTGATACTGCCGCACAATTTATGAACGCAATAAGTACAACTGTGTTTGTGATTATGATGTTTGAGGTGCTGACATTACGATCTATTTTCTTGAAACTGTTCACATGTTCTTTACTCATAAATATATTGCGCGGCAGATAGGATGTGTCAGTGTGACATGTCTTCTAATGAGTATTTACTGCATTCTCTATAAATTGAATTTGAATTTGAATTTGAATTTGAAAGATGTTACACATCAATAATATTAAAATCTGTTACTCTTAAAGGTTAAGGTTTAGTCAATAGTAAAACTTTTTAACATCTGCCAAAACGGTACTTTTTTCTTGAAAGTGTATGGGATAAGCGAACTATGACAACACAACTATGTCGCATTAATAAGTTGAGTGTATGTGAGTGTATAGTAACCTCTTTTATAAATTACAGAAATTCGTGTTTAGATCAAATCAAGAAAAGGTTTGTTTATTGTAAAACCGTTATTTATGTTATGACATCTGTTGTTTTGTCATTACCATCCCTGTTTTAATAATTATGCATACATACCATTATTGTAAAAGTTTCTGTTAGATAATGGTTGTTGTACTTGCAAAACATATGTAGCTTAAGCTATATAATTTAAAAACGGAACAACGCATGGCATGTCCTATTAGTGTTAATTAAAGAATTGTAATTAACAACATACGTTATATTTATCATTTCCACTTGTACTGTAATTGTAAATTTGGTTCATAATACATAAGTTAAGCTATAAGGGTAAATAAGTAAATAAATTTCTTGTGAACAGATAAAAGGGCGATAGAGTTTCTGCGTACAATATTTCTGGATAGCTACTGCATTAAAAATGTAGTATTTAATTTTTATACGTATTATTTCATTTTTACTTTTTTTACTTAATAGCTATTTATAAAAATGCAAAAGGATTAAATGCCTGCTGACTTTCGTAATAAATTCCCTAATTGGTTATAAAACTAAAATATCTTTATACCTGCAATAAACTACAATACTAAACATAAATTATGAATTTAATTGAACTTCTGGCTAGGTGACGTTTCGGACACATTGTATTCGGACACAGTGTCCGAATTTATTTTTATTTTATTTATTTATTTAATCGGACACCAACACAGTGAACACCAATACAATTTACATAACAAAAATGCACATATAATAACACAATCCAAATGTCACTGCAATTACAGGTGAGGACTACATGCAATAAAAATGAGCGAGTAAACTAATAGGTATAACACAAATATCAGACAAAATTACTAAATTAAATTAAATTGATACTTGAATGACTGTTTACAAAACAAAATTAAATGACTAATAAAAATAAGAATAAATTAAATTAAATTATTACAAAATAAAATTAAAATCGTAATTTTCAATTGGATTCAGATTTAATAGAATTTATAGATTTTCCATATAATTTATTGCAACTAAAATAACTTTTAGTCTTCATAGCATTATCAGCGAAAATATCGATAGTTTCTGCTTTAGAGAGAGCGTTGTATTGCCTGACAAGTCTAGACATAGGTGCGTGGTATCCCAGACATGACTTAGAACCCTCCTGTTTAAATAAGTTGAACCTAGATGCTCTTGGTAACCTGGACGGTGCGCATAAGGAAACCAAAGCCAACAAATCGGGAGCATCAAGGACACCGTTCACTAGTTTGTGAAAGAATGTGGTGTCATGCATTCGTCTACGATCCGACAAGGATAACATTTTGAAGTAAAGCAGCCTGTCATCGTAGCTCAGCAACACCTTACCCAAATGGCAGGAATACGTAAGGTGCCACAGGAAGCGCCTTTGGACACTTTCTATCCTTTTTTTGTGGACATCATAGAAAGGGCTCCATGCTACACAACCGTACTCCAAGCCACTACGCACAAGTGAATTGTATAGTAGAATTTTAGTATTTGGAGACTGAAAGTCTTTACAGTTGCGCAAAATAAAACCAAGGCTCTTGAATCCCTTGGTGACAATGTTATCAACGTGAGTATTCAGGCAAAGTTTGCTGTCAAGAGTGATTCCCAGATCGCGCACCTTGTTAACACTTTGTAGGGTTTTACCTCTAATTGTGTAAAGTGGAACGTCAATTTTTTTCTTACGCGTAAATAAAATAGAATAACACTTAGAAACATTTAAAATCATGTCATTGTCGTCGCACCAAATATCAAGTCTGTCAAGGTCGTCTTGAAGCAGTGCAACATCGAGTCTGTCGTCGATCGAACGGAATAGTTTAAGATCATCGGCGAAAAGATAGTGTTGGGAGTTGCGGAAACAATTGCCAATATCATTGATAAAAATGTTAAAGAACATTGGGCCAAGATGTGAGCCCTGGGGGACACCGGAATGAGCAGGGAACGGCTCAGAAGTATAACCGTTCACCACGACTCTCGACTCCCTACAAAGCAAGTACGAGAATTGACACTTTTTAATTTTATTATTTTTTCACTGACGATTCGGACACTATTAAATTATTGGAGCTGTTCAGTACAGTCAGATAAAAAAGCTTTATTTTAAAACCAAACGGTATAAACCCTCTTAGAATCTAGTACGGATCAGGGACAGGAACGAGGTGTGTGTTGCCATTCCCTCTAGAAAATTTATGACGGTGTTTCGATCACACGTCTTGAGATACCGTGATCGTACCCTTTAAGATTCTTGCCGCCCCCAAAAAATCCGGAGACGCTGAAAATGCAGTCGGAGTTAACAGCAAACTCTCGAAAAAGAATTGCGTGTCGATGTACTCGTATAAACAAGAAAAAGGATGTCGTTTTTGGTGATTTGTTTTGTTTATAATATTGGTTATATCAAAGTAAAGTAGTTGTAGTAATTTTTACTTTTTATTTTTAAGTGCTAATTGCTGCACTGAAGCTGAATTTATAAAATACAGTGAAAATATTAAATGCTTACCCGACCCAGCCAGGAATCGAACCTGGGTCTTCCGCAATCCGGGCGGCTGAACTGACCATTATGCTACCGGGTAAGCTGACGTAAGCACTAAATTTTTTATCATCATCATCATTATCAGCTCATTTTATGTCCCCACTGCAGGGGCACGAGCCTTCCCTATGGATGGATAGGGAGAACGGGCCATAAACCACCACGCGGGCCAAGTGCGGATTGGTGGTTGTTAACGACTACTAATGCAGGCGAGACCAACGGCTTAACGTGCTTTCCGAAGCACGGAGGAGCTCGAGAAGATACGTTTTTGGTCACCCATCCGATGACCGGCCTTTGCGAAAGTTGCTTAACCTCAGCACTCGCAAACCGGACGCGTTAACCACTGTGCCATCGAGCTCCTCTTGAATTTTTCCACTGCTTTTTAATTTTTGATAGCTTTTTAGCAGCAGAGCGCAATCTATCCAACGGTTATTGCAACTAATGGCTATGCAGATTCATCTTTACAAATGAAATACCACAAATTTGATAATTGTATTGAAAGTAGTAGTAGTTTTATAGTTTGTAAGTATTATTTATTACTATAGATATATCTTTCTTTATTTTTATTATTTTGAATTTGACATTCACAATGCTTTAAATAGTTACAAGATAAATTTTTAATAGAAAAAAATCGTTGAAATGAAACAACTTTTGCGAATCTACTCGCGTTTATTTTATACATTAATTTCAATTAATGTTTATCCTACGTTCGAACCCTTTGCAGGGTCTGTGGTACGCGAACGCGAGTAGATCCGTAAAAGTTTTTTCATTTCAATGTGTAGTGTTCGCGTACACTTTAGAAAACAATATAGATAAAATCAATCAGCCTTTTTTTCCTAGTAAAATTTTGTCTTGACTATCTTTATCTTTAACAAGTGTACAAGCAATCATGTAATAAATGCAGTCACATATACTCGTATAAGGAACGATCGGAACTCTAAAAATAAATAAAAGTAATCCTATCCTAATTTGTGTTCTTTTCAATTAGCAGAAGGATATTAAATAATTCAAACTACAGAAAGGTTAAAATTATCACAATTCATGTAAACTCTTTGTTATTAGAGTCGTGTTTATTTATGTTAATATAAATAGCTGAAAAGGGAAAGACATTTTTATTCAGTTGAACTTACGTTGAAGTCTTATTTAGATATGCAAAGTGTCTAGTAGTGATGCTAATATGACACAGAACATTATACTTTTTTACTATAAATTTAAAATGAACGCGTTATAAAAAAATACATTATTGTCAATATTTCTTGGACTGTTGTTGTTCGGTTCTGATAAAAAATGTGTGTACATTCCTTGAATAAATAATAAGCAATAACGTGAAATGTAATGTCATTGAACAAGATCTGTATGTAAAATTGAATACTTATAAAACAAAAATGTACATAATTAATATTTAATTTTTAGATATACATATTTATTGTGCACTCATAACTATAAAAAAAAAGTTAAGAAATGATGTTGTGAATTTATATTGTTTTACTAGATGCTTCTGCAGAATAAAATACTTACAAAACAAACCTTTTTTAGTATTGTCTTTTTATATATTGTGCATGTCAGCTTGCATATATTTATTTTAATTTTACAGATAAGCATTTAGCCTTCATCATACCTGAAGTTAAGTGACGATAAGGCCGAAGGTCGAAGCTCACTTCACCCGGAATCCTCAGCAATTGAGCCATTAGCTATCTTATCCTTAACTGTTGGAGCAAAACAATGCTGCTTTCATTAATGTTATGACGACGATAGTTAGACGAGTTGGTGGAAGCAAGTCAGGCGGAATTAAAACAAGCCTTATCGTCAACCAAACCGAGTGCAATTCTACAGACCCCTTCAAAATTAAAGCCAAGACCTCTGGGTCTGAAAGCCGCTAGTACTAATCACTAGACAGAGGCGATTTAATATATTAATGCTGTTTTGAATTGAAAAAAAATTTAACCTTCCATTATCTGTGTTTGTATTTAGAAAATCTATACTATGTTATGCTTTTATCTTCATTAGCACCGTTAACTTACAAGATGGTGATCTTGTAAGGTCAAAGGTTATTCTGGGTATTATATCAACAAACTTCGTTATTTTCTGTTCTTCCATACCCATACTGCGGAGCTGTTCAAGCTGCTTAACATTTGAACGGATAAATCGTTAATTTAATTCCCAAACTGATAAAATAAATGTTTCAGATGATAAGAGACTTTCGCAGTTTCAATATTATCATCATTTTAACAGCCTCTGTGGTCTAGTGGTTAGGACCACCGGTTTAGACCCAGAGGTCCCGGGTTCGATTCCCAGCGGGGGTACATCTTTGTGTACTCGGTTTGGTTGGTGGTAGGACTTGTTTGTCCGCCTGGCTAGCTACCACCATTTTATCTAAATATGTCACCATAACATCAATGTTTGTAGCATTGTTGTGTTCCAGCAGCTAGAGATAAGATAGCCAGTGCCTCACTTGTTGAGGATTCCGGGGTGAAGTGCGCTTCCACCAAATGGCCTTATCATCACTTAACATCAAGTGAGATCAAGGCAATGTGCTTACACGTAATTTTTTTTTTTTTAATATTTCCCATTATCGAGTTCGAATTGATCATCACTTAATATCTTGACAAATTTACCCATTTGACGAACAGATAAGAATTGCATAATTATTTGTAAATTTATTTTATAATTATTTGCATAATTAGTTATAATAACATGATCCAACACTACGAGTGGTTAAAACCAAAAACATGTTGTTAATTTGTTTAATCGAATCCTGGATCCCGGAAATAGTTTTACCTCTTAGTAGTCTTTACTTATATTAAATTACTCGTATTTTTGTGCTATGTAGCAATAGGGTATTAGACAGATTTTAAAAAAATATGCCTAATGGTTCATTATAGCATAATATATTTGCAATTTGATTAATTCGTTGTGAATTTCTTTATTTTTTATGAAAATCGCCATTAAAATTCAAATTAATAAAATAGCCGCCAAAACGATGCATGCAGGTGCAAACAAACTGTTAGCTGTCAAATCACACCGTACGAAACTTCGAGTGACATCTTTGATTTGCTTGCAAATGACGTCACGACATCACGTGACCAATCCCGTGCGTTTTCGATCACGTAGTCAATCATAAAGATTTAATTATTTTATAAATGATTTTTTATAAAAATTTTACTTATTTTAAAATTATGTGCTGGATAAATTGGTTTAAAAAAATGTCTACTGTTAAGTTAACAACAGTTTGTTCTATATTTTCATTGTAGTCGTGTCGTGTCGTGTACCTTGTAGTGTGCGCATATGAAAGAAATATGATTTTGAATTGAAAAAGTATATCAATCAAAGTTTTGACGTTTTAATTGCTATAAAATACAACAATGCGAGTAATATGTGTACTAAGACCATATGAGTAAATATCAAAATTTGCTCATGTGGTAAGACTACATGAAGAAGTAAAACTATTTCCGGAATTCGGGATTTTGGTGGCTTTTTTTGGCCAAATATTCTGGTACCAAATATAAGTCTGTGCTGCACAAACCCTCTTGTATCGTTTTTGTTTATTGTATTTCGGATTAGTGTCGTGGACCCGTTGGGAATACATATATGAAAGTTTTAAAATATATTTTAAAATTTCATGGACCCAGTGGGAATAGAAGAACAATAGAGTCGTGACCTTTGGGAATAAGCCCACGTTTTTTCTTGTCGACAACTTTAGGGGTATATAAGCCCTTTTCGTTCCGATCACTGACTATGATTTGAGTACTAGTCGAACTAGCGCCTCCAAGTGCCGAACTCCTAAAACCAACCTTGACCTGACAAGAGCTCCACGACCCACTGCAGTGCAATTTGGTAACGCCTATCATAACTAATAATAATTCATAAACGCTTAGCTACTAGCTTAAGCTAAGCAAAAACTCAAGCGAAGCCGCGGAACGGCGCTAAATAAATATACATGATACCCTATGGCACTGAAGTATACTTAGAAGCTTTTATTTACTCGTCTGCCTTATAAATAAATAAATTAGTGATTTCTAGATATTAGGTTTAGTAAGGCGAGACGGTCTGAGGTCAATAAGTAGTGATGAGATATATATATTATTTATAGTATGTGCATTATATTAACATAGTACAGTTTTTATGTATTACGGTTATGTATATACAGGTAGGCAGCAGCGTTGAATTTGTTCTTATATGGTCATGATAGGATTATATCTTTATCGAACTTATTTGAGCATGATAAAGTAGTTTTTCTTGTGTACCTTAAACTGTAAATTTTATTTATGAAGACTGTTTGCGCTTTCGATCTTGCACGTAGGTACCCTTTATCAGTCAGAGGGATGTATATTCCCACCACATTTTGATCTTTATGTAATTGAGGTAAGATTGGAAAACCAATGGAATATTCAAACATGTTGTGCCTGATAAAGGGAATTTCAATCCAAATTAAAATATCTTGAAATCCTTGTCGTTAGATGTTAAAGTTTGGCTTTGGATCAGTGTGCTGATGTTATGGACCATGCCTTCCCCTTATGCTATTGTTTGTGAGTGAAGATGATAAAGACACTCATCATAAAACTCGTAATCGTTTTTCTATTTATATTTTCGTATTTATTTAACACGTTGACTGCAGCAAAACCTGACACAATAAAAAATTATTAAATATTTATAAAAATTTTATAAAAACATTGATAAAATTAAACGCCCACCTGACCCAGCCAGGAAACGAACCTGGGTCTTCCGCAATCTGGGCGGCTACACTGACCGCTTTGCTATGCTACCACTTAAAAAAAAAATTGTTTGTCGGTCATCGGTGACCACCACAACGATTAAAGACTTAAAGTTACAATTTGTTGTTACAGTTTGGTTTTCACCTTAAACCTACTGCTCGTTTGATGGTACATTATTTTGTTAACTGCCAAATAAATAAACAAATATGATACCGTCAGATAATTGGAAACATCTTTTATATACAATCTGTCCGGTCACCGGTGTCGGAGCTTTAAATATCATAAAATATGGTCAACTTTATTGATAAAGCACCCCTTATATGTAGGTTTTCTCTAACTATAATGAAATGGCAGACTTTTAATTATTTATTTTACCGAAAAGTAGGTGTGCGTACAAGTTTGACCATATCTACTCTTCTAGAGGTCCTACGTTTACAAACGAGGTGTCATTAGAAAGCTAAAAAGCTAGGTAAGGAACTGATGCTAAGAATGTTATCACAACAGTTCATAAAAATACAACATAAATTTTTTTATGAAAAAAAAAGAACAAAAGAACGAGTTTTTTTTAGTTATTATGTTTTAAAAAACAAATTAGGTCATTGAACTACATTTTTTATGTTTTAAATAAGTAGTACAAGGTATGTGCTAAAGGCAGACACTAAAATATTAGACCTAACTTAGATAGTTTAGGTTTTACAACAGTCTGAATATGACCCTCTTAAAAGCGCGTCCTTCATCGCCATAGCAAACTCAACTTCCTTATCGGTGGGTCGGGGACAGGAGCAGGTAAAAAAAAAACAAAAGAATGCCAGCTGAAACGTCAGTTGTTACGGGCTTGTCAGGTCAGTCGTCCCTCGCTCCGCGTTGTGATTACACTACTTGCTGTTTTAAAATCTACCACATAGTTTTGTTGTTATTGTTGAACTTTTGTTACGTTTTTATTTTGTTGTTGAACATTTCTTGTTAGTTACAATGGAAGACGGTTACTACTCAAGTCAGCACCTCGCCGATATCCATTTCGTGTACGGATTGTGCAACGGTAATGCCAATGCTGCTGTTAGAGAATACGTAAGAAGATTTCCAAATCGACCTACACCGAATGCCCAGAATTTTATAAGAATACACATGAGACTAGCTGAAAATGGAATCAGAAGATCTGCCAATGAACGTGCTCGTCTTGTGTCTCACCAAGGGGAAGAAGAAATATTAAATTTGATTACTCAAGACCCTAGACTTAGTGTCAGACGAATTGCTAATCAACTGAATTTATCCAGATGGTCAGTGTGGAGAGTTCTTAAAAGGGAAGGATTACATCCGTATCACTTCCGAAGGGTACAAGATATACTAGAACCGGATTTCGCGACAAGGTCAGTTTTTAGTTCGTGGGTTATTAGAAGAGTGCGACACAACCCAAATTTTTTAAAAAGAATTTTGTGGACTGACGAAGCCACTTTCACTAGATCGGGATATACGAACCACCGCAATGATCATCTGTGGCTTCATGAAAATCCCCATGCCGTGAGACCAAGTTCATTTCAGCATAAATTTTCTGTGAATGTTTGGGCTGGAATGATTGATGATCTTTTAATTGGACCGTTTATTTCACCGGCGACATTGAATGGCCCAAGATTTTTGGAATTCCTGCAAACTCAGTTCCAAGACGCACTACTGGATTTACCGTTGTCCTACAGAGCTGGTATGATATTACAATTAGACGGCGCCCCGGCACACTTTGCAGTAAATGTCCGAAATTTTTTAAACGAACAATTTACGACGTGGATTGGACGCGGTGGAACGATCGCTTGGCCACCGCGTTCACCCGACTTAACGCCACTCAATTTCTTTTTGTGGGGTACTATGAAGCAGAGAGTGTACGTAGAGGTGCCAAACACACGAGAAGAGTTGGAACAGAAAATAATTGATGTCGGTAATGATTTGAGAAGAGACAGGGAGATGATACGACGCTCGACCAGTCATGTATCATTAAGAGCCACTGCATGTCTTCAGTACCACGGAGATCACTTTGAGCAGTTGCTGTTATAAAAAATATTAAAATGAAAATTCTTTATGTGAATGATTAAAATGTTATTATCATTAGTTACCAGCTTTTGTTTTTATTTCTACTTTCCTACAAAATTGAACTATTTAAATGGTCATGTTCAAACTGTTGTAAAACTTAAACTATCTAAGTTAGGTCTAATATTTTAGTGTCTGCCTTTAGCACATACCTTGTACTACTTATTTAAAACATAAAAAATGTAGTTCAATGACCTAATTTGTTTTTTAAAACATAATAACTAAAAAAAACTCGTTCTTTTGTTCTTTTTTTTTCATAAAAAAAATTATGTTGTATTTTTATTAACTGTTATGATAACATTCTTAGCATCAGTTCCTTACCTAGCTTTTTAGCTTTCTAATGACACCTCGTTTGTAAACGTAGGACCTCTAGAAGAGTAGATATGGTCAAACTTGTACGCACACCTACTTTTCGGTAAAATAAATAATTAAAAGTCTGCCATTTCATTATGGTTAGAGAAAACCTACATATAAGGGGTGCTTTATCAATAAAGTTGACCATATTTTATGATATTTAAAGCTCCGACACCGGTGACCGGACAGATTGTATAACAATCTTCTGTGCGTGTGTATATTATAGAACTCCTTCTAAACGGCTGGACCAATTTGGATGAAATTTTCTGTGTGTTCAAATGGATTCGAGAATGGTTTAGATTTACAATTGGACCCGGTAGGTGGCGCTGCTATAGGGGTCCATCATGGGATACGGGTGTTCTTGAGCGGACGAATGATTTGTTTGTTTTGTTGACATGGAAACTGTCAAAGCGGTACGAAGTCCGCCGGTCAGCTAGCAATAATATAAAATATCAACTTATGTAACCAGTAAACTTAGTGTTACGGCTCTGTTAAACAAAAAATTTGACAATACTGCCTAAATAAATAAAAAGGTCAATAATTAGACAGACGAATTTTTTTAATGTATGCCTTCAATTCTGTTTTTATGTTATAATAAGAAATAAATAATCAAACTATTACTTAGAGATAAATCAAACTATTAATAATAAAAAATACGCTTATCACTCGAAGATAGCAATTAGAATAGACCTGTTTAATTATTTATTTATTTTATAAGTTGTATAAAAATACTTTATTGACTAAAACCTTTATGTAGTAGATATTTACACGGTGTACTACAATATTTTTCTATTGTAATTATAATTTTACTTTATCATAGACTTTTGTTAGTAAATTGAAGTTAATCAAAGAAAATATCATCACGACCGACTTTGTCTTTACAGACGTCAAAAATAATTGCTTATACTCATCTTGCATCATAGACTTAATAGAGATGCTAATGCATTTTTGCATGCATTTTTCACTGTTTGTAATTGGGGAGATTGGACAAACTCCTGTTCTATTACTTAATACATTATTTTAATTAACTACGTCTATGCAATATAATGCAATTATCTGTATTCAGATGGCGGCCTAAAAGTGGTGATTTTGTAGAACGGCCATTTATTACGGAACCGACTGGGTAATTACACTATTTGCTATAATGTATAAGTAATTTGAAATTGTATAAGTTCATGTTTATATAAATCTCTAATTACTTGTAGTAGGATTTAACGTTGAAACAGACAAGAAGCAAGATTACATTCAATCCTTTTTTGCCTGATCCAATAATTATGGAGTACACAACAAAAAAGTTGAATTAACAAATCTCTAATCGTATAAAAGCGCTTAAACACGTGTTTCTACGGAAACAACCCAACAAAAAGCGTATCGAAAACTAATTTTATCATTATTAATGTAATCGTATAAGTACTCGCTTCAGATTACTATAATGTAAGCACATTTTTTTGTATGTAATTAAAATTAAATCTTACAATCGCATTGTAAATTCAGCAACCTCGGTCTATGGCAATAGTTCGCATTTTTTTATAGCTTCACAGACTATGAAACCTATTACAATGAATCGAGCAATCCAAATCCTCTGCGACCACAGATTACAAAAGCACTACAAAAGTTAACAAAGTATTAATACGTTTAAAAAAGAACGTACACATGCAATCAAACGCATTCAATTATACAGCCAGCGGTCGGAAGAGACCGTAACGATAGTAGGTGGGGATTCAAACACCTCCTCCTTCCATTACCACCTTATTAGTGGTGGGACATAGAGGTGGGATCTACGATGGCGGCTAGATGTCAGTGTCGCTCTCGCCTCGTTAACCACGTTGATTTTTTGCCTTTTTTCACATTCATAGCTGCGTGTTGTACGCTTTCACGCCGTTTTCCTCAGTTTAAGCATAGTAGTCGATCAATTTAATAGTACCTTGATAATGATGTACGTTCGATTGTTTTTAAACTAATTATGGTTAAGAATGCGTATCGGCGTGCGTTACATTGCGTGACGATTCTCATCCATTATTACATTTATTTACAAATTTTAATATCTTTTTAAAATCATCATTGAACTTTTATGTTTGCTTTGCTTATGCATATTTATGGCGTTAATTGCAATTGTAAACAGATTATGTGTATTTAATCATTTTCTCACGAGCAATACCTGAATCGACAGGAAAATTATCACAATGAGAAGTAACATTACTTTATAAAAAAGGTTTTTTTTTTACAAAGAACTATAAAATACTGGCAGTATCTATTGGTGGAGTTGAACACACAATTCTATTTCAAAAAATATGAGTTCAGTTATGTCACTTCAAAAAAATAGGAACAATTTAATTGGTGTGGTACATACGAGTATAAACCGACCTTTTTATAGATCTATGCCACAGCGACTAAGTAACTGATTGTGTCACATTGCTATCACAACACTCACTAGAAATTACATTAGCTTACAGTAGTACCACACAAAATTATGAGAGGAATTACAATTAGGATTATAAAAATGTTATTCTTTTGATGTGTAACATCTTTCCGCTTTTTTTGTAAGCAATTTGTGGGAGTGATTTCGTGAAATGGGACGGAAGTATGTGTAACAGTGTAACAGGAAGTCGGGGAAGCGCGCAAGCGCGCGACATTTTGTAAATTTAAAATCGATATTGTGAACATGACATAAGAATTATTATTATATGTGACTTATTGTGTCATTTGACTATCAAAGGTCATATTTATTATAAAGTTATAAATTTATGTAGTTAATACCTGACCCATTTTTTTCAGAATATAATGTTAAAATTGCTTATTACTTAGGTGAGATGTCAAATGTTACACATCATATGCGACTGTAAGGGTCACTCGTTTTTTTTTTTACCTCTCAATGAGGATTGCTATACTCATGATCCAAAAAAACAGGTCTGGCATTCCGGGTGTGACACATGCTTACGTCACTGTCTAGTTGCCACTTTTAAGTAACAAAACAAATAATGAAGGAAAAATTACTGCCGTCACTCATGTTAAAATTTGTTTGTCTTAGCAAATATCATGGTCATGTTGAACATTAATGAACGTAATTACTTAATGAAACACTGACGGTTTTATCGGATTCATGCAGGTATAATATATGGGAGTCAGGGAGTTTGATTACGCACCATTGGCAGTACAGAGCAGACTGGCTCTTTGACTTTTGACGTTTATCGCCATCTCATTCGAACGTATTTGAATGCATATTTTGCTCTCGGTCAGTGCTTGTGTACGCAGTGATTGCCAAACTTTTAAGGGCGTTTAAAGTTTGTTTTTTTCAAATGGTAGGTTGTTCCATTCTGAATTATAAGAGTAGAAGTGTTGAAGGCTGTACAATAAGGTTTTTCATTTCCAAGAAAAGAATCCATAGCCAATGAATGGCTTCGCTATTGTGGATCAAAAACAACTACAACAAATGGTTAGTACCTTTATAAAATTACTCATGTTTTTAAAATCCACCATTATTACACATTACTTTCGACAAAACATTAATTTTAGAAATTATAACAAACTGCAGACATGACACTTCATTTTCCCGCCAAGAAGTCTCAAGAGTCAAGTCTTCACTTTTTACATTTATAAATCAAAACTGTATATACATAAGAAATTGTATATACCTACATAAGAGATCATTAATAATAAGTATTTATAATATAAAAAACGTATCGGCAAACATAGTGTAGGACGTCCTCAAACTAGGTGGGCGACGATCTCGGCAAGGTGGCTGGAAGAGCTAGATAAAAGCAGCCGCGGATCGTGTTCGGTGGCGTGCAGTTGGAGAGGCCTATGTCCAGCAGTGTACTTATGTGGCTGATGGTGATGATGATGACAACTTTTTTTTTTATTAAAGTGAGATTCAATTTTCCCGAATCTATAAAGTTTGAGAACCATCGATAGCGGCGATGACGTAGGCTTATGTCACCCACGTGACGATTGTTACTGGGAGTGCTATACCAGGCGCAGTATTTTATTAAACTATGGATATACAGAGGGTATCCCTGTGAGGTGCCGGGGATAAAGAATCCCTGTGTGGTGCCGGGGATAAAGAATCGCACCACCCTAACTCTTCCCGTGGGTGTCGTAAAAGCCGACTAAGGGACCATTCCAGAGGATGGGCAGCAGCATCTCTCTGAGGTTCACTCTCAATCAACTTACTGCGTTCGCCAACCCACCTGCCAAGCGTGGCAATTATGGCAAATCCTCTCATGTATCCTTGGGGGAGGCCTTTGTCCAGCAGTAGATGTGGGTATGTTCCGATATACACTGCGAGCACTGTCCAGTGCTCTTACTGGTGAGAAATTTGTTCCGTTATGGACTGACAGTATACTGCCGCGGTATCCTAGGGAAATATATGACGTCATACATCGTCGCCATTTTTGTACCTACTGTGAGCACTGGCATTTTCGAGGTAAGGTGCTCTCAGTGCTTTGATAACGTCATAGATAGCATGGATGACAGTATACTGGACTGCGTTCCGTTTTAAACAGTAACCAGCATAGCTAACAATAAAGGAACGGCTTCGCAGTATACTAAATTGACGTCACACCCTACAGTGCTCGCAGTGCATATCGGAACATACTTAGTTAATTAACAGCAACAGGGGTCATTCATTATATCGGCTGATGAACACACAAATATATACATTTATACTTCAATGGCCCATTTTCCATATAGTTCAAAGCTGACAATTTAAAAGTACGCTTACAAAAAATATAGTCTAATTGAAGGTAGTTTAAATATTAATTTTCATTGTATTGACAACCAGCTAAAAGTTATGAATTATTTATTTGTAAATCAATGAAATTATTAATTTATTTTAAAGTTTTAATTTAGTTTGTAGAATATAATAGGAATACATTATTAATAATGGATAGAACAGCATTTAAAAGAAAAACTGTAAGTATTCACAATGTAATATAGTTATAAATTCATGTTAAAATAAGTATATAAGTATGAAATAAGCTTAGCTGATTTTGCTAAGAAATATTAACGTGAGTTTCGTTAAGTATCTTCATTATTTTATTAGCTTATGTTATAGTGTGATCATTCCTAACGGATCAATTTGAAGAAGACCAAAACTTTATGAAATAAGGAAACTATATCGATTTTAAGAGAAGTGAAACTGTTTAATAAAATTAACAAAAACTTGCGTATACATACAACTTCGAATTGAACCCGATACTTTTATGTCAAATACTCGAAGTTCTCTTTTAGGTAGTGTAGGTTCAAAGCAATAAATGCAGTTGAACCACCAGGCAACATAAAAATTAGAACTTCAAATAATTTGCAAAATTTGTTTTATAATTTTCATTTACTTTTTAAATTGTCTTATTTATCAAATCTGAGAGGTTAAACAATTTTCGAAGTTCAAAATCGACAACTTGGTTTCTTAGAATAAATTTCGTACAATTTTGTTATTCTTCATACATGTCATACCTATTAAAAATGCTCTTCGTGTATGAATTCCAGAGACAACTTTGTTAGGCTCTCAAGATATTATTGTGAATAAGTGAATGCCCATCAATTAATCTTTTATCTCCCAGTGACTCCATATGGAGCCATAGAACAATTGAATTTCTATTGTGTCTGGTGTTATGGATAATGAGAGGTTAAGCAAAGCTAATTACTGTAGTAAAGTACTAAATTTTTACTTATTTTATTTTGGCAGCAAACATGCATGTATATCAACATTTTACATGTTACATGTTTAACATACCAAATACTAGACTTTGAAATAGTTTGTACAAAACATATAAGTTAATTAACAAAATCAAGTAAAAAAACGATCTGGTATCCTAATATATGTATTTATTTTTAATCTTGTAACTATATATAGCGTTGTAAATCCCAAATTCATAAAATAGCATTAATATATGTGACTAATCGTACGGCAATTAGCACGTATACGTTGTAATTAAATTCACTATGAGTTTTGAGGACAAAAATACGTTTTCATCGTACATCCTTTTTTAATATCGTTGTAAATACAATTTTCACTATTATATCTGTTAACGTTTTGACATAAATTAATCTTTATAATGATTCTTATATTTAGTAAGGTTTTGGCAAAATATATCTAGATGGAAAAATAGTTTATTACCTATATGCAGTCGACCTACCGTGAAAAAAATAATTTGATGATATTTTTTTTAGTTTTAGGTAGATTCTTTCAAAGAAGCTTCTGATAGATCACACTTTTCTAAGGCCCATTGAATGTATTATTTAAAAACGAAACGTTCGAACTAATATTTTGTGTACACAACACGTTGTGTACACTGTCACTATTGTTATCCAACTGTGTCATAACATGGTTAAATTAATGATAAGCAACGAAGTGTTAGGTGTGCCTATCTTTGGTGGAGCTGTTAAACTTTCATTCGTGTCAAATTGTTTTCTTTGCCAGTGCCATTTAATTTTTTCGCCTCAGTGTCAGTTAATGCGAACTAACCTTTAAATCTAAATGATTTTTTTCCCAAAAAGATCGTTATTTCAGAATATTTAGCAAAAAAAAAATCTATAGGTCCCCTTAATAAAGGTACTTTGGTCTAATTAATAACCGAGTATAAATTCTTGTACAGTTTTAAATGGCAGGATAAGACAATTTCTGTTTGTTTTTCTGTGTCTATTACCATTAGCCATCGGGTATGTTGTTTCAAATTAAAAATATCAACGAATGTTTCGCCTGTAAACGGGTCCTGTTCAGTGCCAACGAGCAATTTCTCGGAAATATCCTCGGTGCTGCGACGTCGATTCTCAGAATCCAACCGTCAGTTGTCAGAAGCTCGATCAAATATGAACATACATTATCGTTAATGCGGCCGAGTTAGCTTTTCCGAGAATAGTACGTTGTATTATAGGGAACGAGCGGTCTTTTTCACCGTAACGAGGTTAATAACGGGTGCTATTTAGTGACAAAAAGCGGTGACGTTTCAGTTGAACGGGCAGCGCCCTCGCGTGGATAGATTCGTGGCAGCGCGCGCCAGTTTCCCGGAATTGCGCAGGCGTCTGCTGTGGGTCGGCCGGGAGCAGACCGTTGACAGATGGGTATGTGTGTATGTATGTGGGCGGTGAATCGCTAGTAATGGCCTGTCAGTTCAAAATGTGCCCTATTTAGTGAAGGAATTGTTGCAAATACCAACCTTAGAAATAAGTACAAGAGAATATGCTTCTTAATTACTTGAATGCTCTTTCTATCAATAATTTGTAACAATAAATATGTTTATACATAGGTACATTGTTGAAATTGAAATTTATAATTTAGTTTTGCGACTATATGGACCAGACGCGGCTGTATATGGATCGCAAATTTAGTCAACACTATTTTCATATAGATAAAGATCACTTTGGCATACTTTATTAAAACTTTGTTCTGAATGAAATTTTGCTCTCCCTTATATTTATTTATTAGTATTTTTATTGGTGTTTTAGGTTTTACAAATTTCTATACCTAGTCATAGCTAGATTAAGCTTTCTGACATTGATAGTTTGTAAGTACAATTACCAAGCGTGACATACAGAGAAGCAGACAGACGGACTTACATGACAGAACTAACATAGTTCTGTTTTTTTTAATTTCCCACCTGGGATTCGTCCCCCTTTATCTCACCCGATAGTAAGTATCTTTTCGTATGAAAAGGCCGGATACACATGCAGTCCACCTGGTTTCAAAACAACCCTCATCCACTTAGTGACTACAAAAATAAAGAATAATAATTACAATTCAATAATAAATGAAACACTTCAACTAACTCGCCTATCCAAGGCAAGGTGCCCAGAATGCTGGCAGCATTGCCCCTTTGGATGGCCAAACTAATGCGCTGTGCAAAAAAATTACCGGGGGGGCTATTGTTTTATTTCAACATCTAACACGATACTTACGCTTGACATTATGCATAGACGATTCCAAATAAATGTCAAATTGACGATATCGTTAATTCAATATCGTTCTAAAACACTTGTGAATTAGTTTGTAGTTCTTATATAGCTTTCAAATGTCAAATTGAAAGGTATCGTGATAGTGGTTGAAATTAGACAATAAGCTCTCTGACCTCCGGTCACCCGTTGCCTCGCATTTTGACCTTGTGACTACTTAAAACACTACCTTTTTATAGAAGATAATGTATGAATCTTCAATTTCAGTATCAAAAAGATCTACAGAGAAAGAAATACACTAGTTACATAGACGAGGCTTTTGGTCTAGAGCCACTCAAGGATTGCAAGCTAGAATCTCGAGAGGGGTTTACTGTCGAAGGCTGGCCATGCGTCCCTAGGAAAAAGGGGTACTTATCGTCGGCCGATAGTATACTAGACCTACCGACCTACAGCTATACCGCATGTAAGTAACCGAGTGCTAAGAGTGAGTATTTTTCTACCATTCAAATTCTATCGATTACGTTAACGAAAACGAGAACATGTTTTGCAAAATTTTAACTCCTCCTTCCTCGTTTTCCACCAGAAAGAACTGATTCAGTGCCATAAAAAATATCGTGTTTGAATGGCGAATGATGCTCGCACTTAGCACCCTGAAGTTATTGAACACCTCATTTTCGTTTCGTTTGCTTCGTTTTTCGTCTCCCTTATAATTTGACTGATGTTAATTTCTGCCAACTTCGTATTCATTTTAGCATCCATACATTCTCTTGAAATTTTCTATTGCAAATCGATGCTTGATAGCTTTTCCTTACTGGCATGTACATTTAAGTAAATAAAAGTGATGAGCTCGATGGCGCGGTGGTTGACGTGCCCGGTCTGCGAGTGCTGAGGTTAAGCATCTTTCGCAAAGGCCAATCATCGGATGGATGAACAAAAATGTATCATCTCGAGCTCCTCCGTGCTTCGGAAGCCGTTGGTCCCGGCTACATTAGCAGTCGTTAACAACCACCAATCCGCACTGGACCCGCGTAGTGGTTCATGGCCCATTCTATCCATAGGGAAGGCTCGTTCCCCAGCAGTGGGGACATAAAAATGAGCTGATTTTGGTGATGTGTGAAATTAAAGTAAATGAAGTAAATATCATATATACTGCCCCACTGCTGGGTATATGCTTACTTCTCTAAAAAATTAAGTGTAAGCTTAAATTTAGAAATGTGTTAAAAAACCACGAACGGTATACGTACCCGCACACTTTAATATACTACGTATCAAATACAATTTTATCGCAACAACATTTCTATAAAGCTATATATATTATAACTATAATTATAATTAAGTGTATTTAACGTTTGAATAACTATGGTCAACGCAAGACAAGAGTATTTCGATGCCAGCAATGTTACCCAACGCCACAATAGAAACGTTCGTAGCCACATAACATTGCAACGTACTTTATCACACTTCGTGCTGATTATGTTCTTGGAACAACACCGCCGAACAATTTGGGGCGTTGTACTGTACAGACGTCCTATAAACCACTAGTAAGCAGCCAACGGTGTAGTTCAACGGCCGTATCTATTTTATCAGATAATCGTGAAATATTAGACTATCACAAGCCGTAGTTTGGGTCCGAAGGTATAATAACTGTAAGTTACATCTCTTAATGAGGAGCTCGATGGCGCAGTGGTTAACGCGCCCGGTCTGCGAGTGCTGAGGTTAAGCAACTTTCTCAAAAGCCGGTCATCGGATGGGTGACCAAATTTTATCATCTCGAGCTCCTCCGTGCTTCAGAAGGCACGTAAAGCCGTTGGTCCCGGCTGCATTAGCAGTCGTTAACAACCGCCAATCCGCACTGGGCCCGCGTGGTGGTTTATGGCCCGTTCTCCCTATCCATCCATAGGGAAGGCTCGTGCCCCAGCAGTGGGGACATAAAATGAGCTGATGATGATGATGATGACATCTCTTAATTATAAACAGAATTGACCAGGAGCCATGACCACGACCACTCAATAATCATCAACATTATTACCAGCTCATTTTGTGTTCCCACTGCTGGGACACGAGCCTTCCCTATGAATGTAAACACCACAACGAGAGCGGGTTGTATATATATATATATATATATTGTATAAACCACCACGCTGGCTCAGTGCAGATTGATGGTTGTTAACGACTGCTAACCATGCGATGACCGGCCTTTGCGTAAACTGTTTAGCTTCAGCAATCGCAGACCATGCGCATTTGCAACTGGGGCATCGAGCTAGTCCCAACCTCCACTCTTTTACCGCTAATCTATACTAATATTATAAAGAGGAAACCTTTGTATTTTTGTATGTATGTATGTAGTTTGCAACGAATATATTCAAAAACTACTGTACAGTACGAAGTCCGCCGAGTCATATATAAAACAAGTTAGCGAAATTGAGGTTTCATGTCATTTTATTTCACTTCATGTTACTGTTAACCGCCTCTGGTGGTCTAGTGGTTAGGACCACCGGTTTAGACACAAAGGTCCCGGTTTCGATTCCCAGCGGGTACATGTTTGTGTTCTCGGTTTGGTTGGTGGTAGGACTTTTGTCCGCCTGGCTAGCTACCACCATTTTATATAAATATGTCGCCATAACATCAATGTTTGTAGCATTGTTGTGTTTAAAAAAAGGTGTGCATTTCATATTCTCACGTATCAAAACATGAGCCCTGGTTGGGCACCGCAATATAATGATAAGATATTAATAAATTTTAAATTTAAATTTTATAAGCCAACCAGCCAGTGCCTCAGTAGTTGAGGATTCCGGGGGAAGTGGGCTTCCACCTATGGTCATATCATCGCTGAACATCAAGTGAGAAGAAAGCCAATTGCTTACTCGCTTAAGCTATTTAAAAATAAACAATTTACCGAAATTGACGTTTCATGTCATTATCATAACTTTAGTTCCAGAACTGCTGGACTGGAGTAACGACAACATCTTGGTGGCGGCGCTGGGCAGGAACTACCACAAGTGGAGCTGGCGCACGCAGAGCCTCATCAGCCAGGGGTTTGCCCTGCACGAGATACAATGTTGCAAGTTCGATCCACGGGGAGAAATGCTAATCGTATGTCCAAAAATATATACTTACAAAATACAAACCAACCCTGAGGCGCGATTTTTGAATCTCACCGGTGATCTCGAAATCAATAGTGACATGCACACAAGTGTACACTATGAAATATAATACTCAGTAAGGTTAATAATCGATAGCGATATCATGAAAAAGCTGCCTCACTTTTTTGCTTGAAAAACCTTATTAGCTTTTATTTAAGACAAAATTTGAAATAAAACAAATATGTAACAATCAAATATAATGATGATTTAATAATTTGAAGACAAGTATAATGTTACTACAAGCTAATGTCACTTTTGAAACTAAACTAAATGACACCCTTGTCTGAGCGAGTCTGAACCCATTATACAGATTATTAAAGTACAGCCTCAACATCACAATGCAACTAAAAGATACTGTATAAAAGATACTGTAAAGATATAGCTCTACTTACCAAATACTTTGATATGAGTGTATACAGATACTGACGCTTGAGATTTTGAAACGGTGACTAATTGTCACGCTATGATATCAATTACGAGTGTTTTTCTTTTCCTATTAAGGGTGACGGTACCTTATTTTGACACCGAAAATTCTCGAACATTATGTGCAAGTATATAATGAAATAGTGCAAAAAATATTATATTTCATAATGTATTTCATGTCACTTTTAATTTCGTTATCACCGGTGAGATTAGAAAACCGCCCTAAGGCCTTGCTTTTACTGTTACAAAATGTCCACAAACAAGTTTCGTTAACCTGATTTTTTTTTAAATTGTTGTCCTAATGTCAAAATCATGCTACCGACACACTATTGAGACGTTATTGAATAATCAGACTTCGTGGTCAAGACTCTCTCACTTGTGAACCTCTTTCGATCTTTTCTCCCAACAGTTAGGTACCGACATGGAGATGTTCGAGATCCACAATAACCTGCTGAGTAAGTGGGTGGGCGGCAACTGCTGCAGGTGTCTCAAGGAGGGAGACGAGCTGTGCTCCATCACCGCCATAAACTGGAGCCCTACGGGAAACTCCTTGATCACGTAAGTGTGAATCAGAGAAAATGAAAAATTAGCCAACATCACATACATTGTTCTGGTCCCAAAGCAAGTAGGTAGATCACTCGTTTTATGAAAAACAGAAACAACGACGGTACCACAACCACCCAGACTTGACACAATATCGAAAAGTTTGTTTTCGACATTGACCCCACCGGGAATCGAACCCCGGGACCTTAGAGTTAGCGCCGCCCAAAGTCCGGCGTGCAAGCCACTCGGCTTCGAAGGTCGTCAGAGGGACTTCAAACAACTAGAATCGACATACATCCATGAAGTATGAGAGGTCGAGATCCACAACAACCTTTTTTAATTGAGTTCGCTCTTGGCCTCAAACGCCCTTTACAGCGTCACCGGACATTTTGGGGCGAATACTTAAGGGGTTCTTTAAAATGTGTGATCAAAACACCTTTAGAGGGTTTCTAGAAGGTATGGCATCACGCAAGCGTGTGACCATTCCCTTCTAGATTCTCCAAGAGGTTCGGATCAGGGTGCTTGGGGTGAGTTTTGTTTACTATCCGTATTCATTCGATTACGTTTAAGAAAACGAAAATTAGTATGACATTGAAGCAGCGCCTTCTGGCGTATACGAGTACAAGGAAGTTTAATTTTTGCCATGCAATTTCTCGTTTTTGTTAACGTGATCGAATGGCAACACAACAAACTGTTTATCGAGTAGGTGTAGCCAAAACAACAACGTTAGTAGCATTGTTGTATTCCGACAATTAGAGACAAATAGCCTGTCCTTATTTTCTGAGGGTTTTGGGATACATCTATTTAAGTCTGTTGCCATAACAACAATGTTAGTAGCACAGTTGTTACGTTATTTTTTTGTGTAACATCTTTCCACTCGCTCACTATATAAGCAATTTGTGGGAGTGATTTCGTGAAATGGGACGGAAGTATGTGTAACAGTGTAACAAGTGTGTAACTGGAAGTCGGGAAAGCTTGTGGGAGCGATTTCGTGAAATGTGTGAAAACGCGCGCCATTTTGTAAATTTAATTCTTATAATCGATCGATTTAAAAAATCAATATACTAGATATTGCGCAAAATGGAATCGAAATAAAAATACCTGTTTTTTACGTTTCTTATTGGATTTAAATATTTAGACACCTTTATTGTAAATAATACCTAACAAATTGTATTTTAGATTTTCTTGAAATCAGAATAATCGTTTTATAATAATAGTATTATTATAAAACGATTATAGCAGCAAAGGATGATTGACATGTAAAAAACGTTTTATTTTTGCTAAATAGACTCTAAGATTAGTGTTTCGTTTCAGGCAAAAAAGAAGATACTTCAATCATGTTTTTCCAACTACTTCCAGCTTCCATAAAAACATCCATAAATTGAAAAATAACTACCTCATTACGTTCATCCTCATTACCTTTAAGTTTCATATAGTCAGATTTGGGCATGATAACTTTTATGAATTTGAATAGGTGGTTCCCAGTTTGCCATTCTCCTTTCATTGAATTAGCTCCAGCGGCTTCGGCTCGGCGATGATGAATCAGTCAGTCAGGACAAGTCATATGTATATGGATTATAGATATAAAAATTGTTGTTGAAAGAAGTCCTTGTTGATCAGAGGCTGTTCAAGAGGGATGTTAGTATCGTTCGACCGCGACGCCCGACTCATCAGCTGGATGCGCGCCTCCAGGACAGCTATACTGATGGTGAGGGTGTCTCCTGACGCCCGCTACGTGGCTGCGACGACGGTGAATGCGGCTACTGTGAGCGTGTTCACTTGGCCGGACTTAAATAAGAGCACCAGACTCAGCTCCGGTTGGATTGTTAAGGTACAAAGTCAATGTCAATTTCTTTCTAACTTAAAAATAAGAGCTCTTAAATCGTTCGTAATTGTTTTTACCTACTAACTCATGAACCATTCAAGATTTTTTGAGTCTATCTTTTAGCTGTGGAGAATAAGGGCGCAAGAAACTGTACAGCTCTTATAGAAGTAAAGTGATGAGTTCTGAAAAGATTTTGAAAAACACTCGGTCGAGATTTAAACTCGCACTTCTGACCAAACAGGTAAAGCATCCAATACCACTAAAGATTTTGTGACATCAGTCTCTCTATAGAGGCCATAGAAGGAGTCAAGAGATATCACCAGCTCATTGTTATGTCCCCACTGCTTTGGCTTCAGCCTTCCCTTTGGATGGATAGGAGAACGGGCCATCAACCACCACGCGTAGTGCTGATTGGTGGTTGTTAACGAATGCTAATGCAGCCGGGACCAACGGCTTTACGCGCCTTCCGAAGCACGGAGGGAAGGAGGACAATATATAACATGGTTGTAATCCCAGTAGTAAACCGGTAATAACTCTAACGTTAGTAACCACGATCGTTTGAAACGTATCAAACTGTTAATAGGCATGAGATTGTAAAATTCTAAAACACTTATAGCAGTTAAAGTAAATGACTACTTTTTACTACTTATCCGCTTTAATTACCGGCCGTTAACAGTCCAGATAGAGTAGGTACTTCGTTACTCCGCAGTCGTATGGGAAGCTACTAAATCATAGGTGACACTGCGCCGTGGTCTGGTCAGCTCTCGATAGGTCTACGACTAAATGTAAAACTTTGTCAGTATGAACACTTCGTCTATAATTATTTATTTATTTTGACATGTAAACTAGCAGAGAACACGCTAAATATTACAAATTATAATTCTAAACTACTCACTTCCTACGTTCTTCTCCCTAACAGAGATCGACTGAACATCAAAATCACCAACTTTGAGTAAAGTCGTTGTTAGTGACCTCGACGTCACATTTAGAATAATCAAGGTAGGGCTCTGAGGTGGAATGGTATATCTATTCCACCTCGGTCATCAGCAGAGATCGGAATTAGGTAGAGTTATTTATGTACTTACACTGATTTCATACAGCGAAAGAATAAAGTGGATATGCTTCAAATCCCGACACCAATTTTTAACCTAAATTTTAACCTCACGTGTCTATGCTAGAAGCAAAAGTATTTTCGTATTTATAAAAAAGGCGAAGTATTGTATGAGAATTTGCTCAAGACTATTAATAATTTGTATTGTGAATTGATGTAAATACTAATAAAAATTGTATGTTAATTATCTTTGTTTTATTTGTCTTATCTACCTCTGAGGTTGTAATTATTATTTTTTTTGTAATATTGTTGACCACACGGGATTGTCCACTAGAAATCCCGGGAAGATCCATATTAATATCAACATTTCGATGCAAGTACATAAGTAACTCTACCTAATTCCGACCTCTGGTCATCAGTGATAAGTTATTAGCCGATCGTCTGATGTAAGAGTATCTTGGAACCCTTATCCCTTAGTCGGTTTTTACGACATGCACAGGAAGTTAGGCAGCTGATACCTGATACATTATTTTCACGTCCCAGCAGACCAGCATGGGAAAAAAAGCACATTAATATTAGTTTTTTGTATGATTTTTTAGTCAATGTGGACAAACAACCATAGATGGCTGTTTCATCAATTTCTTTTAAGGACACTGTGCTACTTTGCCAAATAATTTTAACAATAATGTGTTTAACAATAAATTTAATTTGACTATAAAAAGTTACCCTTCTTACTACAAAAAGTTAAACAATGGCAAATTACGTGTTATTGTGTCTCTGTCCAAAAATATTAACAGCATCTTTTGTAAGCATTGTCTAACTTTAGCTATCATTTTGTGGTAAAGCAGTTACTACTTTGTTAATATTATTAAGTTTAGATTTTCATTAACAAACCAAAAAAAAGAATACAAAATTTATACAAATATCAAAAGTGTTTTGTAATAGCACACTGCCCACTTGCATTAACTGTGACTTGGCCGTACATTCAAACAGTTGTAATTAAGTTTTGTACAGGCAGTCGAACTAGTTTTTGCGAGCTGTGGACAGTTCGATCTAAAATATAGCGGCTTTAACTGATAGATAAAACCACTTCAAACTCAAGTGCCGAAAATCAAGTGCTTTCAAACGTCTCTTCATGGGTCAACGATCAGGTATCACTTTGAAAACACCTCCGCGATCAAAGACATAGCGTGCTTACTTAAGCAAGAAGGAGTCCTCAAATAAATAAAACTATACTATAAAACTGAAATAAAAAAGTTATTACAGATTACATTTAGAAGCTCGTAAAGTCAAAGTTCACGCAAATTTCAAATTTTAACTTTATATGCACTCGATCGATAAAAACCCCAAAGGAGATGACGCAGCAGCTTGCGCGTTGGGTAACTCTAACGCTCTTAATCTTAATTGTTAAGCAATTTTAACAATCAAAGTGACCGGATGTGTGACCAAATAAAAAAATATCTCCAAGTCCTCCGTGCTTCGGAAGTCGGTAAGCAGTTGGTCCCGGTTGTTACTGTAAAATGGCAGAACTCTTTAGTCACTCATGTTCTACCACTTCTCAGACCCTAAGCTGGCACCCTTGGCGAAGCGCGCTACTAGGCGTCGGTGCAGTCTCTACAGAGATGCATACTGAGCAGCCAACGGTTCATATGCAGGCCCGTATCGCTCTGTGGGATGTCCCATCAACCAAGGTCCGTGAGACCAACCTGGGCCCCAGTCACTACAACCTCGACGTGATGCTGTTCAGCCACCGCACTGGGGAGCTGGTGCTCAGCTTATGGGACACAGGTAAGCCAGAACGATCAACAGTGCACTTGCAGGCAAACATCTCGTTATGAGACGCTTCTTCAGCAATGGTTCAGAAAACCAGGCTAGGCTACAGCCACTACAGCCTCGACGTGATGCTGTTCTGCCGCCGCATTGGGGAGCTGGTACTTGTTTGTGGAATACAGGGAGTAAACCAGAACTATCAACAGTGCACTTGCAGGCCAACTTCTCTTTGTGTGACGCTTCATCAACAATGGTTCAGAAAACCAGGCTGGGCTGCAGCTTCTACAGCCTCGATATGATGCTGTTCAGCCACTGCCCTGTGTTTGTAGTGCTCAGCTTGTAGGACACAGGTTTGTAACGATACACTTTTAACGATACACTTGCGGAGCAGCAACGCTTTAAAGACGATCTACCTATTGTTCAAGAGATCAGTCTAGGCCGCAGCTACTACGGCCTTGGCCTGTTATTATTCAGCCACCACACTACCAAGCTGGTGCTCGGGTTTTGACACATAGGTTAGACCAGAACACCTCCAGTATATGTGTTTGCCATGCTCATGAAACCATCATGATTGGCCACCACACTTGGCCCAAATCGAATGGTGGACTATGACCTGATTTCCCTATGTGTACTATTGATGTAAGAAGAAGGCCTTAGCCCAGCAGACGTTTACCAATTGATGATGAGATAGTAAACCAAAACTGCTAGTTGTGTACATACTTGCATACCCACATCACCTTAACTCTTTATTTACATTTCTTGTTTATTATGTAGACCCCGCAACTTCCTACCAGAAGACATGTTCTCGCTTGGTGGTAATGAGCGATACAGAGACGGTGGTGGACCAATGGGGGGAGGGCCGCGGGCTCGATAGGGTTCGGACCATGATCTTCAGCCCTGATGGAACTAAACTAGGTATGTGGCACTACATAATTAGACGTGTACCACGATAATAGCAACGTTAAAACCAAGAGCAGTAATGAGAGTGTCATGTATAACTTACTGGATAATACGGTGGGAGTAATGCGATCGACAATACATTCAGTTTTACTTTTGTTTTGCAAATCGATTCGGAAATGGTTTAATTATAATACTTAGAAATTTATTTATTTATTTTAGGATAGCTAATTAAAAGCTCAACAATTTAAAAATAACAACGAAAATTATAACTACATATGAGGTATAGATTATAGTGAGCAAAGGTTGCCTCAGCACTCGGCCAAAATTTGAAAGTCCTGAGTTTGATTCCCAATAATTGAAGCGATGACTTGATTTCAAAGAACCAGGCACACACAACACAACTATAACCCTTCAACAGACAGAACATGTTTGAATATTTCATTGGTTTTCAATCTTATCTCTATCACATAAAGTTCAAAATGTGGTGAGAATATTATTATTATTATAAAAACATTGTAACATAATTTATTTGTTATAGCCACAGCCACGGCGGACGAAGACTTGATTATCTGGAACTTCCTTCCAGAAGACAAGAACAAGAAGAAGAAGACCAACAGCAGAAAGTTCTCTGCGATGCCAGTCTACCTCGACGAAGCCATGCACGGCTATTCTTTGAGATGAGCTTGTTTACACATTGGACCCTTACCATGATCACTGGTTGCGTTAAAAGCGCATGGTCGCTAGAAATTATAGCGAAATACTTCACTGACGATCTAAATCAGGATCACTATATCTATCAATCAGGATCAATCATGGTAGGGTACTTGATCGTCAAATTAATGAACCTGTCATTACACAGCGCTTCATAACGCAACATCAAGACTCCTATTTCATATACATACCTACAATCTGAGAATGGTTTGCAATCTGCCATTTAATGAAAGTGTAATGAGTAATGAGCAATACTGTAACTTTTGTTTCGCAAACACTGCGCTATCGCTACTTGCCTTTAGGATGCAAAGTGTGAGTTTAAATCCCCATTCTGATCCACAACATGTCACTACAAATTCACATGATGCACTTAGGACACCGTACTCGTAGAACAAGAGTACGAAGATACGGTTCACACGCGCTCTATGCCAGGTATAGGCATGTACCTGGGCTTCTCACCACCCCACGACCTGGTCAACGGTCAACCTGAGCCGAGGTACTAGCCTTTAGAGGCGCCCTCGGGCTGTTCCGCTCCCGATCTGATTCGAATCCCTAAGAGAATCTACTAGGGAAAGGGGACACTATTCCGTGATGCCATTCCCTATAGAAACCTTCAGACGATGCTTCGAGCAAAGGGCTTGAGGAACCTTTTAAGTTTTTCCCCGTCCTCAAAGAAGTCCTGTGATGCTGAATAAATTTAAATTAAATATGACATTTTGCATAGAAACATATTTACTCGTCTGCGCTGCTATAATGCCAAGCAAACTCTCGATAACGAATGGTGAATAAAATTCGCACTAAGCACCCAGATCAAAATAATTGTAACACTTTTATATTGTTGTCGACTATATACGACTGTATGGGTAGGTACTGTCATTGCATGAAATAAGTTTGTTAGCGCTGTGTGAAAACGAGTACGCGCTAAAATTATTCTAATGCATTTGTATTTATTTTATTTTAATTGTTATGCTGGATATACATACATTATTAATGTGTTTAAATAATAAAGATATTCATCCTTTTGTCTCTTTTTTTATTTATACAAAACATCGGAGATTTTATTGTATGTCTAATTTATGTTGGGGTCTTACAAATGAACAGAGAACAAGCTTCGGTTTCTTATCCGAAGAAGTTGTTATATATATTATATTAATTAATGGCATGGTTTAGCATTATGCACATTTCAAGTGGTATCATATTCATATTATAAAATTATTATTGGCGCTTGCAACAGCCCGGTTGAGAAGGTCTGAGAGCAGATTTCCCTGGGTAAAAAAAAAGGTTTAATGGGTAATTGACTGGTTAGTCAATAGGTGATTGACTGGTTAGTCAATGGGTAATTGACTGGTAAGTCAATGGGTAATTGACTGGTTAGTCAATGGGTAATTGACTGGTTAGTCAATGGGTAATTGACTGGTTAGACAATAGAAAAACTTTTTAGCAACTGTCAAAACATTTTTTTCTATAGAAATATTGGGTATGTTCCGCTATGCACTGCGAGCACTGTAATGTGTGACGTCAATTTAGTATACTGCGAAGCCGTTCCTTTATAGTTAGCTATGCTGGTTACTGTTTAAAACGGTACGCAGTCCAGTATCCTGTCATCCATGCTGTCATCCATGTCATTTCTGGACGTGATCAAAGCATTGAGAGCACCTTACCTCGAAAATGCCAGTGCTTATAGTACGAAAATGACGACGATTTATGATGTCATATATTTCCCTAGATACTGCGGCAGTGTACTGTCAGTCCATAACGGAACAATTTCTCACCAGTAAGAGCATTGGACAGTGCTCGCAGTGTATATCGGAACATACCCATTATGGGAATGGAAACTATGACGTCACTTTTTTCTTCTGTCAATTCAGTATTTATTAATATCTTTTTAAGTTACAGAAATGTATGCTTGCTTTGGTCAAATAAAACAGGTCAATGAATTAAAGAACTGTTACATGATTTCATTCATATGTTTAATGTTCTGGAATTAATTTTTGTTGTTGTCAACAACCCTATTACCAACTAACCTTTCATGATTCATTAATCCTCAATGTATCCAATAAAAGAACTTAAATTAATGTCATAAATCCATCCCTTATTATAAATATATACAGTTAGTCGGTAGCTTTCGTCTGGCCATTGCCGTATTATATTTGGGGTTTTTAATAGGCACGTGGGCGGCACGAGGCTAGGCATCGTTGGTATTCGTGCAGAGGCTGCGTCTGCAGCACCTGACATCGACTACGCACGCGCGCTTGATTCATGCCTAGCGCTCGCTGAGTAAGGCTGCCCACTCACGTCCGACAAATCTGTGACCGTTTATTTCGGCGAAACACATTCTTAATTCAAAATAAATTGCATAAAATATTATTTAATAGAAATACACTTTGTACAGTACAATGTTTAAACTTCTCTCTATTATGTTTAACTCTGTGAAGTAAATAGAAATTAATAGTTAGCTTGTTAGTTTAGAGTTAATTTTATATGTTTGTGTAGAAAGCTTGAAAAAGCTCAAAAGTTATGCGCTGACGCAGACTACTCGCAGTCGCAGATAGACGGCGTTGTGCACTAAACACAACACAAAAGTCCCACACATACAACAAATACAACGATCGCACACATCCATCCGCCAACAAACATGTTTACTTGTAGCATTGTTGTGTTCCGGTAGCTAATTGAGGATCCCGGGTGAATTGCGCTTCCATCATTTGCGTTGTCATCACTTAACATCAGGTGAGATCAACACACAAACAAATGTACAACAAGTCGTGCGACTGCGGGCAGCCCTAATTCAGCATTTGGGCGGCCTCCGTCACGCGTCACGAGCGCAGGCTGTGTTTAGAAAGTCAATGAGGCTCTTCGCGTCGAGTGCTCATGTACCGTGTTCTAGGAAACAATTCAACCAATCAATCTGTAAAGCAATAAATCAATAAACAATCCCAGGAGGAATACATTGTATTTGAAACGTGTCCGCTGCCTAGTAATTCGACTTGGAGGTCCCTGTTTCGGTTTCCAGCGGCGGTTGCCAGACCTACGAAGGAAAAATATTAGTCAGCCATAAAACGTTTTACGTTAACGAGGAGCTCGATGGCGCAGTGGTTAACGCGCCTGGTCTGCGAGTGCTGAGGTTAAGCAACTTTCGCAAAGGCCGGTCATCGGATGGGTGACCAAAAATGTATCATCTAGAGCTCCTCCGTGCTTCGGAAGGCACGTAAAGCGGTTGGTCCCGGCAGCATTAGCAGTCGTTAACAACCACCAATCCGCACTGGGCCCGCGTGGTGGTTTATGGCCCGTTCTCCCTATCCATCTATAGGGAAGGCTCGTGGGGACGTATATAAGCTGGCGATGATGAAAACGTTTTACCATTAATGATTATATTATACATTATTTTACGACTTTTAAGTGTACATAACAAGTAAAACAAACATTATGTACAATTCCGTTTGATACGCATCAGGAGTTAGATCAGGAAATAAATTCAAAATGGCTGTGCAGAAAGGCGATGTTAAAACGAAATGAATGTGTAGTAACTCTCGTAGTTTCAGTGCTCTAAATATTCAGTGAGACGCTATCTGGGCCCAATCCCGCACGGATTGGGCCCAGATACCGATGGAGATAAAGGCGCACCTTACGCTAGCGCCGCCAGCCGCCGCGCCGCGCCCATCGAGCCTTAGGTTTAGGTCTGATAGAGGAAGCGATAGAATCATTTATACTATTAATAAAGGGGCAAAGTTTGTGACTTTATTGTTTTCTAAAGTTTACGCGAACATTACACATTGAAATGGAACAATTTTTAAGGATCTACATATATATTCTTTATTGCACATAAACACAAATACAGAGAATAGTTTACAAACAATGGTGAGCAAAGGTGGACTTATCTCTAAAAGAGATCTCTTCCAGCCAACCTAAGGTGGAATGGGAGCATCATGTATAAGAGGAAGCGACAAAAGTGCAAACAAAAATATCTTAACTATGAATAACAATATTATGTACATACATACAACACATATGCTACGATATTCTTAAAACTACATAAACATACATAATAATACTACATAAATATGAACATATACCTACATATAATAATAATAGTAATAAATATAAATATAACATAGTGTCTATCATTGTTTCATTGCGATGACATAAGTGATAGAAAGTGATCCTTGACTTTCTTTTTAAAGGATGTAATGGACGAACTATCCTGGATGTCTGTAGGAAGCCTGTTCCATAGCTGCGCTGCTCTGACCGTAAATGAATTTAGGAGGAAGTTAGTATTGACAATAGGAATCTCAAGCGTCTTCGTTATACAGGCACGTCTTGAGCGGCAAGGTGGGGGCAGGAGTTGGAAACGAGAACGAAGGTAAGAAGGAGAATTAGGGTCATTAAGGATGTTATAGAGATTGGAAAGGATGTGCACATTACGGCGATGTCTGATCGGTAGCCATTTTAATTCAGTACGAAAGTGAGAAACATGGTCATACTTTCGTAGGCCAAAGATAAAACGTATGGCCAGATTTTGCAGACGTTCTAGTTTTAGCAGTTGCTCCTCAGTCACATCCAAGTAACAGACGTCGGCGTAGTCTAGTATGGGAAGAAGAAGGGATTGCGCGAGCATAATTTTGGTTTGAAAGGGAAGAAAGTATTGAAGCCGCTTGAGGGAGTGAAAACTAAAATGTAGGCGTTTACTAATTTCACTGATGTGAGCTGACCAGGACATGTTACAGTCCAACGTCAAACCAAGGTTCTTTACTTTGTCGGCGTACTTGATGGGAACGCTGTCGTAAAGAAGCGCAGGTATATAACTCCAATCCAGCCTGCCTCTTAACCTACCGCTGCCCACAATCATGGCTTGTGATTTTGCAGGGTTAACAATAAGACCGAAGGATTCAGCCCAAGCTTGGACAGCAGATAAGTCGTGATTTAGGGCTTGAATCGTTTCCACGATTTCCGAAAGCATGAAATGCCTGTAAATCTGGAGATCATCAGCGTAAAGATGGAAAGGAGAAGAAATAACAGATGAGATTTTATTAATAAAAACAGAGAAAAGAAGTGGTGACAGCACACCACCCTGAGGCACACCAGCGGACAAGCTAATCCAGTCCGAAGACACATCATGATGCTTCACACACTGCATACGGTCATAAAGGTATGAGCGAAACCACTCTAACACCGGTTCAGAAATGTTGACAGAGCGAAGAGTGCCAAGAAGAAGGTCGAAGTCAACAGAGTTGAATGCACTGCTGAAGTCCAACAAGACCATTGCTGTGAGTTTGGTGCTATCCATAGCCCACCGAATGTCCTCCGTTATATTCAACAGTGCTCCAACAGTGCTATGGGATGGTCGAAAGCCGGATTGGAAAGGACATAAGAGGGAGTTGGATGCAAGAAAGGAGTATAATTGCTTGTGTGTGACGGATTCTAAAACCTTAGACAGGATGGGAAGTATGGATATAGGACGATATTGGGAAAAAGCAGAGGGGTTTGGATTTTTAGGGAGGGGAATGACATATGCTTTCTTCCACGACACTGGAAAGACATTGCGGGTAAGTGAAAAGTTTATTATGAATGTGACTACTGGCGCAATGTCCTCCAGTACAGGAAGAATCATGTCCATACTGAGACCATCACTTCCCACGGCCTTAGTGGTGATGGAGGAAATACTCCTCTTGATGTCGTCCTCAGAGACTGTGTTGAATGAAAAGGAGGGGCAATCAGGTGGAACAAGACTTAAAAGGAAAGCAAGAGAAGCAGACTTAGTAGCTTCATCTAAAATTAAGGGAGGAGTTGAAAAATAGCTGTTCAAAGCATCAAGATCCACTGAATTCTGGCAAGAGACAGTAGGTTTGCCCACGCCCAGGGTTTTCAAGAAGCTCCAAACATGTTTCTGACCAACACTTTCAATTTTCATATGGATATATTTTCGTTTAGCGTCCCTACACATTCTGTTACATATGTTGCGAAGTTTTTTGTAGGCTTGTAAGTTATCAGGAGTAGGAGTTTTTTTATTCTGACTTTTGGCTTTGTCACGTTTTGCCATTATCCTCCTAATAACCGGTGTAAGCCAAGGTGCAGGAATGTGCTTAATACGTACAGGTCGTACTGGCGCATGAATATCAAAAATGTTGGTCAATTTAACAGTAAGGTAGTTAGTCATGAAGTCGATATCATCCGACAAAAAAATTGGTGACCAATCCACACATCTCAGATCCTCTCTCAAGCGGTCCAAGTCCATATGCCGAAAGTTGCGCTGAAAAAGTACCTTTGATTTGACTTTGGGAGGACGAACTTTGAAAGTTAAGAAGATAAGGTCGTGGTAGGAAAATGGAGCAGTCATTTGCCCATGAGAAACAACAGAGTTAGGATTTGAAACAATCATCAGGTCGAGAAGAGAGGGCTTGCAATTTGGTGAGTAATGAGTAGGGGATGACATTTTAAGTACATGAAGATTAAGAGAAGACACTACATTAGTCAAATTACGGGCTCTAGTATCATTTTTCAATAAACATGTATTAAGATCTCCCATGAGAATAACATGATCAAAGAGTGGGACAAGATTCTCAAGAGTGTACTCCAAGTTCTTAAAATAGTCAATTTGATCGTTGGGGCTGTACAGAGCTCCCAACAGAATCTTTTTGTGGTGAATAATAATTTCTAAAAAAATGTATTCAATAGAACATGTGTACTGAGACGGAGAGCAGCTGACAACAGTGGCAGGAATGTGACCTCGGAGGTAAATTCCCACGCCACCACCTCCCCGACCAATGCGATCATTGCGAAACAGCTTGTAGCCTGGAAGAGAACAACTAGTGGAGGGAAGAGAAGGTTTGAGCCAAGTTTCAGACACGAGAATACAGTCAACTACGCCGTCTCCGAAGGAAGAAAGAAGGTCGTTGTAATGAGCTGCAATGCTTTGCGCGTTAATATGCACTAGGGAGAGGAATTTAGAGTTTTTGTCAAATACAGTCATCAGCTTATTATCCAGGGTATCACAGTCAGACAAGGAAGAGTTATTGCTTTTGGCACTTTCATATTCATCAGATGAGCAAGAGAAATATTCATCATTCAAAATCATAGCAAGAAATAAATATTTATGTGTGTAAATAAATACCTATATAACAACTAAAATTACTAACAAACAAAAAAAAAAAAATTGTAAGTAATATAAATATATATATATTTTTTTTTTTTTAAAACCTCTTTTACAAGCCATCCAGATGCTTAAGTTGACTGAGATCAATAAAAACTAATTAATAATACACTAGGTTAACAAAAATAAAATAAAAAAAGCAAAGCAAACTAAGCAGACAAAGTGGTCACCAAAGCATAGAATAATTGCCAAAGCTTAAAAAGCAAGCAACACGTAAAATATAACTTCACAAAATAACATAATTAACAGCAAAGGTTAAAGTTAGGTAATAACATAAAGCAAGAACACTTAGGAAGTAGTTTAAAATATAATTACAAGCCTCGATTACAAGCTTAGAGCATAATGCTCTAAGATTACAAGCAAAACAATATTTTGTGCTCTTAGGTAACAATGTCGTATGCAATCGGACCTCAGAACAATAATTCAGTGATTCGGACAAGAAGAAAAAAAAATAAAAATAAAAATTGACATTGACAGTTAAAATTGAGAAAAAAAAAAGTGACATTCATTGGCATGACAGTCATGACATAGAAATTTAATAAAAACCATTGACGGTTGCTGTAAAAAGCTATTTCGTAACCCTTCACACCGCTAAACCCACCTTCAAGCAAAGCCAACACGACTAGATTAGGAAGTAACAACAGCAAAGTTTACTTGGCCTTCACACTGGGCGCATCGGTGGATCGTTTGTTGGGGTACTTAGCTGTTAGAAGATGGAGTTCAGCCATGGTGAAGAGCTTCTTTCGCGTGTTGTCGGGAAGAAGTACGACTATTGTGCCCTCAGAAGTCCAAGACTTAGTCACTCCAAAGTGACTGCGAGCCGCAGCAAAAACTTCCTGTCGCGATTTAGTAAGGAATTCTGTGAGAGTCAATTTGGAGCCCTTCAATGCTGTTTTAGTTTTCCACACTGACGTACGATGCTGCATCGAGGTGAAGCGGACCAAGATAGGCCTCTGACCAGTTTGCTTTTTGGCTCCCAGTCTATGACAAGCTTCAAAACAAAGATGATCAACAGAGGGCAACCGCATTTGGTTGGTTATTAACCCTTGAATTACTACGCTCGTTTATACATATTAATTTGATTTAATGTTTATCCTGACGTTTCGAACCTTTTGCAGGGTCCGTGGTCACCGGGAGACTCCCTGTCTCTTTGTCTTTGGGAGTTTGTTACTTTGTTTGTTTGAAGAGGGTTTGAATCTCTAAAACTACAGGTCCAATTCCAAAAAATCTTCACTAATAGAATGCTACATTCCTTGCTGTTAACATAGAATATATTTTAGGTTTAGGTATAAGTTTGACAAACGTGTCTGCTTGTTTGTTCACACGCCTGCACATCAAACTACTAATGGTTGAACATTCATTGAAAAATTTGAAAGACACTTTTGACTTGTTTTGACTCTGTTGACTTTTTTGACTTTTTTATATTTTGACTCTTTTAACTTTTTTGACTCTTTGACTTCCATTGCATTAAGAGTTACACTGTTTACATGTAAATGCTCGTGACTGTACGTGGCGTCGTGAAAATCAGGCCACTGAGACACGGTTGGGTAAACATTGACTGGTTAGATAAACATTTTAACAACTAGTAAAAGGATTCATTATAATATAAAAATAAAAAAATAATTACAGCATTCTAACGGGCGACGTATAACAACACTCCTGCGCGCGAGTTGCATAATGAATGCGTGTTCACCTTTATCAAAGTACTGTAGACGACACATTGGATTAACACATTTTGATTTTGATACATTTACAGACTTTATTTTTTTATGTGCACAGTGCCTTCAACTCACCTGATGTTAAATGATGATAACGCCAATGGTGGAAGCGCACTTCACCCGGAATCCTCAACTATTGAGCACTGGCTATCTTATCTCTAGCTGCCGGAACACAACAATGCTACAAACATTAATGTACAGCGAGATATTTATATAAGGTAGTAGGTAGCCAGGCGGCAATCAAGCCCTACCACCAACCGAAACCGAGTTCACATACTTGTACCCCCCACTGTGAATCGAACCCGGAACCTCTGGGTATGAGGCCAGTGGTCTTAACCACTAGACCACAGAGGCGGTTCGGTATCAGTAAAAGCTAAGATGGCAGCACTTCACTTTACGTACTGTCTAATGATCTTTAAATAAGGTTTCCGTTACTATCGGTAGGTAAGTACTTACTAAAAGAAAAGTTCTTTCTGTTCATATTATGGTAACAAAAATGAAATATTATATAATATAGATAAGTTTCACAAAAAAATACAGAGAAAACATCAAATGGTACTTTTTTAGATACAAATTTTACTCATATAAGTTACCAAGCATTTACTAGAAGAAAATATAATAATTCCAGAAAACTTTAGATAGCTTTTTAGAACTAGCCCTCACCGTCATCGTCACCAAGCAACTGTGATAAGCGTCGATAATAACTTACTAACTAACTAACTAGTTAGACAGAAAAATGTGAAAAATAAACATTTATATTTCCTTAGAATAAATATTATTACCGGGATTATTACCATGTTTTTTGTTGTGTTTGAGTATCCGATATTTCGGAATTCGCAATAACTTCAGTACATCCGTGATCATGGCGCATGCAACTGTGCCGAAATATCGGATACTCAAACACAATATATAATATAATCCCGTTAGTAATATTTATTCTAATGTAAGTGACCATGATAGTTTAAAAAGTTATATTTATATTTCCATTTTAAACAAAAAAATATTTTGCTTAATTAAATGTATGAGCTTTAACATACTAATCCATTCGTCATGAACTTTTATCGCTGACAGTACGTTTGCTGTTCTGTTTTTCTACATATCCTTCATATTATTTCCAAGTGAACTCATATAATTCCTTAAAAACACATAGATATGTAATTAAGTTGATACTTTAACATAGTAGTGCACCTTTACTTGAAAGGAGCCGCTATCGAGTAACCCGGACCTGTCAAATCGATACTTGACGTCTTTAATGGATATGTAGCATCAGACTTGTCGGGGCGACCCTTTAAGAAAAACCTGCAATTTATCTTAAAGGGCAGAATTAAGTCTTTAAGAAGGCCCTGTCATCTATTTACATTTTAGATTATTTTAGCGTTCAGCGGCATGATATTACGTAGCTTAATGATACGTTTCCATACGGCGTTGGATTAGCAAATTAATATGCATCTTGACGTTTTTTTCTTGTGGATGTAGTTTCGTGATCGGTGGGTCTAATAAAGGACGCAATGTTAAACTAAAAATAATTCTTATTTGAATTCCTACCACATGCTTAACAATTATATTAATTATATTATTTTATTTGTAAGTATATAGATCATAATTGTGAATTCAATTCAATTTAAAAATCATGATTCGACTTTTTATGGATATTGATTGACACACGTTAATAATTTGAATCATAATTTGAAACGTTACACTACACTATACTACACTACACGTTATCTTTAGACGTGTATAAATAATCTAAGGCTTAAAAAATATCTTTCTTATTTCTTGAAAGTATTAACGTTAACTGTGTCGTAAACACTTATTAAACTCAATATCAACACAGCATGTCATTGATTTTACATCCGTATTTATTAGGAGCTCGATATTGCAAATGTAATGCGTTTGGGTTAGGATCTTGAAAAAATGTTAATAAAAATACATACAGTAGAACATATAACCTCCTCCTTTTTTGAAGTCGGTTAAAAATAAATGGGTGACCGAATTAAATTATCTTAAGTTCCTTTGGAGGAGGTCGATGGCGCAGCGGTTAACGCGCCCGGTCTGCGAGTGCTGAGGTTAAGCAACTTTCGCAAAGGCCGGTCATCGGATGGGTGACCAAAAATGTATCATCTAGAGCTCCTCCGTGCTTCGGAAGGCACGTAAAGCCGTTGGTCCCGGCTGCATTAGCAGTCGTTAACAACCACCAATCCGCACTGGGCCCGCGTGGTGGTTTATGGCCCGTTCTCCCTATCCATCCATAGGGAAGGTTCGTGCCCCAGCAGTAGGGATATAAAATGAGCTGATGATGATGATGATAATGAAGTTCCTTTGTGCGTCTGGATCAATTAAGCTGTTGTTTCCATTCCATTCCATTTTTATAACCTAAGATGACAGTCGTTAACACCAGCGTGGTGGATTATGGGCCATATTTTCCAAGGTAGTTTAAAGGCTAATGACAATTAAATTAGTTAGGATACGTTGACAGACAAGGTGAATTACACAATACTTAACTTAAATACCCACAAAGAGTGTTTAAAAACAGCAAAAGCTCACCAACAACCACCCGTATAAGTATCAAAACAAACGCGACATAACTCTGTTCCCTGCGTACGCGCACAGTCGCACACGCGTGAATGGGCCGCACAATGAGCGAATAAATTAGCCAGCAGTAGTACCTGCGTCGACGACTCAATGAACGCCGAGAAAAAGGCCTGGGAATCTTTACTTGGGTCTTTTGTAGGAAAGGTCTGTAGTGTCGCTCGACAACCGCAGAATTAGCGTTTACAGAATTGCTGTTTTGTTCTCAAGAGTGGTTTTACCTCTTTCTTGCAACCATCCTATCCAATCAGTCGTTCCCTCAATGCTGATTGTCGTGGCCATTACGTCTGTTGGTGGAGACAAGTGCTCTCTATCTGGCTGTGTGTCTTGCAACACGGAGTCCTAAATAAATGAGATGTAAAGAAGGTCGGCAATGTGAAGAATGCTAGGAGGCACAATGCTTCTCCACTAGTTGACCTCGCATTTGGACTCTTCTTTTGCGTAACATCAGGTAAAGCAGAGTAATTTGTCAACCTATCTATATAAAAAAATTAAAAAAACGAGGGAGCCTTACAGTAGTCGCATATGATGTGTAACATTTGACATCTCTCCTTAGTAATAAACAGTTTTAACATTATATTCTGAAAAAAATGGGTCAGCTATTACATCATTTTATAACTATAAAATAAACTCAGTAAATACTCATTAGAAGACATTCGACATATCAAAATGACCTTTGACAGTCAAATGACACAATATCTCATATATAATAATAATATGTCATGTTCATAATATCGATTTTAAATGTATAAAATGGCGTGCGCTTGCGCGCTTCCCCGACTTCCTGTTACACACTTGTTACACTGTTACACATTTCACGAAATCACTCCCACAAATTGCTTATATAGAAAGCGAGCGGAAAGATGTCACACATCAAAAAGTAATACATAGTATACTACTGCTACTAATAAACCTTATTAAAGGTTACATAAGCAACTGTTACAGCCATTCAAAACAAATATGTTCGGAATGTTCGAACCCACAATTACGTCAATCGAAATCATCGTCAAATCAGAACCGCATCTCGACAAGCCTCAACAAATTACAGATTTGTGAAAATAGTAGTTAATAGTTAAACGTTTACTAATCCTCTTTGTGTTCGGATTTGGCCTTCTGTTTTATGGCCCCTAATGCTGGGCTGCGGATCGGAGGGCGGGCGTACGCTCACCGGCTAACGCGGTCTGTTATATGGGGTGAGGCGGTGGCCCAACTTGTAGGTGAGTAGCGTTTTGTCGATAAAATAAATATCAATAAGGTAACTTACATAATTCTCATGGTGTATCCTCTAAGTAAGAGGCTAAGCAATTTGCAACATCTGGAATACTAATTAAGTATATTGAAAAATATTTTATATGTGCAAGTGCTCGATGAGGATGAGATGTGGAGGAGCTCGATGGCGCAGTGGTTAACGCACCCGGTCTGCGAGTGCTGAGATTAAGCAACTTACGCAAAGACCGGGACCGGTGGTTAATGGCCCGTTCACCCTATCCATCCATAGGGAAGGCTCGTGCCCCAGCAGTGAGGACATAAAATGAGCTGATGATGATGATAATGATGATGTTGTGAAAGTACTATGTAAAAACTCATCAAACTCATTAATGTTACTCATTAATCCAGAAAGCTAATATTTTTATACATCAAATACACTCAATTTGACAGGTATAGGTAGTGATCTCGTTGCAGTTGGTAGAGATAACATTGATGAAGTATTTAGTATCTTCGCTGCTAATAACAGCCACGGAAAGAAAGGAGGGCGAAATAAATGTCTATTAACAAAATAAATTCCTTGGTTTAAAGCATAATTTTGTCATTTTATCAACATAAACATTTAAAAAAACGGTTATAACAGGAGAGAGAAAAGAGGTGACCAACTAACGTTTGAGGTTGAGTTGAGAAGACATGAAAAAGACAAACGGTTTGTTCAAGTGAGTTCTGTTTCACACAATATTAACTCCTTTTGTGTGAAACTCGACTATAAAATTGATACGTATATGGCGTTTTATTTCAATGTAGTGTTCCCGTATAATAAGAATAATAATAAATACTCGTAACAATAATGTAAATCCTTTTTTACAGACAATACGACATACGCAAATTTTCATCATGTTAACATCATCATCATCATCACCTCAGCCAAAAGACGTTCACTGCTGGACAACGGCCTCCTCCAAGGATCTCCACAACGACCGGTTTTGTGCAACCCGCATCTAGCGGCTTCCGGCGACCTTTACCAGATCGTCGGTCCACCTTGTTGGAGGCCTGCCCACACTGCGCTTTCCGGTACGTGGTCGCCACTGAAGGACTGTTCCGCTCCAGCGGCCATCAGTCCTGCGAGCGATGTTAATATACCTACTCCATACTTATTTCTTAATTAAAAACAATAACGAACATGTTTGGTAGGTCGCGGATAGTGGTCATTTAATTATTTCCAGTAGTACAAAGCTTGTACCTTGGACCACTACGTAATTTGTGCAGCTGTGTTCATTGGTGTCAGTTTATGTTCTGCTAACGGGTTACCAAATTAATTTCATGTTTGTTTATAGAAAATACAACTTCCGCTCTTTGATTTTGATTAGGAAAATCTTGCGTTAGATTTTACATTATTATTTTATGGTAAACGTTGGTTTAACAAATTGAAAATCATATAAGTACAATTAAGAAATTTAAGAAAAAGAAGCAACCATTTTTTGTTTTTATTTAATTTATATTTTTGTTTGGAAGAAACATAATGTATGATAAGCTAACACAAACCTAATAAAATTGTAAATACTTAAAACCCTATTAGTGTTTCTGAAACAAAATGAAATTCAATTTATACCCAATCATAAAACACAAATTGAAAAAGAGATCGAATAATGCTCTCTAATTAATTAATTATGGCTCACTTTACGTTCTGTGGGTTTAACGATTGTAATAAAACAAATAATTGAGTCCGCCAAACAACATTTTGTGCTAATTCTCTTAATTTATTACCGGGCATATAAGCTATAGGTTCCATTAATGATCGTTTAATAACTGGAAGCATTTTAACAGCTTCAGGGTGTGCCTCCTAAATGATAACTAATCAGCTATGATTTATCGTAGTAATATTATCAATATAATTTTGCATGTAAAAGTAATTAAAATCAAATAAGTAATTAGTTTGCAATTTGAAGTGATAATGTGCAAACAATTGGGTGTGTCTTGAATACTCGTTTTCTGAAATTATTTATATGTAATTATCTATTATAAAGAAAGCTTTTTGGTATGTCAAACGAATTCGACTGCAATTTTGGTTTACAAGTAACTATACTTTCGAGTTCGAAGTTACCAAGAGATCTGCATTTTCTTTCCGTTTTAACGTGGTTTTAACCAGTCCGATTTCCGATAGCCTTCTTCTTAAATCAATTGTGGCTTCGGCATCTTGGTCAATTGCGCATCACCAGTAATAAGAATAGAATGTATGAATATATTGCACCATTTCTAAACATAACATCAAAACACCTATATCCAACAATTGTTGATGATGCGAGCGAGAGATGAGCTTTTTCATTTAAAATGTGAAGAAAAAATATCCATTACGTTATGCTATTGCTCCGATTATCTCATCACGGATTGCCATTAAACCTCGTAATTGCTGTTTAATCTCTGAACGTATGAGTAAAATTGATTCGTTAAAGTAGCACCTTCGAGATTTGAGATAAAGATAAATATGGTAAGTATGTAAAATGAACACCTCTTCGCATCAAATAAGGGTGCTTACAATAAAACACTTATATCGCACTTAATAAATGCATGTTAGCATAACCTAGCGGTTAGCCTACGCATTCATTTTTTTTCAATTATTAAGGGATTTTTAATAGAATAATAATTATTATCTTAATCACAAAGTTTTTAACGGTCTTAGACACAAAATACATAGGTAGGTATAGATATATTTTTTTACTTTTTATTTTTAAGTACTAATTGCTGCACTGAGGCGTTAAATAATTAAATATTTTTTAAATATTTTATATAATACAGTGAAAAAATTAAACGCCCACCCGACCCAGCCAGGAATCGAACCTGGGTCTTCCGCAATCCGGGCGGCTGCACTGACCGTTATGCTACCGGGAAGGCTGACGTAAGCGCTGAATTTTGTCACGGGAGAACGGGCCAGAAACCACCACGCGGGCCCAGTGTGGATTCGTCGTTGTTAATAACTGCTAATGCAGCTGGGACCAATTTACGAAGTTGCTTAAACTCAGTACTCTCAGACAGGGCGCGTAAACCACTGTGCCGTCGAGCTCCTCAAAGTATTGCTTCTTCTTTATTTATCGCACGGCATATTTATTTGTTTTAATATAAGGTCTGTAAGCACCACCAATCCGATTCGAGATTATATTGTTTCAATTAAATTGTAGGAATATGTAGAGATATAGACATAAATTGGTTTTTCGGAGTTATATTTAAAATACTAATGTTTATTATTTAATAGGTGGTGTTGTCAACATCACTCTCTTTAAAAACCCACTTGACAATTAAATGACAGGTGATATTTGTTTCTATTTTTACACTATTTGTTGAGAGCTATGATGTACCTATAGCGCTATTTTGAGTGCTAATAGCGTATAAATACCATGAAACTGTAGATATTAGATCATTACCATTAAGGAGGGTACAAAGCGAGCTTAGCATTTCGTTTTTTTTTTATTAGATTACTACTTATCTAGTTTCGCTACCGTTTTTGTGTTTTGACAGATTAAATTTTAATTATACTGTAGTCTGTAAGTAGCCAGTGTGTAGCCAGTACTTCATTATACTTCGTTGCTGCATCCTAGGAGATTTTAATAATTTACATTAGAAAAGTACCTTTATTAAGTCAGAATTGGGTGAAAATGGTAGCGCACTTCCTTCGGAATCCTCAGTTATTTATGGTTAATTGAACTTACCTTAAGTGAACTTCAACCAAAATTATACGAGTTGCTGCATCCGTAGAGATTTAATAAACCATGTAGTCCGTTTTTGACGTACTGCATCATCACACGAATTTTAGATTTAATATTTACAATACTATAAAATTAAAAAGTTGTTTAAGTAACCCGCCCGCGTCAAGCGTTGTCCACAGTAGCCGTCAGGGGGCGCTCATTCGTGTTTTCGTGTGTGCATCACTCACGCGCGCTCCGTTTATTTTCAGCAAATATTGTGCATTTGGTGATTATTATTAAGTGTTTACACAAAATGGGCAAAAAACGAAAGCGTGAAAAATCGGAGGATGAAATTCGCAACAAAATAAAGCGCCTGGAAAGAGAATTAACAACAAGAAAAAATGCGTCGCCACAGTCGACGCCGGCGCCGCCGGTTTCGTATGATGAAAATACAATTCGAAACTATGAAGGTGGGTTTCTATAATGTTTTCTTACCTATTCAATCGCGGCCAGTAAAAACATACATCTTTTATTTGGTATTATGATACAACTGAACAATGTCCTTAAAAAATAACCTCAAGTATCAATAACATTCTTTTTCCTTTGTGGCGGCACGAGATGTCGTCCGGAAATTGATTTATATACCTATTAGTATTAAAAATGGTACAGATCAGTGGTTTGACACATAAACTTATAACATACTGGCGATTTTAAAATATGTCTATCATATTTTTATTAAAATATTTCCTCAGTAGTGGCACGAGATGTCATTCGGAAATATAATACCTACTTTTTTAACGTGGTGGTACGTGATATCATCCAAAAAAGTAACCAATGAACTAACTCGCCTTATGTTTGTTCATAGATCTGGGAGATGACTTACAATATGAATACGACGAGGATGGCGAGCCGCAGTACTCGCTCGAGGAGGCAGTCACTGAGTTACCTAAGAGCCCTGAACCTTTACTGAGCGATCGTGTCGCGTCTGTCGTTGCTACAGCGGGACCCAGTACAACGCCAACTCATATTGAGGAAGATGAGATCCCTGCGGAAATTTTAGCTGTTCTTGGAGAAGCAAAGAACTCCGAGGAAAAACTAGGAGCAAAGATCCCCACTCCAATCTCTGAACGTTGGGGAAAAATCCTAGTGGAAGGACTGGTTAAAGAACAGAAGGAGGCTTTGCTCGCCCAGACGCTTGTACCAGAAAACTTTATGCTCGCTAAAGCCCCTAAGTTAAACCCAGAGATTATATCAGTTCTTAATGAACCTGTGAAAAATCGAGACAAACGATTAGAGAAAATGCAAAACCAACTAGGTTCTAGTATTGCCGGCATAGCACATTTGACTTGCGAATTATTGAATAAAGACGTCTGTAAAATGGATATAATTAAAAAACTATCAGAAATTAACCAGATCCTTCTCGACCTACATTTTGAAGAGACAATGAACCGAAGAAGACTAATTATCCCAATATTAGACAAAAACTTTATTAATATCATTCAAGGAGTGAAACGTGATACGTTTTTATTTGGGGACAACTTGGGCGAAAACATCAAAACTACTAAATCTATTGAAAGATCCAGCCTTCAAATTAAGAAACAAGTCTTAGTGTCACAACCACCCATGTCTCGGAGACCTGTTGCTTCAGCCACGCAGGGAAACTTGAGGGCGCCTCCCCGCCAAGCGAGCGGGCTGGGACGAGCGCGCGCGCCACCACCGCACGCTCGCTACTACCAGCCGCCGCCTCCACCGCCGCCGCCACGCCGACTACCGCCGCCGCCGCCGCCGCCGCCGCCGCTGGGTGCGCGCCGGCCTCCCCAGTCGTCGGCCCATCTACAAGACAGGCGCAATCGCCGGTAGAGGTACCACACGCTGGTCGCATCCAGTATTTTGTACATAACTGGTTAGAAGTCACGAAAGACCCTTACATATTAGACATAATTAAAGGTTACAAATTAAAATTTATTCGAACTCCTGTTCAAGTGACAGAACCTGTTAATCCGCCTTATTCAAATATTGAAATGACTAATGCTATAGAAAACCTTAAACAATTGGGATCTATTGTGCCATGTATTGAACAAAACGATCAGTTTATATCCCCAATTTTTCTTATTCCAAAAAGCAATGGAACAAACAGATTTATACTTAACTTAAAAGAACTTAATAAATTCATATGGAAACAACATTTCAAAATGGAAGATATTCGCACAGCGTCAAAATTAGTATCACAAAGTTCATTTATGGCAACAGTTGATCTTAAGGAAGCTTACTTTGTAATAAATATTCATCATGCTTATAGAAAATATTTAAGGTTTCGTTTTAATGGAAATTTATATGAATTTACTTGTCTTCCTTTTGGTCTTTGTTCAGCCCCGTTTGTTTTTACCAAACTTATGAAACCTTTACTTTCATTTCTGCGTAGTGAGGGTCACCAACTAGTAGCTTATTTAGATGATACCTGGTGCGTTGCAAATGATTACTCATCATGTTCCAATACGATATCAGTACTTATTAGTACTTTGGAAAAACTAGGCTTTGTAATTAATTACGAAAAAAGTGTTACGACACCAGACAACATCTGTAAGTTTCTAGGATTTCAGATTAATTCCAAAAATATGACATTGGAATTACCTTATGACAAGAGATGCAAAATTTACAAATTAGTTTACAAGATGTCAAAAAACAGCTCAGTTAAGATAAGAGAGTTCGCTCAATTTGTGGGTACATTAACGGCGGCCTGCCCTGCCGTGGCTTATGGTTGGCTGTATACCAAAAAGTTTGAGAGAGAAAAGTATCTTGCCCTTTTACATAATGAAAATTATGACTCAAAAATGAAAATCAATCCATCTCTTCAAGATGATTTTTTATGGTGGGAAAAAATTATTCAGTATACAGACAACCCTATTCGCGATAATAAATTTTGTTTGGAGATATTCTCTGATGCCTCACTCTCAGGTTGGGGAATTTTCTGTAATGGAGAAAGTGTAAATGGTTTTTGGTCACAGGCAGAAAAAGATTATCACATTAATTACTTAGAGTTGTTAGCTGCCTTTTTAGGAATTAAATGTTTTTGTAAAAATATAACTAATTCAGAGATCCTGCTGAGGATAGACAACACCACTGCCATTTCTTATATTAATAGAATGGGTGGGATTCAGTTCCCACACTTAAACAATATAGCTAGAGAAATATGGCAGTGGTGTGAGCAAAGGAGACTATTCATTTTCGCGTCATACATTAGATCAATTGACAATAACGAGGCTGATAAAGCATCACGATTTTCGAATATTGATACGGAGTGGGAATTGCACCATTTTTATTTCAAAAATATTGTAAAAAAGTTAGGTAAACCAGAAATTGACTTGTTCGCCTCTCGAATCAACAAAAAATGTTCGAAATTTGTCTCTTGGAAGATGGACCCTGAGGCTTTCAATATTGACGCATTCACTCTGAGCTGGAATCAATATTTTTTTTATGCCTTTCCCCCTTTCTCCACTATCTTAAAATGTATCCGTAAAATTATAAATGACCAAGCAACTGGTATCTTAGTGGTGCCTTACTGGCCGAGCCAGCCTTGGTTTCCACTCTTTACCTCCCTTGCGATTTCCGAATTAATTTATTTAGGACCACATAAAAGTATGTTACTCTCTCCTTACAGAACAACACATCCCTTATGGTCCAGTCTTACCCTGGTGTGCGCGAAGTTATCAGGGCGGCATTTGCAAGAGAAGCCATAGATAGCGATACTGCTGATATAATGCTGCAGTCGTTATCAAAAAACACAATACAACAATATAATACTGCTTACAAATCTTGGTACTCCTTTTGTAATAAAAATAATTTAAATATATTTAATGTAACTGTGCAGAATTTTCTAAAATTTTTAACTTTTCATTTTAGAAATGGTGCAAAGTATGGCACCCTAAATTCATTTAGATCAGCGTTGTCTTTAATATTAGGAAAAGAAAAATGTGTTAATGAATATGTTTCTCGCTTTTTTAAAGGAGTTTTTAGAATTAGACCCAATATACCTAAATACCAAAATTCATGGGATCCTAATATTGTTTTATGTTATCTTTCAAAACAATTTCCAAATGAAACATTAACAATGGATATACTTACAAAGAAACTTGTAACTCTGCTTGCGTTGTCGTCTGGACAACGAGTGCAGACGTTATCGTTGATTAAAATAAATAATATTTCGTTTAACGAAACGAGCGCATACATAATTATAGATGATGTTCTCAAAACTTCGGGACCTAGTAAAGTAAATCCTAAATTGACAATCCCTTTCTATTGTGATAAGCCAGAGATCTGCCCTGCGAAAGCTCTTTCTGTTTACATTAACCCGGGGTTCGTCGCTAGGCATATACGAACACAAATACTCGCTACCGGGTAAAAAATACCACATTTTTTTATATATGCGTAATTTATTAAATATTTGTTTATATTAAAGTTTATTGCATTATTGCCTTTGTTTATAGTATAAGTTATAAATTAAACACATTATTAATTTGGAAATACGTATTTATTATTATTTAAGGCACATACATTATAAGGAACCAAAATCTTAACTTTTTTTCTTATTAAACTCAAAAACTTAAAAAAAAATACATTTTCTTCTTTGGATTCATGCAAAATGAGATCAAATCTTAAAACTAGATAAAATACTCTTGCAAGTTATCAAAAATACAGACTACTTATATTATATATTTTTTTTGTAAATCAGCTTCAAAAATCACTTAAAATCACAATTCGAAAAATATTCAGTCTTTAAGTTTGTTTTTATTCCTTTTTTATTTTTTGGTAACACTCGCCACAAATAGGTATTGTATGCTCTCTGCATATTTTCTTTATACATAATTGACAACACGTCTTTGTTTTCCTGTCTTTTTTCCAATTACAGACTTCACAGCGAGACGTGCATGGTTTTGGTCCCGTCCTAGAGGAGCTTGGCTCATCGTGATCATTGTTTTCAAATAAACCAAGAATTAATTTTATTTTTATTTTAATAACTTGTGGCAAATTCACAATATACATTCTGCGCTTTATAAGAGGCATCATTAAACCATTGGCCAATTCTTTCAACTCGTTTGTTCTTGGGCCAATTGTAGCTCCAGAATATTCTCTATTAGCTTTGACAATGACATAGGCATTGATACCTCCGACGTTAAGAAGTCCATAAAATATTACCAAAGGCCATCTTTTTGTTATACGCGATACCGAGTAAGTTCCACATAGCTCATCTACGACATCAACACCACATTTACTTCGGTTGTAATCGAGTATCATTTCTGGTTTCTTTGCTTCACCTGAGTCTTTTTTGCCATCGTGATGCATAGTAGAAGCCACCAGCACGACTTTATTGTTCTTTGGCACATATGAAACTAAGGTGCAATCTTTTTGAAAACCGAATATAGAGCTGGGAATATCTCGATATTTGGCGACTGTAAATACTGGAGGAATCTCGGGCTTATTTTTTTTTACAGTTCCTAACGCAGTCAAGCCATATTCTTTCAGCAAATCATGTAGAAGAGGAAAACTAGTAAACCAGTTGTCCATTACCACGTTCCGGTGGGTATTTTTTATTGATTCTACCATCCGCTTCACAACATCAATTGCGGCATTACTCTTTTGATAAGGCCCATCGTTCTGTCCAACGTAAACCTCCATATTTCCCGTATAGAAACTCTGTGCATCAGCCATAACGAAGATTTTGATTCCATATTTCCCAGGTTTGCTTGGAATGTATTGACGAAATGGGCAACGGCCACGAAACTTTTCGAGTTTTTCGTCGATAGTTACATTTTCGCCAAATGAATAATGCCTTTTTATGTTTGCATTGAAGTCTTCAAAAATCTCTCGAAAGGGTGCAAATTTATCCTCCGCTCGACGCTCTTCGCGTGTATGCATATTATCGAAACGTAGACATTTCAATAAAAAATGAAATCGTTGTCGTGACATTGATGCTATACACCAGTCAAAGCCGCTGCCATCTAATGACCAAATATCTTTAGTATTGAGATGTGAGTTTCGCATTCTTCCACAATAGTACAATACTCCGAACAAAGCTCGCAATTCAATAATGTCTGTGTCTTTGCAATCTCGATCCCTTGAATAATAACGCCTCAAATTTTCAATATAAATGTTTGTATAGTCGACAATTTTATGTAGATATTCATCCGGGAAAATCAAATTCCAAGCATCTAAAATGTTAGTACATTCTTTTGCTGCTCTCACTGGTCCGGGCAAATGAACAATAATATTATGAGATCTTGTACGTACGTTTTGCGGTGGTTGTTGCACGAGCCATTGACTATTTCCGTTTCGACCAATGAATTTCTTACGCTTGATATATTTCAACGGTACATCCTCTAAATATTCACCAAACTGCACAGGTAATACTGGCTCTTCTTCTTCTTCACACCGCAACGGAACGTCAGCGATATCACCCGAATCAGCTTCTTGCTCAGAGTCACTGTCATGGTCACTAAACTGCTCATGATCCTCTGTTTCCGACACTATTTCTTCCTCACTATCTTCTTGTTGTAAAATGTCTTCTATAGTATTATCACTCAGTGAGAAATGCATCGTAATGAAGTGCTAAAACAAAAATAAATATTTAAAAATATAACAAAAAAGGAGTTACACAAACGGTCGCTACCGGGTATTTTTCACCCATACTCACTTCACACGTCCGTGGCGTCCGAGTGCGTGGCGCTAACTGCCAGCCACGCGGGGAGGGGGTCTCTCGTTTCTATGCAGAAAGATACTTAAAACCGCAAGTCGCTAGATTACGTAGAAAAAGAAATATGAGTATTTTTATTACCCATGTGGTATTTTTTACCCGGTAGCGACGAACGCCGGGTTAATAAAACAAACCAGCTCAGGAACAAGTCTGATACAGAAAAACTTATTTTAACAGTTAAAAATCCTATCCGCAATGCTTCTTCCCAATCAATTAGCCGCTGGATTAAGCAAGTTCTTAAATCCAGTGGCGTTGATGTTGATGTGTACTCGTCTCATAGCACACGGCACGCGGCTACTTCAGCAGCACACCGCGCTGGCTTGTCCTTGGAGCTTATAAAGCGCGCAGCTGGATGGAGCGGCCAGTCCTTATGCTTCGCAAAATTTTATAACTTACCGTTGTCAAATCCAGAACAAGACAGAGCCTTCGCCGACGCAGTACTTACTAGTGACTAGTATTAAGTTATTTTGAATAACTGACTGATTCTAGATTGATCTCAATTATTGTATATCAACAGCCTTAATTATTAAGTTTAAAGTACTTTATAAGGATACGTGAATTGAAATTGTGATTTTATTAAAATAATTAATGTTGATTATTAGATTTGTGCATTTTATTCATCTTTCTGCAATTATGTCGCTAAACATCTACATGGTTTATTAAATCTCCTAGGATGCAGCAACGAAGTATAATTTATGGTTAATTGAACTTACCTTAAGTGAACTTCAACCAAAATTATACGAGTTGCTGCATCCGTAGAGATTTAAGATCCCTTCCCTCCCAAACACCCACTAAAAGGAACTGCAGAAAGATCAACCTCTGATATCTATAAACTCTGAAACGAATGAGCGCCCCCTGACGGCTACTGTGGACAACGCTTGACGCGGGCGGGTTACTTAAACAACTTTTTAATTTTATAGTATTGTAAATATTAAATCTAAAATTCGTGTGATGATGCAGTACGTCAAAAACGGACTACATGGTTTATTAAATCTCTACGGATGCAGCAACTCGTATAATTTTGGTTGAAGTTCACTTAAGGTAAGTTCAATTAACCATAAATAACTGAGGATTCCGAAGGAAGTGCGCTACCATTTTCACCCAATTCTGACTTAATAAAGGTACTTTTCTAATGTAAATTATTAAAATAAAATACTTGAAGCTTATATAGTTATTATTTTTTTAAATATATATATGTATAGTTAATGAGAATAGTATTATAGATTATAAGAAACTTGTAACATTTTATACCGATTTACTTCTGTTTATTTTTATTTTAGCCTTATTTTTCAAACCTATTGCGGGTTCTGTCGTGACATGGTAACTGAGACGTTGTTAACCGACTAATTATTATTTTTTAATAACAATTTCACTTAATACTATTGTTACATCATCATCTTCAGCTCATTTATATGTCCCCACTGCTGGGGAACGAGCCTTCCCTATGGATGGATAGGTAAAACGGGCCCAGTGAGGATTAGTGGCTGTTAATTATTGCTAATGCAGCCAGGCCCAATTGCTTTACCTGCTTTCCGAAGCACGGAGCAGCTCAAGATGATACATTTTTGATTAACCATCCGAAAGTTGAATAAGTTCAGCAATCGCAGAATAGGCGCGTTTACCACTGCGCCATCAAGCTCTTCTACTTGTTAGTTATAATAAATAAATTATTGTTATAATTGGTTTCATTAAATAATAAAGTGTTTTAAAAAAAGAAAACTCTCTCAAAGCTCTCACTCAACACTCAGTCTTGCCAACATAGGTATCGCGGTACAGCTCAAAGCCTCCCATGATACCATTAATATAATTAACCTCTGTACGAAACCAATTAATAAATAACTACACATAATTGGTACAATTAATTGTTACCGTTTAGTCCTCTAATTGAATAAGTACCAAACATACATTAGTATTAATTAAAATTCGTTGTATGTATGCCTTTGATAAGATTACTGATAATAATTATATCTTTATGACCGTGTAACGCTAATGACAGACCTATTAAACAAAATATTTAAGTTTAAAGGGACTTAACCTTTGAGTATTATGCAATAAACTAATTGATAGTAATTTTGAAATTTGGAAATTATAATAATATTAACTACTGTGTTTTTCGAGTATTCGATGTTTCGACACAGAAATCGCTTGTACCCGATCAAAGATGGAGATCATCATCAGCTCATTTATGTCCCCACTGCTGGGGCACGAGCCTTTCCTATAGATCGATAGGGACAACGGCTCATAAAACACTACGCGGGCCCAGTGCGGATTGGCGGTTGTTAACGACTGCTAATGCAGCCGGGACCAACAGCTTTACGTGCCTTCCTATTCTACGGAATAGGAAGGCACGTGATGCTGTTTTTTATAGGAGTCTAGTCCCTATATCTATGGGGATACAAGTGGTCGAAATATAAAGCGATTTCGCAATTTGCCCTATAAAGGGTTAATCATTAGAAATAGGAGTTAGCAACTGGTTTTAGTCTTTAGAGACAATTGAATATACTCGTAGATCACTTGCTTCCAAGAATCATCCCGTAAATCTATGTCATTTTTCTGGTACAAAAACTATGTCGAACACTGGTGATCATCATCATCATCATCTCAGCTGAAAGAGGTCTAGTGCTGGACAAAAACTTCCCTCAAAGATCTCCACAATGACCGGTTTTGTGCTGCTCGCATCCAGCGGCTACCCTAAACCTTCAAACTAGGTATAAAATGTTTCCCACACTCACACCAATTATCTAGCCCCAAGAAAAGCTTCCTTAAGAAACTCGTTATATGGTTAACTAGACAACGGATAAACATACATAATATACTTAAATACATACTTATTATACATAGGAAACACCCAGACCCGAAACAATTTAGAAAAACAGGTATTTCTAAATTGATCCGACCGGGGATCGAACCCGGGACCTCAGAGATGGCGACACCATGAAAACCGGTGTGCAAGCCACTCGACCAAGGAGGTCGTCAAAATATATATAATTTATTAATAGGTATAATTTTGAGTTTCTTATAAAAGGTTATAAGGTATTGAAATATATTATAATTATGCTAAAATACTTATGCTAACTAATAAAAGTAAATAGGAAAAAGTAGACCCACCTCTACAGGCTCGGCACCCGTTCTTAAGATAGCTAGTTCCTCAGAGATTGAGGCTTCTGGCTGAGGTATAGTACATCTTCGGCCTTATTATCATTTATCATTAACCATAAGAAGCGATTAAAGCGTATTGTAAAATTTAAAAAAAAAACGAGCCTCACAGTAGTTGCATATGATGTGTAACATTTGACATACTTGGATTTTTTATCAATGATCTGCACTTAATTAGACATATCTTCAGCAAATTTATATTTATTAATCTATATTACAATATAAAATAGAAAATAAAAATTAACAATGACGTAAGGTGCATTGGGGTAATTACGAAAATGGGTATATTCCGAAAAGTCAAAAGATCTACTAAATCGTAGCGATATTTTACTATTGGCAACACTAGTCTAGACGCCATCTCGATTGCCCGGCCGCATCAGTCATAGAGAGTCTCTAGTGTCAATAATACGTGCACAGCGAGCAGTTTTCTCTGACAACTGTTTTTCGCGCCATTTTTGTTACTTCGTAATAACCCCGACATTTTTTTCTTGGAGTTCGGGTAAGTTATTTGAATAAGTGTTTGTTTTTACGGTAGATTTTCGTTTTCTGCGAATGTGAAAAGGAAACACAACGCCGTAGCTATGTTTTTAAGTCTTTTTCGGAAATACCCCTCTGGGGTAATTCCGATATACAATAATTTCGCAATAACCCCGCTTAGCTTTTTCATAGTTATTGACAGTGGTTCTGAATCTGTAAAGAAATTAAAAATATATTATTATATGTACGTACCTAGGTAACTATCGAGTACAATACAATTTTCTTAATAAAAACAGTATTAAAGTAAGCAAATTAAGCGTCGTCTTGATAGAAAGCTATCGCTCGCGCTCGCACGTCCTGTTTCTAGAATAATTACGATTGCAAATTTTTGTATTGTATTCGATTGTCTATCTATGTATTATCTAGAATGGTATGGTTATAGTATATGGTGTGGTGTTGGTATATGCATAATAGATTATGATGATATAGTGTATGGTGTTGCAAATTGCACATGGCATGATGTGTGTGTTTATGATAATATGTTGTGTGATATGTATAAAATGTATTACAAGTAACCGAACTTGTAATACATTTTTTTGACATTCACCGAAATGTCATGGCTTCGCAAATAATAGTAAAGTAGATACTTACAGTATGTTTCATTTTCTTTATTACTAAAGTACTTAATTAATTTTCAGAGCTATCATGCCCCGAACTTACATAAGAACGAAAATTAAAAAATACACTCCTCAAGATTTAGCTGAAGCCATTGAAAAGGTAAAAAATGGGGAACTAACGCAATATAGTGCAGCGCAACTTTATAACATTCCCACGACGACTCTTCATGGACGCATTATGCATGGTAAAACCACCAGGCCAAATGCAGGTAGGCCAACTGCTATATCGTTTGAGGAAGAAAAAACATTAGCAGAAACAATAATAATTATGGAAAAATGGGGATTTGGACTGTCAAGGTTTGAAATCATGGAACTGGTCAGTGAATACGTGCGGGTAAATAATATTCAGACACCTTTTAAAAATAATATCCCAGGCCCAGACTGGTTCATTAATTTCAAGAAACGATTTCGATTATCTATCAAAAAAGCACAGTCTGTAGAATTTGTTCGAAGGAAAATGACAGATCCATTTGTCATTGCCGAATATTTTGATTTGTTAGAAAATACTTTACAAGATTTAAATCTTTTTGAAAGCCCCCAATTCATATGGAACTTGGATGAAACGTCGTTATGCATGGACCCATCTAGAACCAAGGTAGTTGGACAAATAAACAAACCTTGTGCAAGGACTACCCACGGGAGTGGAAAGGAAAACATCACCGTGTTAGCAGGTGCCAGTGCCAGCGGCAAGAAGTTACCACCTTTAGTTGTATATAAAGGGAAATTTGTCTGGGATCAATGGATGGCTGAACTAGACAATGGTCAATACGATTTCGAATTGTCGTATGCAGCCAGTCCTAAGGGGTGGATGACGACTGACATTTTTTATAACTACCTAGAAAAAGTTCTCATCCCGAGTCTGGGCGAAGAGCGACCGGTCCTTATTATTTATGATGGTCACTCAACTCACGTCGATGTAAGAGTAGTGAACCTGGCAATCCTAAACCGTGTTACAATTCTGAAACTACCGCCACACACGTCGCATTTGTTGCAGCCGCTTGATATATCGGTATTTAAATCCTTCAAAACAACATGGGATGCTAAATTAGTAGAGTGGCAGCGTAGAAATATTGGCACAAAAATGCCAAAAAAAGTCTTCGCACAAACGCTAGCCGATACTTGGCAACAAACTAAGCCCGATATAATCCAAAGTGGTTTTAAGAAAGCTGGAATACATCCTTTTAATGCACAAGTCATACCTATGGACAAGTATGATCCTGATGCATACAAAAGGTATCAAAAAAAGATATCAGAAGCACATCTTGCCCATACACAACTTAACACCAAAAACCCAAAGTCCCTAAAACATATTTGTATTGACTTGTTTAACAACTATCTTCCGAAAACTAACGATGATTCCCTTGAAAAATCAACTACTGATAACGTAACCTTGCTGTCTCAAATGGCAAAGACCGATGTTCAGACGTTGAGTTTTATAGCTAAACAACCAATTCAAATACCTATATGTCTAGAAAGTTCCAAATCCACACAAAGACAAACACAAAATTTGCCAAAAATAAATATAATCTCAAACATAATCATAAAAAAAGCATCCCAACCACCACTTCAAGCCCAACCAATACCCAAACCGTCATGCACATTTGAAGAATTGATATTAAGAAAAATACAGCAGGACAAAAAAGATACTACTTTGACAAAAAAAAAACGTATCACTAGAGGTGCCGAGGTGATAACTGCAACCATGGGTAAGAACATTTTAGAAGAAAACGAAAAAACTAAAAGTGCGAAAGCGATAACAAAAACAAAACAAAATGCAAAAAAAACAACAGCAAGGGTAAACAAAATAAACAAATCTGCAATTCCAATATGTACAGCACAAAAAGAAGAAGAACAGCCACATCATTCAGGCATAAAAAATAAGAAAAAACGAAAACGCCAGCCTTCAATTGACAGCATTACTAGTATATCAGACTTCATGAGTGAATATAGTGATTCTGATACTATCGATTGTGTTGATTTTGAAGAACTGACCAATGAAGAACTGTACAACTCTGAAGATGATGATAGGAGTATAAAAACAAAGGGAGTGAAATATGTCAAGAAAAATAAAAGATGTGAAAATTTTACTGACGAAAAGATACTCACCAACAAAGATTCGAATTTCCTTTGTATTACGAGTAGTAGTGTTGGCAAACAAACTAGTGGTAAAGAAAATAAAGTTGATAAAAAGGAAAAAGAAGAGCAAAGACAAGTTGAAAGAGATGATGAAAATGATGTTGATGTTTTTATAAAAGAAAAAAATGTGATGATTCGAGAAGACTCTAAAGAAAAAGACAAAGATGAACAACTGATCCTAGAACTGGAAAATTACAAACGAAACGATTCAGTGCTTGTCAGATATTTTATCAGAAAAAAATGGAGGTACTATATTGGGTTCATAGAAGAAGTAATAGAACGTGACGAATTATATTTCTCTGTCAACTTCTTAAAAACTGCGAGACCACATCAGCAGTTAACATTTATGACTACCAAAAGAAAAGATAGTGACAAAGTTCCCTTGTCATTGATAGTGAAGAAAATAGATATACAGAAAAAAAGTAATGATGAAAAAGAATTTTTCTTGTGTAATGATGAAGATACGGTTTATTTTGACTGACTGTGTATCAAACTAATAGGTACCCTTGATTATTATTATGTAGATCTGAAAGCCTGGGCTAGATCATAGATCGTAAGCAATTTTGTTATTTTTTTCCATAAATAATTAGTGATAAATTTAAATGTGGTGAGGAATATGCAAGTTCCTTATTTTAAGCGGACTCACTGTGATTTATTTCTTATACGGTCGATAATTACTTTTTACGAAAAAGTTTATGTTCGTGATTAAAACTACTGCAAGTTCCTTAAAAATGACTGATTATATTGTAAGCAAAAGATATATTTATGTTGACAATATTGTTCTGCATGTTCTATCTAGGTTGACATACGTAATAATATAGGTATGTACGTAAATATGTTAACGTACAAGTTGTTATGATTGACTGCCAAATGAGCGTCGTCGGAATAAAAATCGATATGTCGCATAGTTTAGTTGAACATTTATATTTGTCGGGTTTTGATTTGACCACAGTATGTTGACATTTTTTTAGAGGTAGATATAACAGTTTTTAAATAGATTTCATTCATGGAGGCTATTTAGTTGCACATTTGATAGCGGGGAAAACAAATATGGCTTAAATGCGACATATCGGTATCATACATATCGCTTCTATTATGTGACAGGAAGTTATACTTACCTTTAAACCATTATTTTGTAGATTTCAGACTAAAGCTTTTCAGTAAGATATAATTTTGTTATTATTAAAATAAATAATGAATGAAAAAAAACATTTTGAACTATTCAAATTCCGGGAAAGTTATTTTAATTCGATTGTAATTTTTTATGGTGTCACTGTGATTTTTTATTGTTAAGTACTAATAATTACTTTAATTTTATCAAAAAAGTACATGAAAGTAGATTAAAAGACTGCAAATTCCTTCTAAAACTATAAAGAATGACTGATTTAATTATAAGTGAACAAAAGATATCTCTATTAAAAATGTTACTCTAACTAACTAGTCAAATAAGAATATTAAGCACAACATAAATAGGTACCTACCTACTTACTTACTTTAAATAAACTTTGATGTCGATTCAATAATTGATTTTAATTTTGAAATTCCATTCTACAGTTATAACTATAAGCTTAAAAGTAAGAGTAAGAATGTGTTTCTACTGAGACAGAGCGAAGCGGGGAGGAGGTGACAACAACGGTAGAGGAATCTGCGCGTCCACCTCACTCTGCTCCTTACCGCAACGTTTGGTATCGTACCCGACTCTCTCTGTGCACTTTCACTTTTTGAGAACCACAATCTCTTTCTGGGGTAATTCCGAAACACAAAACCTATAAGAAATGAGATTAGCGACACTATTAACGATATTGATAATATTTTGTGTAAGGGGTAATTACGATTGAAAAAGTAATATGAACCATCGGTTAAAGTAGAATAAAATCGACTTTTGAATAATTTCGGAATTACCCCAAGGTGATTCGTAATATCCCCCTGTGCCAAAAAACCCTGACTCAATGTTTCCAATGCTTCAATAATATAACCCAGTACATAATTAAATATCTAATAACGTTTATCATAAATATTGTCATTATGTGATCTATGGAAAAAAATAAATGTCAGTGAATATAAAACTAATTTGACTAAATAACCGCAACTTAGACCTATAGTCATCTAATAGAAATTTCTGTCGGAATTACCCCAATGCACCTTATATTTTTTTACAAATCCTAAAGAGAATGCAGTAAATACTCATTAGCAAACATTTGACATATCAAAATGATGACACAATATGTCACTTAAAATAATAATATGTCTTGTTTTTATTATCGATTTTAAATGCGCGCTTCCGACTCCGTATATTTTTTCAAATCATAAAGAGAATGCAGTTAATACTCATTAGAAGACATGTCACACTGACACATCCTATCTGCCGCGCAATTTATGAACTCAGTAAAGAACATGTGAACAGTTTCGAGAAAAAGATCGTAATGTCAGCACCTTAAATATCATAATCACAAACACAGTAAGTTGCACTTAATGCGTTCATAAATTGTGCGGCAGTACCACACTGTTAAGATTACATTTCTACGAGATCGCTCCCACAAATATTACTCCCTACAACGGACATTGGGCTTAATAAAGTGTCGATCACTGGTGGCTGTTACGGATCACACTGTCACGATACTTCCGTCCTTTTTCTACGAAATCACTCCCACAAATTGTATATAGAGAAGGCGAGCGGAAAGATGTTACACATCAAAAAAACTGGCCGTACAACATTTTTATAATAAAAAATAAAATGTAAAGGTTACAATAAACTGCCTTTATCAAATTGCCGCTAACATAAATGTAAGCCGCTTACCTCCACCAACTATGCTCTAAAACTAATAATTATCTTCTGTTAATTGAAAAATAAATGCTTGTCGATGTAACGGAATAAAATTACTATGTTAAATGACCATAAACCTATGTGATGGAAACTTTTTTAATTGTACAGATGCCTGTACATTAGACTATCCAAAACAGTCAAATTTCTTCAATAAATATTCAACCATATGCCATACACATAAAGTTCAAAGTGTATTGTGGAAATTTGACAGTTTCTGCTAGTCTGCTAGGCATGTGTACTTACTTTGAATTTATAATATGTAAAATTAAAAGTATCTAACTATGAGTGTTACATGAATAATTGATTGAAACGAATTAATCTAATCAGTAAACAGTAAACTTCCCACTGCTAGGCTCAGATCTTAGCTGGTGGAAGATCCCACATGAGGAGATCGGTCATAACCTACTACGCTTGCCCAATGCGACTTTGTGGGATTTAGCGACTGCCTTCTTACTACAACAACCGGGACAAGCGGATCGTTGGGGCTTGACGTGCCTTCCGAAAAACAGAAAGAGCTAGATACATTTTTAACATGGTCACCCATCCGTTGACAGGGCATTGAGAAAGTTGCCTAATCTCTTAGATCGAACTTGGAAACAGCTGCGCTATCCATCCCGTTTTCTTTTGAATCTTCATTTGTATTCTTTTATTTACAGTTGGTCCCAGGATGCGCGCGCTATCCATCAAGTTCGTATAGTATTGATCCTTATAACACCAAAGCAAAATCATACTTTCTATACAATTAAATTACAATTAAATTATGTAGATAAAACTTCTTGTTAACGAGTATGTATAATAATAATATATATTGATATACAACGTGTATCCGAAAGGTGTGGTAAAAATTTTAAGTTCCAAAGAGTATCCGATTTAGATCTTGTATGCAGAGTTACTAAGATATAATTACTAACTTTAATTTGTTATGCAATTTTTAATTACAAATAATGTTGAAAAAAATTTCACGAGCAGAATTTGAACCTGCACCCTTCTGACATTCCGGGTCAGGTGCTCTTCCAATTGAGCTATCTTGTGGTTCTAACCAGCCCGCCGAAATTATTCAACACTTTTTACTTTGAAAGTCAAAGGCGCCCATTCAATGCCAACAACTACCGCCACGTACATCCGATCATAATATTTTTACAGGGTGCAGGTTCGAATCCTGCTCGTGGAAATTTTTTCAACATTATTTGTGTTTTCGTAATTTGTTCCCAACAAAATTTGCGTTAAAAATTATTTGAACAATTTTTAATTAATTTTTTATTGTGACATCACATCAAAATTAACTAGTTACAGCCTTAGTAGTTAGTTTAGAAACCTCTGTGTTTCTACTTACATTAATGATCACTGTTGCTTGCTTATGCGCGCCTAATGCGCATGATTTCACTAATATAAATATTTAATTTCCAAATGCATGACAAATTAAAGTTAACAATAATGTGTTAGTAACAACACATATATATCTATATCGGGTACACTTTGGATCTTTTCATTTTTACCAAACCTTTTTGTTACACTTTGTATGTACGTAATAATAAGTCAATTAAACTATTACTAAATTACTGAATTCAGTTATTTTTTATTAATTGTTCAAATGAGAGAGATCTCGATGTCGAATAGAATAGAATATTTTTTATTTCGCAAGATACATGGTACAGAGATGTTATTAAATACATTACATTGGCATGTGTCACTGAACTTTCTCTTAACATACAGCATGCAAAATTATGAAAATCAATTAAATTAGGTATATCTATTTTAAGTATTTAAAAAAATTAATAGTTATTTGTTATACAAGAGTGCAAAGTTGCTTTTTTTCCGCGTGCTCAATTTTGATGACCGAGCAAGCGAAAGATTCTAAAATTTAATATTTTGATAAAAATTAGAATCCTGAGCGTTAGCGAGGGAATCAAAAGAGCACGAGGTGAAAAATCTTTGCACTCGAGTGCAACACGTAACTTTTTATCCCACCTCAGCGAGGAAAAGACTAAATGCAAAAAAAAACATTTACAATCACAAGATACTTTTGTTTCAGTTTAGGTATTAACTACTACATTATGATAGGTAGGTAAATAATTAAAACAAATAATACTTAGGTATAATTAAGAAAAATTGAAAGTAACGTTACTACAGTTACTTAAGTTGAGTGTAATATTTTGTTAGGTACTTACTGTAATGTTGGTGTTAGTGACTTGTGTACTGATAAATTCGGCACCATGGAGGTAGAAGTAAATAGGTTTAATTAATGATGTTTTGAATTCACAAACTTAGTGCACACGATGTTCTTAATTCAATTTACTTTATCCTCTAGCGGATAAAAACGGCTTTTGCACTCAGATATCGAAGAGCAAAAATAGTCTTCCCGAAATGGGGGGATGAAAAAAATATTTTTTTACGATTTATATTATCTCGTAGTTATATCAAAGCCCCGCTATTGTTCTATGACGATGTTCAGTGCAATATCAGTCTGCGAGCCGCAGTCTGCCGTCGCGCACCTTACATGCATTCCAGGCGGACGGGCTCACGATCTGTCGCACCAATAACTTTCGTAATTGAAGGCAGCCACCCAGCATGGTACTGTACAGTTGAAAGGAGTAAGTCGTAAAATTAATTTTTGCTCACCAAAAAAGGTTTATAAATTTAATCCCGTTTGACTCCACTTGAATTAGCTATATTAAAATTGCATAAAATGACTTTTATTATTTTGTTATTACTCATAAATACCTTCAATTTCTTATGCATATTATTTTATCAAGCATCAAACAGCACCTGCAGGCGACAGGGCAGTAACTTAAAAAAGTCTATGTATAATTGAAAAAAATTCGGTTAGCTTTGCTTTTCTTATTACAAGCTACATTTTAATCTTGAGGACGTCGAATGTCTATTTAACCTATTTAGTTATTAGAATTTCATCTTTCTCTCTTATGTTTAGTTCAAAACTAAAGTGATAGAACACACTAATTGCTTTTATATAATAAAGAGGAGTTTGTCGTTATTTTTATAGTAAAGACTATACGGCCAGTATCATTATTTACACACTTTTAATCTTCTGCATTCCATTTTAAACAAAGTTTTAAAATTGGGGTTGACGCAAACTAGTATCATCTGAACTATTCTCCATACAATACATAATAAACTTTTATTGTAACTGTGCTATAAACTGTATCTTTCAATCTCAGAACGCCTTGTCTTTTCAAGGTAAACAGAAGTTATTAAACCGCTTTTTTTATTTTATTGTGTTTTTGACAAATTTCAAGCTTACACCATTCTGTTCACGCGGGTCCACTCGCAGCCATCTCTATAACTCAGCGGTCGCGTGCGGTGACTTCCCTATGATAATTTAATTGTTGTGCGTGCAGTAGGTAATGTATTTATGGCAGTGCAGTATTACTGTACCGGAGATGCTCTTGGGCACAAAATAAGGAGACGCAGAAGGAAAGCTACCCTTTCGAAGGCAATGACAGCTATATTGCCACCGAATATTGAACCTTATAGACACTAGTAATAAGATTGAAAAGCATTAAAAAATCGCAAATGTATTGCACGTGAAAGGGTTAATACATACCGCGCTCGAACAACGCACACATTTATTTTTATTTTATTTCTTATTTATTAGATTACACAACAGACATTAATCTTAATAAAGTTATAAATACATAATCAACATTTTATACTAGACTTATGTCCTAAATGTGTTAACACAAGTAGTTTATGTGTGCTTAACATTTGTAAAATTAGATTTAGCTTTAGAATTAAAAAATAAAATAGAACTACCTAGATTTAGAGAAGGTAATATTTACAATTAATTTTAAAATTACTTAAAACTATTTGGAAATACTACACTTGGGTCGCTCGGAACAGTCCCAGCGCAGCTTGTTGGCTGATTCTGTGTCCGTGAGAGGTTGTCTATGTGTGTGTTGCTCGAGCGCATCTCTCGCCTCTCGCCTCTGTGCCTCCGTGGAGTGTGGACGCGTGCTCAAATTTTTAAACATAAGTGCTATAATCGCATAACAACCGGACGAAAACGGCGGCGCCCGGGCCCCCCACCTGCACATTATCAAGGTATTTGCATGCTATCTCTTTTTGGCACCGCTGCTTGCGTTCGCGGACGGCACCAGCGACGCGGGAAAGAGAAGTCGCAATAATTGCTTTCCTGTTCTATCACCGCACGTAGCTGACGACGTCACCGATCGTAGCCACTGCTAAGAACTACTATTACTACGATTGCTGTAACGGATATTGCTACGCCGAACCCCGTCATATCGACCGCTCACTGCTATTAAAACAACATTAAAACTACAAATACGAGATGTCGGTACAGCGCACTCCGGAAAAGTCATCTTCTGTGCCTGATATGTCAACTTTTGAGGATGAGTCAGCCCCAAGCAATATTACAGCTCGAAACAAAAAAAGGCGTCCGTCTACATCAGTACCACAACTGCAAGAAATAACAAAAGAAGTAACATCTGAACTTCATGATTTATTTAATCAATTTGCTGCAGAACAAGATAAAAAAATTAATACGATTTTGTCCTCATTGAAAGATATACAGCAGACAAACAGCATGATTCAAACTTCTATTACCTACTTGTCTGAAGAAAACATGGAACTTAAAAATAAAATCGCACAGTTAGAATTGGAGTCTAAAAGAGACAAAGAACAAATTACATTGCTGGAATCTAAATTCGAAGATAGCCAAAGAACAGATCGTAAGTCAAACATAGAAATACGAAATGTACCGCTAAAGGGAAATGAAAACAAGAAAGATCTGTTTGAAATGATTCATCACTTGTCAAAAGCTATAAACGTAGATATTGCAAAACATGATGTTAAGGATATAATAAAAATAAACAAAAATAAAAATGAAAAAAGTACTGTTGTTGTTGAATTCACCAACACTTTTATGAAGACTGATATTCTCAAAGCCGCCAAGAGTTACAATACGAAGAATAAGGACGCTAAACTAAGAGCATTACACCTGGGACTGAAAACTAATCACGATGTCCCGATATTCATCTCGGAGAACTTAACGCTTAAAGCCTCTAGACTGCACTTCCTCGCCAGAGACCTGAAAGTATCTAAAAACTATAAATATTGCTGGACCAGCTATGGAAAAGTCTATCTGCGTTTGGAAGATAACACTCCGATCATCACGGTGACTAATGAAGCACAAATTCATCAATTAGCTAATAAGTGACTACTCTTAAGTTTGCTAAAAGATTTTATATATTCTTTGTATTATAAATTGGTTAATGCTTGTCTTATAGTGTTGGTTATATCAAAATTTAAACGTAACTCAACCAAAATAGTTACTCTCACACATTATATTAAAAATGCCCCTTTTGAAATCTATATATTATTATATACAATGCTACTTTCAATAACTCTATGTCTCCTTGAAATATTAATACAATCAATACATGTTCACACCATATTAATATATACACACAATATTACAAACACTCTCACTTTATTCTATAGCGATAATGGATAAACAAACCAATATGCTTCAGGAATTAGACACAATAAATATTTTCAATACTCTCAGTTGCTCTATAGATAGTCTATATAAACATTTGCCCCGTAGTCAACCAAATTTTTCATTAGTTGCTCAAAATATACGAAGTGTTCATAAAGTATCAAATATGGACGATCTAGAAATAAATCTCAACTTACTTAACCAAACTGTAGATCTGATTGTATTGACAGAATGTCGCATAAGCCCTGATAAACCGCTCCCATGTAAAGACAACTACTCAACATACAGCTCTACAAAAAAGACAAATCAAAATGACGGAGTTGTAGTGTTCATAAAGAAATCTATAAAACACTCCGCCAAAGAAATAAATTTACACGGAGCCACTTGTCTCGAAATCACTACACCTCTTTGCTCAGTCATCTGTATTTACCGAACTCATTCTGAAAGAAACCCGGAACAGTTTATTACCTCCCTAGACGCACATCTAAGCTGTCTACATCTTAATAAAAATGTCATATTAACAGGTGATATAAATATAAATATAATTTCTGGGCAATACAATAGACACTCTGATATATCCCTTAACATGCTGGCTTCACATGGTCTAGAACCTGGACATAGACTTAATACTAGGATCGATAGTTGTTTGGACCACATGTTTATAAACTTAGACTCATCAAAATTTTCATCTACAGTAGCAGTCTTAGACACCACCATCACAGATCATAAAATGGTCTTGTCATACATTTACTCTCAAGCAAAGGTTACAAATCCTTCTCCCCCCAAACAAAAAACTATTATTAACTACTCTGATGCCTTAAAATCGTTACAATCAAAAGACCTATCTGTTTTTGGTACTATTAAAGACCCAAATCTTTTTACAAATAAACTAATTGCTTTAGTTACCGACTGTATTAATAAAAACACAAAAACTATTAATATTCCAAGAAATAAAAGAATACTAAAACCATGGATTACTGAGGGTATTCTAAAATGCATTAAAAACAGGAACAACTTGCAAAAAAAATCACGTAAGGATCCAACAAATGAAGTCTTAAAAATTTCTTACAGGAGATATCGCAACTTTTGTAACAAAATTATTAAAAAATTAAAAATTCAGTACGAACGCGATCTTCTAAATAAAGCGAAAGGAAATAATAAAACCTTATGGAGTTGTATTAAAAGCATAACTAATTATAATAATAAACAGAAAAACACTAACGTTGAACTTCTCAATTTAAAAAATAATGCTACAGAGTCTGCTGATTACATTAACAATTACTTTAATAACGTCGGGAAAACACTTGCTCAACAAATAACTACAAACCTGTCGCAGCAAACCCACGGTCACGATGACATTCCCTCTCAAGTTGGCTCCATTGGTGTTATTGAAATAGAACCTTCCGAAATTGATTCCATTATAAATAATCTTAAACCGGAGTCAGCCGCAGGATGGGACAAAATTCCAACTAGGTTTATAAAAATAATTAAGCCAGTCATTGTTCCGCTGCTGGCCTGTCTTGGCAACCTTATATTTGAACGGGGTATTTTTCCGCGAGATCTAAAACGCTCAATTATACACCCTGTTTATAAGAGTGGAGATAGAGGCGATATTAATAATTATAGGCCTATCTCAGTGCTTCCTGTGATTTCTAAGGTTATTGAAAAATTAATAAATAGTCGCCTGCTAGGTTTTCTCAATACTTTTAGCATTTTATCAAAAAACCAATATGGTTTTCGCACAGGTATTAGTACAGAAGACGCTATATTGGACCTCACAAGAAACATAACAACACACCTAGACAACAAGAAAAAAGCCTTATGTATATTTCTTGACCTTAAAAAGGCCTTCGATACCGTCTCTGTCCCCACTCTTCTTTTTAAACTTAACAGAATTGGAATAAGGGGCAATTTTCTTGCATTACTTACTGATTATCTCCAGGGTCGTACACAAATGGTCAAACTCGATAATAATACATATAGCAATGTTAACATTACTAATAACTATGGCGTCCCACAAGGTAGTGTCCTCGGACCTACTCTTTTTCTGATTTATATCAATGACTTGACTAATATTAAACTAGTAAATGGATGTGTATTCTCGTATGCGGATGACACTGCTCTGCTTTTCCATGGAGATAACTGGCCAGAAGTATTTGCTAAAGCTGAGACTGGACTGACTAAAGTTGTAAACTGGTTGAACCTGAATATGTTATCCCTTAATATGTCTAAAACTAATTATATTGCCTTTTCAATTCGTGATTCAATGCAACCGGAAATTAATCTAAATATTTTTGCACATTCGTGTAAAAAAGATGATAACTTTAGTAGTTGCAATTGTTATAAAATTGATCGTATTAATCAAATAAAATATCTAGGTGTTATTTTAGATAAAAACTTATCCTGGTACCCCCAGCTTGAAATGGTTGCAAATCGAGCACGTAAACTTATTTGGCTTTTTAAACATCTGCGTGACATAGCTGACAAAGAACTTATTATTTATATTTATAAGAGTCTTGTTCAATCTTTATTGTTATACTGTATAACTATATGGGGCGGTACCTACAAAACAGCATTTATAAACATTGAACGTGCACAAAGACTAATTTTAAAAGTAGCTTTACGTAAGAAGAGACTCTTTAGCACTAATTTATTGTACAAAGAAGCTAATGTTCTGACAGTTAGACAATTATATATACAACAGTGCATTCTTTACGTACACAAAAATTCTTCTTTTGATCCAAAACTATTAACTAAACGTAAAAAAAACACAGTAGTTCGCGTTAAAATTACCAAAACAGCATTTGCTCTAAAACAATTCTCGGCTCAATCGGTTTCAATATACAACAAAGTAAACAGAATATTAAACATTTTCTCACTAACTTACTTTACATGTAAAAAGAAAGTAACATCATGGTTAAAATTACAAAGTTACGAAAGTATTGAAAAACTTTTATCCGACAATTAATGGGTATTATATTTATAAAAAGTAGTAAATTAATTAATTGATATATTTATATATGTTGATTTATATTTATAATGCTTATATATGTATTGTATATGTATGTTTATATATATATATAAATATATATGGGTTTAATAAATCAATTGTGTAAATAAATACAAACATAACACAAAAAGAACGTAGAAGGGAAAGCATTAAATTATTTGGTCATAATACAGAAACATGCAAAATATCACACATAAATTTTATTAAATATATATCAAATACACCTACACTATTTAAAATTATATAGAACCACTAATCTATAAGCTACCTATGTAACTATAAAAAAAAAAGAAAAAAAAAATGATTGTACAGTAAAGAGAGGGGTCTCTTCTAAAACAGGTTTTTTCAAACTTAACAGAAGAGACCCACACATTTGTAAAAACCTACTTGTAGTTAATAATAAAAGATATTTTGATTTTGATTTTGAAAAGATATTTTGATATTATATATATTCTTTATTGCACATAAACACAAATACAGAGAATAGTTTACAAACAATGGTGAGCAAAGGTGGACTTATCTCTAAAAGAGATCTCTTCCAGCCAACCTAAGGTGGAATGGGAGCATCATGTTTAAGAGGAAGCGACAAAAGTGCAAACAAAAATATCTTAACTATGAATAACAATATTATGTACATACATACAACACATATGCTACGATATTCTTAAAACTACGTAAACATACATAATAATACTACATAAATATGAACATATACCTACATATAATAATAATAGTAGGTACTTATACGTAAGAATCTTTTAGCTGACATAGCATTCATTAATCAATAACGAGTAAAATATGCGTTAGTTCTTAAAAGATATTAGAATAAAAAGTTGTAATGGACTGTTTAGACTTGTTGTTTGTTTGCTTGTTGTTTGTTGATTAACTTGTACAAAGACTACTGACATTTGACAAACTGAAGGAAAGTCACGACTAGTTTTTACAACTGGCTTTGTCTCAATGTTTATGCACGCCAAGTACAATAGTAAGATGGATTTCAAATGAAAAGCTTTGCAAATTAATGTTTTATTTTGATTTGTTTAAGTTTTTTTATTTTTTTACAAAATGTTAAAATTATGCATGCCATGGCAGCTATCAACTAAAGCAGCGCTAATGTTATAGTTATAAGCTTTGTTATTACAAGAGTTTCACCCGAGTTCTTCCCGTAATAACACGTGTTGGGAGACTCCATTTTAATTTCAATCTACCGTACAATTGTACCCTTACCACTAATAATATAAAATACTTAAAATTGACTAAATGCGAAACGCGAAGCCATTAATTAAGATAATTAATTAATTTGTTGTTATAGCATGTATTCGGTGTATACTTCGTAAGGTATCTACAGACAAATAAATAATTATATAAAATAGGCAGCTCCACAACATTTTATTTACCACTTCTTTATGAATGCAAAGTTTCGACGATGATTCTCAAAAAGATCTTATCAATTGATTTCATATAAATCACAAAGCTTTGCAACACATTACGAGGTGCATCTCCGCCTAAGGCAGTGTTCCAACGTTGCTCTCGTCCTATTAGCTTAGTCCAAAGGTTCTTTATAGTAATGCAACAGGTAGTAATGCAACAGGCACGGATGGTATTTCGGCTAATATGATAGTGCTAACATTGCCCCGAGCACTAAAAATAATTACAGCTATAGTTAATAAATCAATTGAAAGTGGAGTGTTCCCTGATCAGTGGAAAATTGCTTGCGTTAGACCAATCCCAAAAAAGCAAAATCCTGTCACATTTAAAGATCTGCGGCCTATAAGCATCTTACCTTATCTGTCAAAGATAGTCGAAAGAGCCGTTTGCTCACAAATGACAGAGTTTTTAGAAAAAAATAATATTTTACCCAAAAAACAATCCGGTTTTAGGAAATCTCATAGCACGACCACAGCGCTAATGGATGTAGTAGATGATGTTTTATCGGCACAAGACGCTGGTGAGGGCACTATTCTGGTTTTGCTTGATTTTTCACGTGCCTTCGATACAATAAATAAAGCATTACTCTTGGCAAAACTTGCGTACTATGGCTTCGATTGTGGGGCTTTAAAATGGTTCGAGAGCTATCTGGCAGACCGGTCACAATATGTGGAGACCAGGGATGAAAATGGTGTAATGAAGGTCTCACCAAACTCTTTAGTTAATAGGGGTGTTCCTCAAGGCTCTATACTTGGACCAATACTTTTTATTTTGTATACTGCTGATTTACCTACCAATATAGTTGAGTGCAATTTTCACTTGTATGCTGATGACCTTCAGCTATATTTGGCTTGTAAGCCACACGCTGTTAACTCAGTGGTGGGTGAAATAAATGCGGACTTGGAAAGAATATTTGTATGGTGCGATAACAATAATTTAGTTTTAAATTCTGACAAATCAAAATTTATTTTACTAGGCACAAAAAAAAATATTTGTGGCATCTCTGATAACCTTCCACCAATTAAAATTGGTAATGCGCGATTAGAACGTGTTACACAAACTCGTAATTTGGGCTTAGTCATGGATGAAACATTACTGTTCGAGGAACACGTTAAAGAAGTTGCTCGCCAGTGCTTTTATAGGCTCAGGGTATTGTATGGAATTAGGGACTATTTGAGCACTGACATCAGAATTAAACTCTGTGAAACACTAATACTTTCCAAATTAAATTACGCAGACACTGTTTTCGGAAACCGCATATTAGTTCGAACTGAAAAAATTATACAACGTATTCAAAATGCATGTACTCGATTTTGTTTTACAGTACCCTACCGTGGCCACATTACCCCCTTTTTAAATGACAACAGGTTACTGAATATGCGTGCGAGAAGAAATTTACATTTTGCATCCTTGTTGTTCGGTGTCATCAATAGGAATCAACCGTCATACTTATACCAAAAATTAAACTTCTCACAACGAGACAACCGGATTGCTCCTCGTTTGCTCTGCCCGCCACACAGAACAGGTGCTTTTCGTGGCAGCTTTCGTTATGCCGCCACGAAGTGCTGGAACAACTTACCCCCGCCGATAAGGCTTTATAAATCGTTGGCCTCTTTTAAAAAGCATCTTAAAGAGTATTTAATTAATTTACAAAGAGATTGACAATATAGCACCTAACTATATCATTGTTATTTTATTTATGTAATATGTATAGGTATATGTCATGTAGGATATATGTTTTTGAAGAGAAGCATATTCCTTTTATTTTATTTTTTTTTTATTCTGCCGGATTGTACTAAAACTGGACGCAAATTAAAATAAGACGTAAGTAAATCTTTATGTAAAATTAAGTAGCATCTCTCTCACTGGTTTCCACTGAAAACCAGCGTCATGGCTCGCCATGACACATGCTGAGTGGCGACCATTTTGGCTGCATTACTTGTTAGTTTTAATATTTAATTATAATACCCATTCTAGATGTAAGGAATTTGATATTATTGTTCTCAATGTGTTGTTTGTGCACCAAATAAACATTTTCTTATTCTTATTCTTATTCTTATTCTTATTCTTTATATTTTAATACACCAGCGGGAAATGGCAAACGAAAAGCGAAGCCCCGGGCTTTGAGGGTAGGCCTAATAAAATCAAGACAATTTCGCTGTTCGGTGCGAACCATCTTCGTGATATGTAGAGAGAAATTACTGAGCCCGTAGTCGTTATTACAGTTCAATTGCTTTTTACCTTAGATTAAATCAAAATAGCGGCTCTGAACATTATTATTTTAGTTACACTTTTAAAATTAATCTAAAAAGACAATAAACCTTTCAATGTCATATTAATAGTAGAAGTAGGTATCTGTGTAATTTTATAATATTTTTTATTGTCACGGAGACTTAAGGTAAGTATTAAAGAAGAAACAAGAAACAGGTGAGAACGATTAACAATGATTGAGGTAAAGATGCCAAACTTTTAATTTAAAATGCTTTTTAAACTACACATGAAACAAACGAGCTTTTGAAACGTTCGTCGGTTGCCAAACGGATAGATGGTCGGGTTGAGAGCGTAAAACACCCACCACCCGTTAGATTACTGACAAAGCATAGGGATAAGATTTCTGGATTGGTTAATTAGACAATTATTAGACTACTTTCGTGAAATTATTTACATAGAATTTTACGCAAATATTGTTGCGTAAAATTTTATTTGAAAAAAGACAAATAGCATAGTTGGTAGTGCACCTGACCCGACATGTTCGAATCCCGCTCGTGGAATGTTTTCAACACTTTGTCATTTTTCAAATTGTAATTTGTTCGCAACAATATTTGCGTAAAATTCTATGTAAATAATCATAAATATAGCTTGTCTAATTCTTAACTGATCTTTAAATATTTGTAAAAATATTAAGATCGGATATCAACATCAATCAATCAAGTCATCAATGACGTAGTTGTCGACATTGAAAAAGTAAAAGTAGATAGTGTTGATTAATTTCGGCGAGTTGGATTGAGCCACGAAAGTGGGTGCGGGTTCGAATCCCGCTCGTGGATTTTTTTCAATAATTTGTCTTTTTTCTTTTTTTATATATATTATTTTATTTTAGCAGAGTAGCAGCAGAGTACCTACACAGACTATTTGTAAAATATTGTATGCCATGTATGCAAAATAAATTTTCATTCATTATTTCAAATCAACATTATGTTTATCATTCAATCCAAAGGACGAATATGTACAAAGTCAAATTCTTCACCTTTCGCTGTTTAATGAAGGCCTTATTTGAGGCGACAGTATATTTGATCTGAACAATTTAGATAGAGCGGAATTGGCTATGCCCAGTGCTGGGTTAGGCATCATGCGCGCCCCTAATATGGAGGCTTTTATTTAAGGATCGCTGTGAATGCTGATGAGGATAGCATAGATGGATAATTGATTAGAGTTGTTTTGTTTTAATTTTATTGAGAGATGATGTTTAATAAGGGGAAGATCTACGAGTACGCGTGAGTGATGGCCGTTGGTATACGACACAGTTTACATATTTATGATAAGGTCTTATAAACAATCGTGCAAATCATCAGGAACTTGGCTATTTTACTTTTAACTGTTGCTATTCGAGAATCTTCGAAACAAGACGTAACCAAGCTAATTCAAAACAGGTTATACAACCAACCAAACTTAAGCATCATAATGGTGTATAACCCAGTACCGGAAAACTAAATTGTATTGGTGTGTAAATATTTTCATTCGTTTAAGAGTTTACTTATTTATTTTTACACTCATAATATAGTTTTTTTTTTCTATATTTTATAATTATTTAATTCAGCTTTAATGCAGCAATCAGCACTTAAAAATAGTTTAAAATACTAGATAGGTTAATAAGCTAAATTATTTAGTGATAGCATAATAAAATGCTACTACTCGTATTTAATAATAACTGTTATTAGTGAACATAATTTAAACTAAGAATTGGGATATGTACGTTTATGGACCTTTATGTTTACTTTACATAAACCTTAACGATAAATAAAAACATATTTCACACAATTCAGAAAACAAATATCAGGACTACCTAATACCAACAGAAGTACTCGTAATGGCTCATTATCGACATGACATTTGGTCACCCTACAGCGGCATCACAAAGCGACCGGCAAAGTACGAGCCATCAAACTACAGCACGAGTCAAACTATAACCACAAGATAGTGAGACTGCAGAAGGCAAGTTTCATACTAACGCGCTCAAGCGCACACATAGCACGCTACAGTGCGATTCAAATAGGATGGCGGCTGTGAAGTATGCTGCGAGCGCCCGCCGGTGCGCGCAGGTAACCCGCCCCTGTAACGTCCCGCCTGACGTTGTCGTCGTCGAAATTCGCTACTGCGACGCGACTTGTGACTAACTTCACAGCCGCCATCCTATTTGAGTCGCACTATATATACCTCGCATGGACAAGAAATCTGGCAACAGCTGCGCTCTGGACTGTTCCGCAGGTTTATTGCCGATATTTAAGGGACATTCCCGCTACACACGACTTTTAAGTTTATACTGACACCCCCCACCGACCGTTAGGTCATAAAGTCAGACAACCTTGCGCAAGTACAAGGAATCATCTGCGTCAGGTCCTAACGCCAGATCAGGTAGGCTACTCTTGACGCAAACTCAATCTTAATACAATTCCAATGCGATTAATATGTATCGATATTGGGATAAGTTTCGCAATTTCGGAACTCCCCATCTCGATAATAATTTGTTCACTCAATTTCCACGCAATTTAATTCTAATGTAGCGCTATTATCGCTTTTAAAAGTGCCATTTGATTTTTTTAGATTTGGGATTGGAAATTGATTATTGCAATTGTGTTTCAAGAGTAACCCACCAGGACGCGCCGAAGCGCATTCTTCATCCGGAACTCTTAAGACTAGTGTCTCGAGCTAGTTGCCCCGTGGACACGTATAGTCCACTACCTAGTCGCAATCACCAGTCGCCAATGGTGGAAACGCACTTTACCCAGGATCCCAAACTACTGAGGTATTGGCTATCTTACCTCTAGCTGCTACGCAACAATGCTAGAAATATTGATGTTATGGCGACAAATTTAGATAAGATGGTGGTAGCTAGCGGGCAAACAAGTCCTACCACCAACTAAACCGAGTACACAAACATGTAGTCCCCACTAGGAATCGAACCCGGCACCTCTGGGTCTGAGACTACCACTAAACCCCAGAGGCGGTTAAAATGTAAAACTAATTAAGGTATTGTAGTGGCACCTGAAATTGACACAATTTTCTAAAAAAAAAAAACAAATGCTGAAAAAATTTCTATGAGCAGGATTTGAACCCTTCTGACATTCCGGGTCAGGTGCTCTTCCAATTGAGCTATCGTGGTTCTAACCATGTAACCGTGTTTTTGTAATTTGTTGGCAACAAAATTTGCGTTAAAAATTATTTGAACATTTTACAATTTTCTAAGTCAAAAAATAACATGGATTTTCATTAAACTTTTACGAGATGACAGCTAGAAAGCAGGTGGTGCCACACCCCATCTCGATTCTGCTATTTTAAAACGTCCACATTAATGTGAAATTTATCAATAGTGTGTCGGTTCCAACGAGTCCATCCAACATTTGATGTTAGACTGCCCAATAAACACAAAAGCGAAATATGAACTGGAATTGAAAATAGATGGTCTCGTGGACATCAACACAATAAGTGCACTAATAAGCAACAAAAAGTAAAGACCAGAGCTAATAAAATATATGGAGGCTGTTGTTAAAGGTGCATTTAATCTTAAGAACAAAAGTAAGTTATGTAAGTGTATAAAATGTGTATAAATATGTATGTTACAATATAATATACTAAAGGTGTATTTATTTAAGTAAACAATTGTATATAAATAGTATAGTATGTAAATAGATTAAGAAAATTGTATTAGCCTTAAGAATATTTACTATTACTTATTTAGTAAGGGGAAGGCGTTCTAAATAAATCGAAAAAAATAGTGCGTCGGTTGCATACACGTAAATGGTCGGTAACCTGCCCCCCAACCGCCTAACGCTCTCGCTTTCAATCGCTTCGAAAGCGAGGCCCTCGCCTCGCTTTCTAATAAAATATCGAAATATAATATCAAATAATATCGAAAGCTATAGCCTATAGCTTTCGATATTGCTTTTATATTGCTTTCGAAATGACAAGATGACGCCTCCTCCTCGCCTCGCCTTCAAAGCGATCGAAAGCGAGAGAGTTAGGCGGTCGACCCCCTGTTTTGGACTTAAGGACTATAGAAAATTTTCCAAAATCACGCCTTCGACACACGACTGAGGACGTTCTAAAATAGCAGACATGAGACTGGTCCTACAATGAGCTTTATTGCAATCTTATTGCAGTTGTGAAAACGTGACGCATGTATAAACGCCGCTACGGGTTTTTCACTAACTCGACACAAGAGGCCGGACACACGTGTGTCCAGTTGGTGAAACTCAAAATTAGTACCTATCACTTATTTTTTCATCTGGACGCGCCAGATTTTTACGCGTGTCCACATTGTGAAAGCGTCTCGTTTTCACAACCACAACAACAACAAAGCTACGATAGGTACTGCTTTAAAACTATGGTTCCAGATCAGAATTTGGTATGACTAAATTGTAACTTCCCTCTCTTTTCACCAGAAGAGTCGCTTCAATACCATACTTTGGTGTCGTAAACTTGGTCGAACGGTCCAAATCCGATCTGAACGCTTCGGAGAATCTGGTAGGCAGCTGGGCTTGCGTAATGACATTCCCTCTAGAAACCCTTTGACGGTGTTTCGATCAGACAGTGTGAGGAACCCTTTAAGTTTCTCGCCTCCCCCAAAAAGTCCGGTGTCGCTGAAAAGGTGAGACAAACAACAAACTTTCTCCAAAAAAAGTCGCACTTAGCACTCTTTATTGGAAACCTACAATATATTAAGTACCATTAAAGTACACCTTGATTTAAACTAAGCTAGAATTAAGCATCTGCCAACTGAAAATACAGAAACAATGGGTCTCCCCATTAATATTATTGAGTGCTTATCTGTTACATTGTAAGTCAATTTGATGAATATCAATATGAAGATTTATTATAAACGTTTGTAGCATGTAAAATGAACAGGTCTGAAGTGATTGACATTTAAAATATCTCGTTGAACAGTATAATAGAGTCTATCCACGCGGCCAGCGAGTAATGTTTATTGTTATACGTTTAAAGGGCATTCGGATTATTCAGATCGGAACGAATTATTGCATCTTACTATCTCGAAACAACCGCCTAAGGATTTCTGGAATAAAGTGATTTTAACAACGCACCTATAAGTTTATATTTATAATAATCATTTGTTATATACTTGTTTTATTCAATTAAATTAAAATATGGCAGTTTACTTCGACCTTTTTGATAATATTTTAACAGCCTGACTTATTTTGTGCACAAAGTATTTTTTATAAATAACAATATTTTTTTTGGTTATGGTATTCATACTCTTCTATTGTCAAGTAAATACAATTCAGCAGAACCTATCTCTTCGTGTTTTTTATAAAATATGAATGAATTCGTTTTTTCACATTAAATATAAATTTAAACTCTCATACTAACTGATTGTTCCGTTTAAAATTAACAAGAAATTGCTCGCGTAAGGTGGCCGTCTCACTGATTTATTTACAAGCTATCTCCGAAGCACCTAACCGCAGTAAATATACGATTTGCCTGTTCTAAATTTGCAATCGGTGTTTTATCGACGTAAAACAATAAGCTGCAGTGCGTTGAGTCCGACGCTTCGGGGCATCCGGCTCAAACCGCCAAGATGGCGTGTGAAATTCATAGTTAGGTACATTGTAGGGCAAAATTATCAAACGGCCGGGCCAGTCCAGTGATTATCATCATCATCATCATCATCATCAGCTCATTTTAATGTCCCCACTGCTGGGACACGAGCCTTTCCTATGAATGGACAGGGAGAACGGGCCATAAACCACCACGCGGGCCCAGTGCGGATTAGTGGTTGTTAACAACTGCTAATGCAGCCGGGACCAACGGCTTTACGTGCCTTCCGAAACACGGAGGAGCTCGAGATAGAAAATTTTTGGTCACCCATCCGATGACCGGCCTTTGCGAAAGTTGCTTAACCACAGCAATCGCAGACCGGGCGCGTTAACCACTGCGCCATTGAGCTCTCAGGGATTATACTTTCTTTTAACTTACTAGAGATACGTTACGCATAACCACAGATCGTTTGCTTGGTCCCCAATAGGGGGTGATATTATCCCTGCTTAGTAGTAGTAGTGGTGTCCCGCTTAGTGTATAGGCTTCCACTAAAATAGTATGGATAAGGTGGATAGATATCCACTAAAAATCCACAGGAGTTCCTACCATACTATCATAACAACTTTTTTGATTGGCACAGCTAACTAGGCATCTTTTCGCAGATGCTGCCTAAACTGCTAAGGCACCCTTACGACACGTGCGAGCTAAGAAAAATAATTAAAGCTATTAGTTATTGTTCTTAGCGTGCGATTATGTCCAACGTAGATAGCGGATCCCCATACACCAGCCCCTGAACTGAATAAGAGTCTGGTGATTACGTAGCGGTTGTGTTGCAACTGAGAAACCTGCAGCCGCAGATTCTCAAACAAGGTGTAAAAATAACTTGCGAGTTGGCAAGGCGAGGACAGCTAATACGGCACAATCCCGCTTCAGTAGTTGACTTCGTGTCTTCTAATCTAGACTTCACTCCATTCAAAAAATAAATAATAAATACATTTAAAAATCGGCTTACTTACCTCAGTTGGGACTCAAAACCACTTCGACACATTCATCATTAGTTTCCCTTTTCAATTATTCAAATGCGATACCTATTTAAATATAAAAATGTATACAACATTTCGACTCCTTTCATAGTGTATAAAATTGCCCAGCGAAAGCGTAGAGCGTACTTCAATGAAACCGCTCGATCGATTATAAAAAGCTAACCACAATCGGTCAGCTAAAATGGTCACAAATCGTCAGGTGTTTGCCGCATCCACTCCTATAATCCTGTGCACACAGACCAATAAAGATTGGGGTGATCACACAGTGGCAAGATGGAGCGGGAATGCATTTTTACTATAGAAATAAATAATGAAACAAAAATAACATTATCGGCTATCGTAATGGAGATAAGCGGCATTTAATTATTTGAGCATAAATATTTGCTTTTTTACATCAGTCTCTTTGTTTTAGTGTTCGAACCACCGGTCTCAGATCTAGTTGATCGGTGATTTAACCACTATATCACAATATGTTTCTTTTGTTGTTACTTTTGGTAGCCCTTTGCTTCTTTCCGCCATTACTAGCAACGTAAGCAGCGTTTACAGTTTGCTTAAAGCTCATCACGTATGTCTCACCGATTCTTCTTCTTCTTCATTATGCCCTTTTTTATCATCATCGTCCTAATCATTTGTCCGTGAGCACTCACTGCTCAAAATGTTTCTTACACATGCAGCCGATGAGACGTGATAGTTACTTGCCACTCCCAATTCCCCTTCCTCTCCATTTTTTTCTGTACTTCTCTCGTGCTGCCAAGGTAGTCCGGGTGCTACCATAAGCAAAGGTTTTGACCCTCCTTGGCAATTAAAAATTCACCTTTTACAAAATTTTAAAAAAGGTGGCCGAGGGATAAAACACTAGTCTCAACATCCAGAGCTTCTAGCTTTAATTCCCAGGTCAGCAATGTGTGTTTCGGACTTTTAAATAGCCTGGGTGATCACCGACCCATAATTTGACAAACGTGTTAGTTAGTTAATTAAGCCAATACCTATCTATTGTTGCGATAGCTTAATTTCAACGATAGAGGCTTTTGTATATTAAAACAGTATATAATAAAGGCTAATATCATATTACTTAGCTTCTATTTCATGAATTAATCACCCGCTATCGCCTATACCCGTGACTGGGCCTAAGCTTCAGGCTAGCAGTACGGGCGCTGCTCGCAAGGTAAATGCACGCAAATTGTTACATGCTTACAACCGTTGCAACGTTACTCGGGCCGCGGCTGTTTCGATACAACATTCAGCCACTTGCGGCTATAAACGTATGGGCACTTTTATAATTTGTGCAACTGTTGGATCATTGAAGATTTAGGAACTAGAATGGTAGCTGTCGATTTTGTTTTTAAAGCTAAACATAGTCATTAATTTATTTACTACATAAGCACACAAAAATACAACAAATATTAAAAAAATATAAAAAAATATACAAAATACAAGGAGAAAAAATTATCAATAATTAAGACCGTTAAGGCCCTTACGGGAGTAGAAGTAGTAGAAACATCGATTAATTATTCCGTGTTTTGTCTCTTATACTCTAATTTGAAATGAAGCTTACATGACGGGAACAAAACACGGAATATCTGTTCCAAGCTTATACCACAGATTATGAAAAGAGATGGAGAGAAAATGGGATTTTTGAAGTGAAAACTTCTTTAGCGGCGTTGTGCACTTTTTTTGGAATGGGTAAAAATTGTTAAACTCACGTCAAGACACGTGACCGTCAGGACACGTGACCTGATCGAAAATTCGTAAGACGGATGGAGAGTAGAGGAATGGGTAAAAATTTTAAACTCGCGTCAGGACACGTGACCTGATCGAAAATTCGTAAGACGGATGGAGAGTAGACAGCTGGCGCGGCGTAATATAAATTTTTAATATAACTTAATATAACTTTTAATGTAATATAAATTGTCATGTTTGTGTACGATAGCCCAATAAATAAATATTGTATTCTACCACATAAATGAGAGTACTTTTATACTGATAATTAAAGCAATTCGTGCAAAATTATTCCCTAACCATTCCAAAATATCAAAAATGCACAACGTTAATATTCAAGTTTTCACTTCTGCCGGCACTCCCAACCTGTCGTTTTTTTTATTACTTAAATCTAGGCCCTGGAGAGGAATCTAACCACATAATCTATTATTATTATTTAGTCACATATTAGAGCTAAAACAAGCTTTTATAATGACAATAACGTCATTTAGATACACAAAACATTAACATAGAACCAAGACACAGCCCTACCAGTTGCGGCCATTAAATCTGCCATAGAAATATATGCGTTTATAACAAGTGGAACATTAATCTGTAGGTGCCTGAATGGCCATCGGGCAGCGCTACATCCCGGTCATTTCTTCACGTGAAGCTCATTGTCTCTGCAGTGTGCCCCCCACCAGGGAGAAGAATTAGTGGTGCGCCTCAAGCCTCGTTCGTTTGTTTTGGTAATATAAGCGCTAGATCATAGACAAGACTGCAGGGTCCCTGTAAAGAGGTCGAAACGTCAGGATAATATGTAAAAAGTAAAAAACGTGAGTAAATAATCCTTTTACGTGTTTCATTTCAAAGTCTAGTGTTTGCGTTAACTTTAGGAGAAAAACAGCTTAAAAAGATTCTAGCTACCGAACCTTCTAGAGATCCGATCCAAAGCTATCAAGGTTATCCAACTAGGTTTTTTAAATCTGGATAATCTTCTTTTGCTCGCGCCACTCTCCGCTGTCTTTTGCCAGCTTCGTCTAGATTCGACCTAAAGGTGAATCCACATTAAGTAACATGTTATATGACATGTTACAAAAATATAAGTATACGGTTGTTTTATTGACACTTTTCGTCCACATTGATTAAACATGTTACATCATGCTATATAACAAGTTCTATCACCTAACTTTAATCTTCAATTTAGACAATAGTCTAGCTAGACACACCATGAGACGCTACTTTTTTAAGTCACCCTTAGATTTATTTACTCAAGAAAAAGCCATTTCCATAGCCCACAACTCACCTTCGAATTCCTCTAGTCTGTGTCTTCTAATCATACGGGATGTCTGTGTTCGTATTCGAGGCACAGAACACTTGCCTATTACGATATCATGTCCAGCTCGCGTACTTCCCTTTGTGAAGGAATATATTTTAATCTGATTGATACTGCGGTCAGAGGCGGGTCGTTTGCTTTTATGAAATCGCTGCCATTCCACTGGAGGATGGTATAATGAACCCTGCGAGCGCTTAAGGCGCTGGCAACTGTGAAATGCGCTTCACTTATGCATGATTTATATGCGTAAAAGGTATCCAACATATAACGCAAAGAAAAATAAATGTTATATTATATATATATTTGCAACAATGTTATTGTTTCCAAAATGCAGAAATGATGAAATGTCCTCGATAGAAAATTAAACCAAACTCACCTTTAAACAGTAAATTATCTTTATCGTTTACTAAAGTAAGTACGTCGAGAAGTTAAGTTTACTTATTTGTAATATCTACTTATTAGATAAACGCTATTGTTTTATTTTTTTTATAAAACATCTAGATTTTAAATAAATAGCGTTTTTCTTTTTCCTGATTGAATCTTCCTGATGAAAGTTCATCGAAAGTGAACGCTGTTTAATGGTTATCAGCGCCTTAATTTAATAAGGTTGAGTTTTCAAATGGCACTCACTTGAGCGGAATGTCCGTGGCACAGCGTAATGAGACCAGTGTGCGAAAACGCTTGATGCTGATGCTGAAAAAAAAATAGCTCATCATAGTTAATTAACATTTGGATTCTTACATTTATTTTTTTAATTGAAATTGGTGTCCAATAACAAAGCTTTTTAATGTTAATGCAATTTCAAAATAAGTAATCCTATTACAACAATATTTTTTTAATATTATTTACAACAACTAACATGTTTTTAAAGTTTCAAATATATATCATCATTATCATCATCATCCTTAGCTCATTTTATGTCCCCACTGCTGGGGCACGAGCCTTCTCTTTGGATGGATAGGGAGAACGTGCCATAAACCACCACGCGGGCCCAGTGCGGATTGGTGGTTGTTAATTACTGCTAATGCAGCCGAGATCAACGGCTTTACGTGCCTTCCGAAGCACGGAGGAGCTCGAGATGATACATTTTTGGTCACCCATCCGATGACCGACCATTGCGAAAGTTGCTTAATCTCAGCACTCGCAGACCGGGCGCGTTAACCACTGCGCCATCGAGCTCCTTGATTTCAATATTTAAATATTTAGAAAAAGAATCTTTCTGTCCTAATTAATGTAGGGTAGTGACCAGCGTTCGATAGGAACCAGTGATCGATTTTTTTTCCTTTAATCATTAAACATAGGGATCCGCCCCTGACCTTACCCCCGTATTTATAAACGAGTAAAAGCTCATACTGAAACAAAGTAATTGCTTAAGTAAAATTTCATACTCTTTAGTAAACCGATGAAGTTAGAACCGCCAAAAGCTAGAATTCTTAGCCAAGCAATAGTCACCAATATCTTTACTCAAGCAATCTAGTTAGGCTACTCAAAGAATTCATAGTCACAAGCTTGTGACAAGCTAGAATGTTTTTAGGTTTATTTATTTATTTATGTTATGGTCGACAATTGGTCCCGCAGACTTTCGTTTCTAACTACAGCTAGGGTTGGCTGGAAGAGGTCTCTTTTAGAGATAAGCTCACCCTTTTATATGTTTTCTATAATGTAATTTAGACTGAAATTTTAATGTACAATAAAGGATATAATACAATTGAGGTTAAATTCCGTGTGACAGTTTGTATTATGTCTAAAATAATATAAAATTGATGAATTTGATAATAACAATAATACTTTTATTTAATTGAATAAGAAAACTTCTATTCTAATTTAAACGTTACTTGTATATAAAATTAGCTCTTAGTGACATTTCTAAGAACAAAGTAATTGCTAAGTATGGCTTGTTTATAAATACGGGTCTTGTTAGTCTTTTGCAAAAATTCTATTAACCCGTAAAATTTCAATGAAAATCTCTGCCATTATTAGCGACGATAACTGTTTCGAATATTGGACTTAAAATGTGGATCACTGGTGCTACTTTTTAGTTAGTTTTATTGTTATATAAAAACTGATAGTTTCTAATTAGGCTATGTGCCCGAATAACTAATAATAATTTAATAAATTGCATTTTTTGTATCGGTTTGTTGTCGTTATTTTTAACATAGCAAAATAATGTTATGGAACTTATAATGACTAACTAAAAACTGTTATTAGAGACGTTTGATAATTGTTTTCTGTTATAAAATTTATTTTTGAAAGGAACAACCAAAAACACAATGTTGAAAAATCGTGGACGATAGCTCAATTGGAAGAGCACCTGACAAACTGTTCAAATCCTGCTCGTGGAATTTTTTTCAACATTGTGTTTTTGTAATTTGTTCGCAACAAAATTTGCGTTAAAAATTATTTGAACAGGAACAACCAAAATCCATAGCTTGTTAAAGAGTTAAGTGCTCGCCTTATTGAGGCCTCCGGTGACAAGAAAGCTGGCAGCTACCTCTGTCAGCGTATTAGTTTGGCAATCCAAAAGGGCAATGTTGCCAGCATTCTTGGGACCGTTCCCAAGAGCCCACATTTGGAGGACATCTTTTATTTATAGGTCTTTAGTTTTTAATTTTCTAATTATTTTTCTGTTTATTTTTTCAAGTTAAGTTAAATCTAATTAATGACGAAATTCCTTTGTCGTGCATCTAGTACGTTACCAACTATTAAACTACGATTGATATGAAAACTTGGCTATTCTCGAGAACGAAAGATTGCATCTTTCCGTTCGCCGAAGGCCGTAACATCTGTTTACATATCCTTAAAAGGCTCTGGACTGACGAAGTATGGGCAATAAAATCCTTTAGTTCCTTCAATAGAAAATGTTGCTAGTTTGTTTGAACATGTTAATTTGAGCAATAAACATTAAAAAAAAGCTTTGTAAAAACTTGATGCAAAATATTTGTGCACTTTTGTTGGGAATTACGCGTCATTGAGTGAGCTTCAAGAGTTTTATTATGGGACTGCGTTGAGTTTCAATGTTTTATTTTTATTAATCCAGAAAGGCTTCACAATAGTCGTGTTGGCTGCTCCATTAACTGTATTATTGACGTTAATATGTCTAACAACGCATTACTAGTGGTTTGATGTTTGTTGTTTAACAAAGTGTGAAGTTTTCTTATAGGTACTTGGTCAAATATAAAATAAAAACGAATTATTACAAACTTAGAACTTAAAAAGAAGTGAAGTGTTTGGGGGAAAAAAGGGGTTTTTATCGCAATCACCAATAAGCAGCATTAGGAAAGCTGACCTACACAACCTACACTACTCGAATGCGCTAACTTGTTAAAAATATTAAAAAAAACTAAAAGATCACCTTCCATCCACTTCTTACCATAATTAAATATCTATACACGTGTAATTTCAAGCGTTGAAGATTTCTGTGAAGACAATTAACAAGCGAACGAAAGCAATAGAGTCATACACACGTCGCCGTCTCGGTCGCCCGATTTGATCCGAACCCCTCGAAGAACCTAGTGGAGAACGGGAACACGCTCGCGTGATGCCATTCCCTCTAATAACCCTCTGACAGTGTTTCGATCACACGGCTTGAGGACCCCTGTAAAAATCCTGCCGCTCCCAAAATGTCCGGTGACGGTGTAAAGTCCACCTGCAGCCAACAGTTAACTGTAAAATACCGTTGTTCCGGCCGTCACCAGATGGTTTACCATGAGTTCTTACAGCAGTATTGCAGCAGTGTTGTCGCCGTTCTGAAAACGGCTTGTTTGTCCGCCTGGCTAGCTACCACCATCTTATCTAAATATGGCAACGCGTCTGCGATTCCTCTGGTTTTGCGGGTGTCCATGGGCGGCGGTGATTACTCTCCATCAGGTGACCCGCCTGCTCGTTTGCCTCCTTCTTTAATGAAAATTTAAAAAAATGTCGCCATAACATCAATGTTTGTACCATTGTTTTATTCCGGTATCTAAAGATCAGATAGCCAGTGCCCAAGTAGTTGAGGATCCCGGGTGAAGTGCGCTTCCACTATTGGCCTTATCATCACCTAACATCAGGTGAGATGAAGGCACTATGCTTACCTGTAAGTTACATAAAAATATATAGTGTTCATGGCAAGGCCCCAGGGAGCATACTGCGCGGAGATACGAGAGCACGTGAACACATTTGTCCAACCACAGACTTACAAATTTAGATAGCCGCACTGTTTAATGGTCGTCTCTATTTGCCGAATATACTAAAGGAATAAAAGACAGTGGGTATTTTGGGTTTAATCCTTTTTAAAACGAGCTGTACTTTCTTAAGAGGCGAAATGTTTTTTTTTGATTTACTTACAGTTAATTATGGTATTAAAAAGGTTGGCGACCACCTAAATACATATTTACTACCTTTTTTTGACCATTCCTCAACTCAGAAGAGTCCTACCAACACTATGCAGCATATTTGTCTTACGACTGTACTTAAAGAGTTAGCGTTCTAATAAAGGTGTTCTAATAACTGCGCCATGAAAATGTATACGAGACATGTGGAAACGTTTAAAAAAACCTGGCTGTTCCAATATTCGACAATGTTACACGGGGTTATGTATTTGATCAATGCAGAAATGTATCGACTAGAGTAAGAAGGAAAAGCTTAAAAAGTTGAACGTAAAGACGCAACGGCTCAAACCAAAGCCACCTAAGAATTATTATATTGAGCAATCACATTCAGACGGATTATTTGACATAAAATAACCCGTCTGAATTTAGTTGTCGACATAACCTTTATCACTTTTTTACAAAACAGCACTTTCAATAGTAAGCAGTGGTCCCGATCGGCCATAAGTCTATGCATCGCCATTGTCAACGGCGACCCGGGCCCTGCGCCCGCGCCGATGCGGGACGCAACGATACACATCTGCACTGCGCCGGCGCATGGCACAGATAATTCCTACCGCCCGCCGCGCGCCACAGATGTTATATAGCCAACTTAATAAATGCCCATTAAAATAAATTGTTTAGCATTGTTGGCTTCCGAATCGCGTGCTGGGCAAGTCTGATTGCATACCCACCATCAGTGATTACTCAATAAATTGTGTATCGTTATTTATGTCCTAGGGTGTGATTATTAAGAATAGGAACGGTCTCAAGACGGCTTTATAGAGGCTAACGCTGAGAATAAACTGGGGGATGGCATGATAACGCTGCCTGGTTATTGTTGATTTGCCTGGAATATTAACGATTGTTGGAGGCTTTTATTACATAATATACTGTTAACGTACTCTCGATAATTAGATTGCAAGTGTACTTGCCCGCGTGGTGAGTTTGGGCTCGAACTTTAAGTCTATTATTTTGAGTTAATTATTTTTGTCTCCCCTCTCAGCGATGAATGGTGACCGAATGCACCAAAACAACACACTTTATTAACCCCGAATCTTCAAAGAACTGGCTATCTCAACTCGAACCAATATTGTAGCAACTCATATATATGATAAAATTTTACTATATACTTATGGAGTAAAATAAAATTAATGAATTGAGTTGAACTGTCAGAGCTGAATAATGCTACTAACATTCTTGCGAGCGACAGACCAGTGGTATCTAGCCCGATATCTAGATCATGAACTCTTTTTCCTCTATTTGTTTTCTGTACACAGTGTGAGTAATAAAGTATTTATTTATCTACTAGCCATCCCGGCAGACCTTGTTCTGCCCTATTTCTCTAAAACAAAGTTACATTGATTTTTTTTTATGTTAATAGCAGCCCCTACAGATTTCGTTCTGTCAAAAGTTATTGGCCTGTCGCTTAGAGCATTAAACCAAGCTCTAAGGCCTGTCGCAGTCTAATAGAAATAATACGCGCCTTTGTTTTGTTTTGATTGACGTCAAATGTTTGACAGCTGGGGACGAAGAGGTTTGTATGGGAAAAGAAAATTGTTGTTTTTACTATTTTACTCGTATTTTTTACGTATTTTCTCTCCATAAGAACCTTCCTCAGACTTCATCAAATGCAACAAAAAATAAATCAGCCAAATCGGTTCAGCCGTTCTCGAGTTTTGCGATTAGCAACAAATTTAGAGATTCATTTTTATTTATATGTATAGATCTATCTATCTATCTTCTTCTTCTGCTTCTTCTTCTTCAGCCTGCAACCACCCATGGCTGAGTGTATACCTCTTCATTTGCACGTCAATTTTTTCTCGGCTATATTAATTAAGTCGTATGCCCATGTAATCTTCTGGCGACCAGCCTTTCTGGTGCCTGTCCTAAGTCTTTTCTCTCTACTCTTCTACTGCATCGGCCATCAATAATTCTGTGGCTTATGTGCCCCACCCACCACCGATCAAGAGCTGCCCAACAATAAAAAGTTCCGTTAGAACATAGAGTATTAAAGTCTAGCAAAAAAAGTTTAAATTCCTCAAGTGCATGCCTTAACAGTAATTCGAAGCTGTTACCGGCCAGTCTTGTTCATTTTTAATAACACAGGCATTGTTACCTTTTTGCTTGGTTTATTCTTTAAAAAATCGTGTCAATAGCCTTGACGATCGCGAGCAATCGGACTTTTTGCTGCGAGGTGGCTGACACGCGGCTCTACATCGCACGTGTATTTGTGACGTTCAATTTCTTTAATGCGAGACACCATGCTTATTGTTTAAGCCTATTTATCATAACGTGAACGTTTCGAGTAACGCTACGATTGAGTTTAGGAGGGAATTATAACAAAAGTGAGATAAGAAGAGAATCAATAAATTATTTGATATTTTTGTAAAATTTTAATGGGTTCTTAGAAAGAACGCTTTTAAATTTATTTATTGTTAATCAAGCATAATTTGGCATTGCGAAAGTTGGCAGATCGTAACCCAAAGGCGCTAGACGCTGCATGTGCAAAATTAATAATAATATGCATTAACTTTATAACATTAGAAAGACATTAACAGTTGAACTATTACATAATTATACTCATACATTTTTCTTACAATTTTAAGTACCTAATAAATAGATTAACTAATTAATTTTATTCTTTAAGAAACTCTGTTCTGTTATGTACTAAATTATTAAGAGCCCAAGGGTAAACTGTGCCACCGGTGAAAGTAACGAGCCCAAACTAATCGAATCTAATTTGCTACAACAAATAATGGTGGTTAAGTAAGTAGCTCCGGAAAAAATGAATAGAGCCTCTAATGTCTAGCTCGGAGGCACACGTGCTCACTTGGTACCATTAGCGCAGGCTGCTGGGGTGACCATGTTGATGAATAGCGAAGTCCAATTTTTAAATATTTCTTGCTTACTTATTGTTTCAGTGGTCGAATGGCAAAGCGCTCGGCCACCTTGGTATCCGGAGGTATTTTTTTATACATTTGAAAAGTCGTCGTCCGAGTACCACCGCGCCCGGGGAAGCGCGGATGGTTATGTGAGGTTCTCTCCACCTGATTTCGCCTCCCTGCACAGGTTAAGAGCCTCGACAGGGATTCTGGAAAAGGAGAGGCTTATCCTAATGGATATTTTATTATTTTTTCAGTGCTCTTTTTCAACGCTTGTAATCAGTCAACTTAATGATGACTGATAACCAGTGATTGAAATAGGTAGACTATTTTTACTAAACTCCATAACGGGACACCACATGGAGCTTTTAATATCACCAAATTTGATATATTATATTCAAATTCAAATTCAAAATCATTTTATTCAGTTTAGGCTACAAGTAGCTCTTGTGAATGTCACTATGCCATCGGTTCGTAAGTCTACTCTTTTCTCCCTTACAGCGTCAAAAATATTGGAAAATGCCCGATCATAGCAGGACACTTTCCATTACAAATAAACACAGAACATATTTATAGAAGACAACCACAACATGTAAAAAAAAAACAAAAAATAAAAAATCTAGGTTAACAAATTTACATCAGGTAAAAGTTTCAATTTCCACAATGTCATATAGTACCACTACAGTACTCTAGTAAAAGTCAAAAATTGCTTCAGAAAAACAAAGTCAAACTATAGTGAATAATACTAAAAGTAAGATAAGTATGCAAGAGCAGACCAGCCTCCACAGGCGGCACCCGTTCACGAGTATGACATATGAATCAGCCATCGCTTCGCTCAACCATATTTTAGGGAACGTAACGACCCGTCGATATATATGTATTTTCGGAAATACTGAGAATTTCTAATTCTACGGTTGAAAGTGTTAAGATAATTCAATTTAAGTGCAGGCCACACCGACAGCTATCGAGTGAGCGAGCTAGCTAGCGGGCGAAACGAGTCGAGGGAAACGATACAAACTAAGCGAAGTTTTGGCGAGCTAAACTATATGGGTTTACACCGAAAACTACGGACAGAGCGAGCGGACAAGTCGAGGGGAGGGTCGACTAGTCCAAAGGCGGGAGCGCCAGGCGAGGCGGGCGAGCGAGCCGAGCGAGCATCGTTTCACTTGTTTTCATACTTCGGCTCACATCGCGAACTACAGAGCTAAGCTACGCTAACGAGGTGAATGAATATAATCGCTGGCATTATCGGATATTTCGTTCGTATCGTTTGTATCGCTAACGTAGCTTATCTTTGTAGTTCGCGATGTGAACCGAAGTACGAAAAGCGGTGAAACGATGTTCGCCCGGCTAGTGCTAGCTGGCGGTGTGGCCTGCGTTTAACAGTCCTAAAGACGATAAAATTACGTAATAATCACCGGGACACGGTCGGTGGTATTAGACAGGTAATTAGGTAAAAGCTCCATGATATGTCCAGTCGTGAAGTTAAGGTTAATATAGCTTTTCTGATCACGTTGATAACCTACCATTCTCTTATATGCAGGAGAAAAGGCATAGGCATACCACTGCGCCCGGAGATGCCTCACCTTAGTCTGTAACTATAACAATAATGTTAAAAGCATTTTTTTTATATAGTTAGCGCGGCAAATGACTCCACTCCACTGATGTTAAGTGGAAATGAAGTCTAGATGCGAAGATGCAGGTGCAGCGCATTGTTGCGTTTGACAGCTAGTTCTGCAGCGGTTGAGAAATTCAGGTGAAGTAAAAGCGAAAAAGTTAAAATAAATTCTATTGGAACACTTTAAAAGGGATACATTTATGATAGGTCTAGGATAATGGCTGCTTTTATTGTTGCGTACTGCGTTGCAACTATTAAAGTGCTCTTCTATATTTGACATTATCTTCACTAGCTTTAAAATAAGATAAAGCTTGCGTAATTAAATATATTTAGACTCTTTTTGGTAACAAAATAATGGTCACATTACAGCAGACAAAATTTCTAACTGTGTTTATTATTAGCCCAAGTATAGGTAAGTATTATTATAGCTGGAAGGCAGATTCTGTCGCAAATACAAAATTAAATTAACACGTCATAATATTAATGGGAAAATAATGTTAAATTGATATGGCTATGAGAGCCACTTAAAATTAAATCGACCCATATTTGATTATTTCATGGAACAATTTCCACCAAAAAAATGTTATCAGTGTTCCTTAGTCGTTATTATTAAATCGCTAATATCATTTAAGTAGGTAATGAATTAATGTAATGTCAATATTCAGGTTAATTAATTTACTTAATACACATCTACGTAAGGTAATCTAGAAGAACTCGATAGCGCAAAGATCAGCAAAGGCTTTTGGACAAGACATTTGGGAATGTCTACGCCCAGCAGTAGGTAGTAGTAGTTGATAATGATTAACTTTTGATACTTTTAATCCGTCGTCTGCCGTGAATACAGACACAACACAATATAATTTAAATTTTTTGGCGGCGCTGATCATCGCTGTTCAAAGATTAAACAACATTTCTTTGCTTCTAAGGAGCTATGGGGATTGAGCCCCGATTTTCGTATGTAACCCGAGCATATTAATTAAACCGATAATTAATTATTAATAACATATTTAAAAAATCTGAATTACTTTTTTAAATAATAACTAAGGAGAACTTAGTGACACGTAGAGATGCCACGGGAATTCCTAGCCAATTAAAAAGCATCTCGTAACTGGATGTTAAAAACTTAAAAGCTCAGCGAGTGCGGTTATAAAAATTTATTTGAGTGTACACAGCCGAAGCTGCGTCACGATTACATTGGGAATTTACATGAAACAGTAGTTACTTCAACGCAGCTGGTGGTCCCCATCATTCTGGTATTTTCCACGATTCCTCACATACAACTAGCTAAATACTTACGTGCCTGCCTAATTATAGATCAATGGTCTGAAATAAAAAATTTGTTATTTTATTTTTTATTTAAAAGGCAATTTCTCTAAAAAAATAGTTGACAGCACTTAATAGATGGCGTTACAGTAGCTGAAACACAAGTTGTGAGTTTATCTACTGTGCGTTACTCGATTGCATTTGAATGAAGCTTACTTTCTCTTCTGTGCAGTATCTTTATTTTGTGGCTGAAACCTGTCTAAAGTTTAGACAGGTTTAGACTCTAAACCAAAGAGTTTAACATATACATGCACGTGAAAGAGTAGAAGAAAAGTACCTACTTTTATTTGTCAAAATAATAAAGCCAATTTTGTTTCCAACTGCTGCTTAAAAAGCCTCGTATTCACTAGGCGAGAAAAATCTGGCGAAAAGCGTTGCCAGAGATCTCGGGCGATATATCTGGCTATGTCGCTCGATGTTTCCCGACGTCTGTCGCCCAGCTTCGCCCGCCATCAATAGCGACACGTGTCGCGAGACATTCATCCCTCAGTGAATACAAATCTTAATAGAATAAAAAATTTAAATTATGTTTTTTGTTATTTATTTTTTTAACATTTTTGTTATATAATTAACTATTAATCATAGCGTGATGTAATATAGCCTATAGCCTTCCTCAATAAATGGACTATTTAACACAAAAATAATTTTTCAATTCGAACCAGTAGTTTCTGAGATTAGCGCGTTCAAACAAACAAACAAACAAACAAACAAACAAACAAACAAACAAACAAACAAACAAACAAACAAACAAACAAACAAACTCTTCAGCTTTTTAATATTATAGTATAGATTATTTTATTATTATTATTATTTCTGGTGGGGACGTCGCTGGCCGAACGGACGATCCGCCCGCGTTGTCTGCGGGCCATTTCGTCCTTTTCCCCGTTCTCCCCTTCGAGGGGGTTAAAAGGTTTATCCAGCCCTCACGGCGCCCCGTCAAATCTTTTTGTCTTTTTGGTGAATCTTGCTATCTGCTCCACCTTCAGATCCTTCAGGTCCTCTATGTCTAGTGTATCCGACCCCCATAGCTCCCGTCTTATCTGTGAGTATATAGGGCACTCAGCGAGTAGGTGGAGGCTGGTCTCTTCGCTTTCCGTGCACTCCGGGCATATGGGATCGGTTTTCACTCCTATCACTGTCAGATGTCTGTTCAATCGGCAGTGTCCTGTTATGATCTCTATGACTAGCCTCATGTTCTCTCTGGAGAGTCCCATCAGTTTGCTAGTCTTTTTCTTGTCCACTCCCTTGATGAAGATTTTCGACTGTCTCATGCCCGTCGAGGATCTCCATCTTCGGTTGGTTTCTGCTATAATACTATAGCTGATTACTCCCTTGGTGATGTTGTGCGCTATTGGCAACCGGGGTTCCGGTCCCACCAAGCTTTCCTCTGCTCCCTTTCTAGCTAGTTCGTCGGCCTGTTCGTTTCCCGTGTTTCCCTCATGTCCTGGGACCCACGCTATCGTCAAGTCCGCTCTTTCGGTCAACCTTTTCAGTGATTCCTTGCATTCTTTGACGATTGCTGATGTCGTCTCTTCTCTGCCTAGTGCCTTCAGCGCCGCTTGGCTGTCGCTGTAGATGACAAACTTTCCTGTGATATTAAGGTGTTCGGCCATCTCGGCGCTTGCGATTATTGCATATATTTCCGCTTGAAAAACACTGGCGAATCTGCCTAACGGTATAGACTTGTTCACCTCCGTCCCGTCTGCGCATTTAATATGCACACCGGATCCAGAGAGCTTTGTTGACTCTTTTCTGGAGCCGTCTGTATAGCAAATAGTGCCTTCAGTTTCTACGCTCCAGTTTTCTCTTGTTCCTATGTGTATTCTATATTTTTTGTCAAAGATCCTTTCCTTCCGTATCAGATCATTGTTGGAGAAGACCATTGACAGCTTATCTTCGTAGTTTTTGCTTATACTGGCATGACCCTCGTCCATGAAGTTCCCGGTCCATATGCCAGTGCTTTTTAGCTTGAACCATTGTTCAGTGGCTCTTTTCTTTATTTCTAAGTCCAGGGGATTTAGCCCCAGTAGGATCTCGAGCGCGGCTGTGGGCGATGTTCTCATCGCGCCCGTGGTCACTAAGGCCGCTAGCCTTTGGACTTTGTCTAATTCTGCTTTGTTTTTCCCTACTGCGGCTCTGTGCCACCATACGATGGCTCCATGCAAGATCCTTGGCAGGATTATTGCCTTGTATATCCATAGTGCCATCGCTGGTTTCATGCCCCAGGTTCTGCCTATTATACTTTTACACTGCATCATGGCCATCTTGGCCTTTAAGTATGTGTTACTTATATGGGTATTGAAGGTGAGCTTGCTGTCCAGTGTCACACCTAGATACTTGACTTCCTTGACTGTTTCCAGCTCTTGGTTGTCCAGTTTCACTGGTTCAGCATGTCCTCTCTTTCTTTTCTTTGTGAATAGAACTAGCTTGGTCTTATCAGGGTTTAGGTTCAGACCTTTGCTCCTGCACCACTCTAGGGCTACTTTTAGGCCTTTGTTCATGATTTCACACATGACACTGAGAACTTTGCCTGTCACTAGGAGCACGCCATCATCGGAATACACCTGTGTGTATATGTGCATCCTGTTTATCTTGATTACTAGTTCGTCTATTAGCAGACACCACAGTAGTGGCGATAGACATCCTCCCTGGGGGAATCCTCTTCTCGCCACCACCGCATGTGTTATCCCTGCTAGCTCTGTTCGTATCTGCCGGTGTCTTAGCATGTTTTTCACCCAGTCTGATACGTCGCTGTCTATTCCTTCACGGTTTAGGGTAGCCTCTATTGAGTCGGGGGTCGCCCTATCGAATGCGCCCTCCACGTCGAAGAAGCAGCCCATTGCGTACTCTGTATTGCTTAGTGATCTCTGCACTCTCGTTACCAAGCTATGGAGGGCCGTTTCGGTGGATTTGCCCTCCATGTATGCGTGTTGGTTTTGGTGAAGTGGGAGTCCGCTTTTCTCTATTTGCTCTCTAATTAGTCTGTCTAGGATTTTCTCCAGTGTCTTTAATAGGAATGAAGAGAGGCTGATGCATCTAAAGGCTTTGGCTTCCTGGTAGGATGCCCTGCCTGGTTTTGGGATGAATACTGCCCTCACTTCTCTCCATTTCTTCGGTATGTGCTTGGTTCTGATGCTGCCGTTGTACAGTGCCAGCAAATCCCTGCTTATATACTTGATAGCTATCTGTAGCATTTTTGGGAAGATCTCATCCGGTCCCGCTGCCTTATAGGGCTGGAAGGATCGGACGCTCCACAATAAATGTTCCTCGGTGATGATTGTCTTTGGCTCCCTGTCCACTGTGGGACCTGGGAGGATTGATGTGTCATCCTCTCTGTATACCTCGCTTTCTGGAAAGTGTGTTTTCAACATAACTTCCATTATCTTTTCCGGGTCGGTTATTAGTTCTTCCCCGTTCTTTATGCTTTCTAGCTTACGCGTATTGGCTTTGGAGAACGTTTTAACTAGTCGCGCCGCTTCAGGGTATTTTTCGACTCCTGCGCAGAATGCCTTCCAGTTGTTTCTGTTCTCCCTCCTGCATTCTTTCTTATATGTATTTCTTTCTTCTCTATATATTTGCCAGCTCTCGTCGTCGTTCTTTTTCAGAGCCTTGTGGAGAGCTCGCCGTGTCTTTTTTCTCTGTTTCCCTAGTGCCTTCGTCCACCAGGGTTGTCCTCTGTCTGTTCTTATCTCTCTAAGGGGACATGCCTTGTGATATGCTCCCCTTAGAGCTTCGTCCAGTCTATTGGCTTCTTTTTCTATCTCTAAGGCGTCTTTTAGCGGGGTGTCTCGTCCTGGGCTCCACTTCTCCATACAGTGTTGGTATGTGTCCCAGTTGGTTTTCCTCGCATTTCTAATCAGATTTTTTTCTGTCTTGGCCTCCAGACTGAAAGTGATTCGTCTGTGGTCTGACATAGAGTCTCTTTCGTCTACTTTCCAGTCCCTTATGTGTTGGCTTATTCTATCTGTTGCAATAGTGATGTCCAACACCTCTCGTCTTGCCCTGGTGACGAATGTGGGTGTGTTGCCTACATTCAGTATTTCCAAGCCTGTTTCACTTATAAATTCTAGAAGTAAGTCACCTTTTTTATTACAATTTGTGCTGCCCCATACCATATGGTGTGCGTTGGCGTCACACCCTATAATAATAGGAGTATTCTTACCTTGATATTTTCTTACAATTTCTTCCATTTCTCGGGATGGCGGCTCGAAGTTCCCCTCGCTAGGCAGGTATGCGGAGACTAGGAGTACCCTTTCTTCTGTTTCTGCGCCTGTCTGTATTGTTACTACAACGCTGGCTAGGTCGCTGTAACAATCTGCTTTTATTAGTCCTAATGTTCTTGCTCTGCTGCTGGCGTATATGCATGCTCTTGGGATTGACTCACCATCTTCGTGGTATATGATGTCTCTACCCATAGAGCCGAGCCCTGTCACGCGTCCATTCAAGACGTATGGCTCTTGCAGCAGAGCGATGTCTATTGTCTCTTCCATCACGTATCTGTGAAGCTCTGTCATGGCTTCTATACAGTGATGAAGATTCACTTGAACTATCTTTATTTTTTGTGTGTGTTTTTGTGGTGTGTTGCTGTGTGTGTTCATTTGTTAGTGTGTGTGTGTGTGTGTGTGTGTGTTTGTGTCTGTGTCCCCTCCCTATTTGGACTCCGCACCAGGCTTCGACCCCCCACACCAGTGCGGCTGTAATTGTGCTACACTTGGTGGTGGTGTGCGGTCCTTCAGCGTCGTCGTCGTAGGGAGAGGGTGTGGTGTGCAGTGCTGTGCGGGAGAGTCCAATAGGCAGGGCCTCCGAGTCTCAGCGGCGCCCACCTTCGGGGTACCTGGCTGTTTGTCGCCTCCCCCGCCTATGGTCTGCTCCCTTGTGTTCCGTGCCTGTTGTGTGCTGCTGGGGTTTGAGCTTCCTTGCACCGTCTTACTCCCTTCCGCCTGTGCACCCTTATAGGCCTCAGGCAGGTTGGTGGACTGGTTTTCGGTATGCTCCTTACCCCGTGTCTTTGGGTCGTGTTTGGGGCACACATAACATGCGCACTTCTCTTCAGTCTGGGCTGGGTTTTTCCCGATGGTGCGGGCGTATGCTCTGGTAGCTTGATAGTGGAGTGCCACCCCTCCTTCCGCGGCTACCTCCTTGGGGACTCCCACTATGAGTCTCACTCCAAGTGGTAGTACCTCCCTACGGATTAGGGTCCACTCAGGCATTCTCAGCTCTTCCCTATACTCGTTTTGGACCTTGATGAATTCTAGGGGGTCCACTGGTAGGTCTGCTGTGCTGCCCGGAAGCCAAACTGCCATGCGGTATTTGTCTAACTTTTTGACTTTTAAGGGAATGCCCTCCCGGTCGCCTAGGCCACAGTTCAGCAACCATGTCATCGCCTCCTCGGTGGTTGCTGTTACAAGGAAGTATCCTTCAGCAACCAAACCCGAGGCGTTGAATGCCAGGTTGCGGCCCCGTACGCCGCTCTTGATGGCGTTCCCTATTTCTGTTGTCAGCCTTTTCCTGATTTCGGCAGCCGCAGCCTCGTCCACCGCTACCCCATCCACCCGTTCTATTACGACCGCGTAATCTGGGTTCTGGTTTGTAGCCAGCTTCCACTCGTTACGGGTGCCCAGGTTTTGGCGTTTCGGTGGGCGTTGCTGCGTCTGTTCCTCCGGATCAGTGCCTTGCCTCTTTAGCTTCTGAGCCCTCGGACCTGTCCTTCCCTCTGGTATCCTCGCCATGTGGATTGAGGTGCCTTTGGGTTGGGTCTGGTTCGTGGCTTGGTCTTGTTGCTCCTTGCGCTTTCGAGCTTTGATCCTCCTCCATCGGGATCGAGGAATCCACTCGCCATCGCTGTCTATCTTATCGTCTATCTTATCGTCTATCTTCATTTGGTTCAGGTCGTCCCCGAGGGTCTCCGAGAGAGACCTTCCTGGACGCTCCTGTCCGCCTAGGTTCTTGGTTGTTCGCGCTGAAGTGCCCCCCCCAGAATACGAGGGGCAGCCTGGGCCACTAGATGGCCCAGGGAGGGATTCTCCGGTGTAACCGGTACCCTCCTGGGGTAGTTCTGTTTTTTCCGCGCTTTTCATAATTAAGTTTTTCCGGGGCTGCCGGGTCGCTGGGTAAGGAATTTGGGTGGTGGGTTGGGATGGGAGGGGGGAGAGATGTAGGAAATATGGGAGTGGGCGGGAGGGTGCTTTGGATAGGGAGGGTAGGGTTTGGATAGGGATAGAGTTTTCAGCTAGAGGTTTTGGTTACGTCTGTTTCTTAGGGAATCAGACCAATAACAGGCGGCAACCACTTGAAGGATAACTCTCTAGCCCTGCCTTGGGGATCTACACGACTTGCGCTCTCCCCCAAGACCGATCACCAGACTCAGCACTGGACAGATGCTGAGAATAGGGGTTCTTCAATCTCGGATTCAGTTTCCCTAGATTGGATCCCCCCCCCCCCCCAAATAGTATAGATAGATTTAATTATAATTTATACTTTAACGATATTGTAATAGTGTTAATTCTTTAGTCTTAGTAAAAATGTCAAGGTCAGGGGACCTGGTGCTGCCTAGGTTAGACACCAGTCTCCCACAAAATAATCAATGTAACTGTATAATTATGGTTACCGAATAATATGATTTTAGGCAAATTTTGTTGCGAATAAATTACAATTTGAAAAAAGAGACAAAGTGTTGAAAAAATTCGACGAGCGGGATTAGAACCAGCACCCCATGTTGCCGGGTCAGGTGCCAAGTACCAACTACGCCACGATAGCATAGGGTACTTTAGCTAGTGTAAGTAAACCTTAGTCAACATTATGTTGTGGTTGTACTTATTTATTATTATTATTTTTTATAAAAATAACTAACCATTTCCTTGTAAGATAACAACACAAAAGATCTTGCCGCTGCGTCATTGAGCTTCTTGTAATTTACAATCAAATAAAGCCGTGCAACTAGGTAGACATCTACTCAATAATCAATGGAAATTGCAAGCATAAACGCTAGGTGGGATATCAAATAAGCAAGTTCACAGCCGGACAGGTGTTGTCTCACTATAAAACGTTTAGCCGTGCTTAATCCACTGCCAATATTACGTGTTAAAATTGCATGTTGCTGATCGGCGAACCGACAAATGGAACGCTCGAATCATGCGGCGGGCGCTCAATTATGCTGGAATCCGGGCTCAGTCAAACTCAAATCAATAGGTTAATTTTGTAAGCGCTATTTCTGTTTAAGTGCTTTTGCAACAGTTTTTCTTGATAAGCGATCTTTAGACGTTTCTCAAAGTGTGAAAATTGCGACTCACACTAAAAATGGACGTGAGATTTTCCACTTATGAGACATCATCATCATCATCAGCTCATTTTATGTCCCCACTGCTGGGGCACGAGCCTTCCCTATGGATGGATAGGGAGAACGGGCCATAAACCACCACGCGGGCCCAGTGCGGATTGGTGGTTGTTAATGACTGCTAATGCAGCCGGGACTAACGGCTTTACGTGCCTTCCGAAGCACGGAGGAGCTCGAGATGATAAACTTTTGGTCACCCATCCGATGACCGGCTTTTGCGAAAGTTGCTTAACCTCAGCACTTGCAGACCGGGCGCGTTAACCACTGCGCCATCGACTTCCTTATGAGACATGTTTATAACTATATATGTTTGGTAATACCTGGGAGCCTAGTGCGAGTTTCATTCGCCATTCGATCACGTTAACGAAGACAAGACTTTTTTTCTTAAGTTGATGGCTTCGTGTGATTAGCACTTTAGCCAGTGTCAAATTAATTTTTCTTACAAGTAATACATAAATAAATAATATTTCTTTCCTGTATGATGATGATGAATGATAATAGAATTGAGAAGTGAGAAATGATATACCCCCCAACCCCTCGAGTATCTCAGTAAAGATGTGGGGCATTACTAAGTCCTCGGCAAAGACATTTAACTACTTACTCTTTGGTCCTCGGGCGGACTTCTTAAGAGAATTTAAAAAGTGACGTTGCACTGTTTTGTTTCATTTGCCAATCCTCATGGACACTTACAAACACGGTTAATAATCCACCATTATTTCACATTATTATTCGGCATAACACAAATTTTAGAAAATAAAACAAAACCGCAGACATGACTCTTCACTTTCCCGCCAAGAAGTCCAAGACAAGACTTTGTATGGAAAATGTTAACTCTTCTTGTATGTAGCCAGGAGGCGCTGCTTCAATGCCATACTAATTTTCGTTTTGGTAACGTAATCGAATGAATACGGATAGTAAACAAAACTCACACTAGGCACCCTGTATAATTAGATAGATAGTGTCAGATAGGGTCCCACGCATAGAGCCCCGGAAAATTGAGGACATGCCTGAAAAGCACCACATGGTCAAGATATTTAAATTTGTTACAAAGGTTGATACATTGTTCTTAGTTCAAAAACAATAGAAGCCAAAAGGCATTTGGTATAAAACCATGCAAAGCGAACCTCCTCATATACCTTGGTGTACAAACGTAGATTTAAATAGAAAGTACTATGCACCGACTTCGTTTCGGTCTCTTTCCGCCTAACAATGTTGCTGTATGTGATAAACTGGCGGGCGTGCAACACTTGTTGATGGAATGTACCAAAAATCATAGAGAGCGACAATTATTGGCGAACCAACTAAACCTCAAAACTTCTGATGTAAGTGTACATATGTATATCAAACTATTTTAGCAAACCCTACATCAGAAGTAGCCAGACTTGTCTGCGATATGGTGCTGGTGAGCCGTCAATGATTGATATTACTTTTACTATATTGTTAATCATAAATCAAGTTATTTAAGTACTAGTAAATAAGTTTGATGTAGTAAGTATAAGTTATGATGGCACTGACATGGCATGCTTAAAGTCCCAAAAAAAATAGAATTTAAAAAAAACAATGGAAGCCAAAACATTTTAGGGTTCAATAAAAATAATGTAATAAAATTTGAGATTTTGTATGAAAATTTGGTACTAATCTACGTAAATATGGTTTGGCATCACGGTTTCCTTTGTACTTGGATTATATACAGTTACCAAACATCTTGTATAAGTATCCGTGGCTTAATCAGTAACGTATTTTAGCGTAAATGAAAATCGACTCTACTACAAGAAAAAAAAATATTTTAAAAAATACTTTACTACAGTCAATCCTACGCTTACGATTACAGTGGTCGATAAAGTAAACAATATACTATTCTATACCAATATATATAAATATTAGCAATTTTAAGAGCAATTTTAAAAACGGCCATTTTTAACTATAACGCCGTATATAACTAAACCATAACATGTCAGATGTTCATTAGGTGACGTAAAAATGCTAAATTACTTCTTTCAAATAGTTTGTTGAGCATAATTTGATTTTCCATCTCTAATTACTAGATATGTTTTTTTTTTCATTGGCGGCGCTAGTGTACGGCGTAAACGCCCTTAATGCGAAAAACATAATTAAAGTAATTTTTCTATCCATAAACAGGATTCAACCCAAACGCAAAAATAATAATTAAAAAAGTGTACAACTACTTGTTTTAAGGAATTTGGGGACCACAGTAACGATCCACGCTGACATTAAACCATCAAGACCGAAGCGTTTAATAATTCCAAACACAGTTTCCGTAATGTTCAGCGAATTAAAGGCAGATAACCGCAGCGTGGCCACGATTAATTTGCCTATTCCGAGGCGAATGGGAGCCAATTTCTAACACTCGAGCTTGCCAGATAAATGTTATTAAGTTTGTAGGAGCCGACGGACTGGAAAAAGGCTGCACTTCAATTTAATCTGGTTTATTAATGCGCACGCATGGAATGGGGCTAAATGCTGATGCTGGTGTGTGGAAATGTGCGGGCAAATTCTGTTCTTGGATGGTGTGAACAAAAAGATGATATGAACAAAGTTTTAAGATTAAAAATTTTGTCAGTGCAATATAATTATAGGGGCAACGTTTAGCGCGTTGCGATGACGACGATGAAAGCAACTTTTAATAATCTGCTTTTTTTCTCTGCTGAAAAAAATATTATCTCGAGCTCCTTCGTACTTCGGAAGGCACATCCGTTGGTCCCGGCTGCTGGGCCCGCGACGTGGTTTATGAGCCGTTTTCCCTATCCACCCATAGGGAAGATTCGTGACCCGCAATGGGGACATAAAAATGAACTGGAGATGATGATACACCTAATTGTTGGCCTAGCAGCTGTCATGTTCAGGTTACGATGCTATAAGTTAAGCAAATTTTCGAATTGCCTGGTCACTGGATAGATAACAAAATTAGAAATATCGCGGGCCCTATGCTTTGGAAGGCACGTTCACATGGTCACTGTCCAAGAACAGAAAAATGTGGTTCATGGTCAGGTAAAGGGTTAACTGTTGGTTGTAGGTGATACTCGTTAAAACCTTTCATCCGTATAAATATAAATTTATTTTTGTATGCATATATTTTTATATTTTTATTTAATTTCAAGTTTCAAAATGACAAACAAAGACAAAGACAAAGACTCATATATTGTTAGTACAACTTACACCATAAGTGTAAGTAACTACATATATAATGCATGCCCAGCACTGATAAGCCATGCTCGAAAATTTTCGTGACTTTAAATATTCACGAGAGGGAAGCATTCGTAATAAATATCAAAGTATGATATTTATTGTCACCCGTTCAAATATACGTAACTTTCAACCACAGACTCGTAAATTTCAACTCCATTCACTTAAGATGGCTACAGATACAATTATACAGTAGACATTTTCTCTTGCACGCATTAACGTGGCTCGATGACATTATCGTTAGGTAATTCCATTATCCATGTCGTTGATAGTGAAATCTGATAGATCGAACTACACGCACATGTGACAAGTCATAAGAGGTAGCTTTTAAGATCACTCACTGCTTTGTACGAGCTTTATTCAATCACGGTAATGACAATTTGTTTTCGGTGACGCAGCAAAATGAAACAAAATTTGCGAATCTACTTGCGTTTAATTTATAGATATAATTATTTGATTATTAGTTTTGACGTAAATCTTTAACAGGGTGGACCCTGGTGGCTACAGGGAAACACTGTCCTGTCTAAAATGTCCTTTCTAGATTCGTAAAAATTAATTACAAAGGTTTTAGTTTGTTTTTGTAGGGCCAGCGTAAATTTTAGCAAACAATTTGTATTATCAGATGAATACAAACTTCTTAGCTCCCTGCTCTGGAATAAAATAACGTGAAGAACATAACACAAAAAACTAAAAAGCCAATTTTACTCTCTGTCTCATTTGATTTGTACCAACCAGCCGCTTAAGCAAATGAGTGCGCTGCTCACAATGATAGATCTGAGCGGGTCCGCCCCATCCAGGAGTTTGTCCTGGCAAATTAAGCGGTGCTTAAAGCGCTGTCAGGCTGATAGATTAAGTTACGCCGATATCGACCATTTGCTGCAACATCCTTTAGATGGAAAGCGCGCTCATTCTAAGTAATATTAGGAAATCAGCACAAGCAAGTTAAAAAACAAAAGTTTGTTCTTGTCGAGTACGTGCTTCGGAACACGTCCTTAGTCCTGGTTGTTGTCGAAATCTAAGTTGTTGTAAGTCTAGCTGTAACTATGTAGTATGTAAGTAGGTATGTAAAGTCTGATAACGCTGAAAATGCGGCCTAAGGCAATCTGCAAACTCTCAAAAAAAATTAGTAATTAAAACTTTGTTACAAAAAAATATTTTAATTTCTAAATATTTAATACACACTATTTAAAGAAAGCTTAAATATAACTTATCTTACTTTTATTATAATGTAACTTTGTTTCAAAATAACTAGTACCTTACATTTTAGGAGAGCTTTCAACCAACATTAGCTAACAATAAACTTAGAAAGCTTTTTTTCTTATTATCTTTTTTTATTTTTAACTAAATCACAATGTTCATAACTATTTTGCTGCTGATCTAATCCAAAGAAAATTTGGCGCATAGTAAAATTAAATGTTATAACTAATAATTAGAACATCGTACAGAACATTTAAATAGCGAGCCCGATACTCGAATTCCGTCCTTTGTCGTTCCCACTATCAAATAATAACATCATTACTCGCGGATTGGGTCGGGCTGATCTTAATAATCTCGTAATTAAATCGCTCAATTACAAAGTTCCAGTTGACTTGGTAGAGCCGTCGTGAAAGACGAATACGGTGAAATTACGCTGTTAGTACTTGTACACTCAACATCTAATTAAACGAAAAATAAAATATACAAAAATATTAAAGTAAATTTTTACTTTTATTTTTTAAGTGTTAATTGCTACACTTAAGCTGAATTAAATATTTATATAAAATACAGTGAAAAAACGGTGGGTGTTTAATTTTTTCACTGTATTTTATATAAATATTTATATTAAAGTAAGTCTTAATGCATAAGGTTTTAAATGCTGACAAATCGATCGTCGTTCATGTTCAACCCTGGGGTTTTTTTAATATCTTAAGGGTAAGCACAGTTCCTTCATCTCACCTGATGTTAAGTGATGATAAGGCCTAGGGTGAAAGCATACTTCACCCGGAATCCTCCGGAATTAGCTGCTGGAACACAACAATGCTACAAATATTGTTATTATGTCGACATATTTAGATATGAGATGGTGATAGCTAGTCAGACGGACAAACAAGCCCTACCACCAACCAAACCGAGTACACAAACATTTATCCCCACTGGGAATCGAACCCAGGATCTCTGGGTCTAAACCGGTGGTCTTAACTTAATAGATAACATTTATGAGCAGGTATTTTTATTGGGAATTGAAACTGTGGGGGTGAACATGGACTAAACGAAATCGATGTCGATAATTTTTTTTGCTTGAATCAAAAATATTGGTATGATTAGTTTAATTATACACCAAGATATTTATGACCTAAGAGAGGCTTATATCAGTCAGTAAGTAAGTCATTGAACACTTTGTTGTTACTATAGATTCTTGCAAATTAAAAAAAATTGCAATGCCGGATCACCGGACTGGGGACCAAATTTAGATATTTCGAACCCCTCCATGATTCGGAAAGCATCCTCTGATCCTGATTATGATGATGGATGATCTACGAAAAGAGTTAAACCATACATACGGTGTTCTGTATATGATGTGTGATAAAGGTTGTAGTGTGCAATTTTACGATTATAATCATACATTCGATATGAATTTAATAATCGTCGTTTGTATCGTATGCCGTCGTTACTTTATACGTCGTCATCGGTGGCCGAATAGACAGATACTCGAGTTGAATGCGACTAATCGTCGTTCAATACCCATAGCTCCTTTAGATTATTGAAGTGAACTCCTTACACAAGCGTACCTACCAGCTTTTCGGATAAATCAACAGGACTATACAGATCGACTTTTTTATCAGCATCCAAACTTTCTGAGATGACTCCCGTGATACAAACGAACAACTTTTACTATTGGACCAACTTCCTGAATCGAAAAAAAAATTCAAATGTTCCATACATTTTGTTCGAATGAATATTGATGTTGTCGACCTGTATAATGTGTTAATAGTGCAATTATATAATTATACTTTATTAAAATAATAAATTACTATACATTTTTCAACCAAAACAGTGTAGAATAACACTCTATCGCCAGCCACATCATAACTCCCGCAGCACAACGGACATATCAGATAGCACCATTGAAACGGTCGGTGGTGAATAAGACGTATACACACATAAGTTCGTCACAGACAGACACATTCGTTCTACCACAATAACCATTGTTCGAACTGCGTAGTTCAATTCCGCCGTCTGTCGTCACAGTGAGTTGCCCTGCGGTTGCGCTTGATCTTGTTCGAGAATAAAATATAAGAGAAGATATATTATCGTATATATATTAGGTCCTTACCTATGAAATTGACGTTTTGTATGAAGATTTTTTATAAAATTAGGTATATTTTTCTTACTAACGTTTTTTTTTAATTTTCTTAGCATCTATTTATGTTAACACTATAAAAAATTTAAGGGTAGTGTGTATGTTTCACTTGGTTTAATGCTCTAAGGTTTCACTAGCTAAATATAGCAGACATTAAAAAAAAATCAAGCTCTTCAAAGCTACAATGAAACAAAAAGCCATTTCCGCAAAACAAAAAAGAAGTGAATTTAAAAAAAAATAGGCCATAAAGACACATAATAAATAATCATTGTTATTACTGAAGCCTAAGTAACGTAGTCCTAATTAAAGGTGTATAATAATATTAACAACCGGTATTGAGTTTTAGAAGTAATACACTTATTATTAAAGGAGAAAAAAACGTCAATTTCATAGGTAAGTACCCAATATTATACAGAAGAATTAAGGCGAATCTCCTCCTTTTCTATCGGTTATTTATTATCGGTCATTATTACATAATAAATTCAAATGAAACTTTATAGCGATGGTAAAAAAATTACTGGAATAATCAAACCTGTCAGATTATTTAGTTAGATTGTTTAGCGTTCATAAATCACTAAAGTGTTCAGTGACTTTCATAGCTGACTGTATAACAGTATAAATGCGTAGTTTTGACTGAGCCAGAAATAACAAAAAAAATGTTCATCATTTTTTCGGACATGGCAAAATGAATATTTTAAAACAAACTGCAGCTCAAAATTAAGTCAAAATTTACACAACACTATTCAGGTATACCCAACAACAGCTACGGCTAATCAGGTATATTATTTTCCAAACGTACAAACATTATATCCACAACATTAGTAGATATCGCATAACTTTCGAAAAGATCAAAGATAGGTTTTCTTTACAGCCTTTGCGACACAATTAAACAATACTATTACTGTATAAAGCGCAGTCTCCCAAATACGGGGTATTCTGCTCCTCTTGTGGTTCTCCTAGCCTTTTGGAGAAGTTTGAAATATTACCGCATTACTTTATTATAACAACTATGAAGTCTAGCATTTCGTTATTTATTGCTTTGTTGCTCATCTCTGATATTGTACGTTTTGTTGCGCTCAGAATATGGTTTGTTTAAGTGTGTAATAATTTTGCGTAAATTGTGCAGCTTTGCATTAATTATGCCTAATGATGATAATTATTATAGATGGTATGCACTGGGGCATTAAAATGAATCATTACATTTTGTTATTGACGCTTTCGACATGATTTTGAAACAAATCGGGTCAATTACAATTATTTAATTATTTATTATTTTGCTATAGCAAAATAGTGCTTAGGGGTGCGCCGTCCGTAAGTGACAAGTGTCATATATTTTCTTTGAAATGTCTTCGTCCATATTTATTTGATGCCGCGCGGCCATACTAATTTTGTATGGGGAATTTAACGTGTTAATTTGAAAAATAATAATTTAAAAAACCACTCGATAAATCGAAAATGTGAGACGGACGATTTGTAGTTGGATTGGTGATTGTTTAGACAAAATCTAAGGTACACTCATTTAGATAAACTATAAGATATCAGCTAAACGCCGCCACTCGTTTTCATGATTTTTGCCCAACTTTAAATGATATTGTAGAAAAAACTATAGTGTATTATGAATGTATGGATCGGACTAATTGTAAACACGTTCCCTTTGGATACTAAATATATATTTTGTTTATTTAATACGATAGAACTTAACCGTGACTGCATTTTTGTGATTTTTTTGATATAAGAAAGGATTTTCCGAAATTCTTCCCCTAAGGGGGTGAAAAAGGGGGGCAAAGTTTGTATGGAACAATGTGATTCCTTGGTCCAATCTACTTAAAATTTTGCATAAACCTTTTTAACAGAATTGATGGAAGATTTGTTTCGTATTTTTTTGAATTAATTAACGGGGTTAAAAAGGGTAGAAAGTTATTTTGGCGGTGATTTGCTTCGAAGTTGATATCAATACTCCTTAGTGCTTTTGCTTTGGATTACATTTTATTTTGACACATGTTTGAAAACTCAATCGTCTTTTAAAAACACGCGCATTAGCATTCCTGTACCTTGATGTAACTGTTGTTTCCCAGCTTAAGTACGCTGCTCTGACCATACGAGTGGCCGGAAGCGGCATCTTCACGCGACACCACCACATCATAGACTCTGCCAATTAGCCGTCTATCGCCAACGAATACTCAATTACTGCTCGCCTTAAACGGGTGCCGCAAAATTTACAATTATTCACAACGGCATCGCAACAATGGGCAATAGACACCAATTCTGGCGGTACAATAAGATTCTAGCGATGGTCTGCAGAAATTTTTGGTGCGATTCTCTTATAGTTTGAAGATAAAACGGAGGAATTAGGGCACTCTGGTCGTTTACGTGCCGTGATAGTTGCATTCAATGCGTGAAGGTTTGTTGTTTTATTATATTTGAACGAATCTTCAAAAGGAGTAGCGATCTCGATACTGGTGCGTTTGACTTACGATCTTACTAGTTATGCAAGGTTTGTACTGTCAGGTCGCCGGATGGGCAAACAAATTGGATTATACCAAGCTCTTCTGTGTTTCGAAATCGCTTGGCAGTCATCTCACCTGATGGAAAGACGACAAGACCAAAACTCTTTATATATTGAGGAACTGGCTGTTGCTTAACCTTATCTCCAACTGTCGAAAAAAACAACAATATGCTACTAAAATTGAGGTTTTAGGGGCAGCCTTAGATAAAATGTAAGTAGCTAGCCAGGACAAAACAAGCGCTACCACCAACCAAACCGATTCCACTAATTTATCCGCGCTGTGAATCGTACCAGGGACTCCCGTATCTAAAACTGATGATTTAACCTCTAGACACCAAGGCAAGACGGTTTCAATTCTTCGAATGACCCAGCCTAGTTTATATTCACAATAGAAGTTATGAAAAGCGTATCGCATAAAACACTGGTGTATCATGTTTTATAAAATTACAATGAAATTCCCTAAGGAATGCGGCTGTAGCCTATAGCACGAGGTTGGTACCAGGCGATCATAACTCTGCCGATACAACCGCAAACAAAATGCATAATAATTGTGATAGATATAGATCACAGCAACATCACTTGATTCTAATTCATAGCCGTCCAATGATTAACCGGCCACGTATAATAGCATCGTGCAGCTAGTAAATTGTGAAGGGCTCCTCGTAAAGAAACGGTGGTGATGCGACGCATTCATATTGTGTCGGCTTATGAATGCGCTGGCCGGTGTGACATAGTTTCATGTTTCTTGCTTCTAGTATGGATTTAGGACTGTGTCTTAGTGTGAGCAATTGACCCGTTTATTTTTTTAATTATTTTTTTTAAATGTGATATGATGACGTTTTAGCAGTAATAAAAAATGATAGCGTGTTACGTTCCCGGTAAATGGTTGAGTGAAGCGAAGGCCGATTTATAAGTCATTCTGAACAAGGTGCGGCAGTATTTCACACCAGAGCAGATCCTTAGCCTGTACAAGGCTCAAGTCCGATCGTGCATGGAATACTGCAGTCACCTTTGGGACGGACCTGCCAAATATCACTTGGCCGCACTCGACTCGGTGGAACGCAGAGCTATAAGGCTAATCGGTGATGACGCACTTGTCGAGGCCAAGCTTACCAGCCTCGCACACCGGAGTCGTGTCACCTGCCTGTGTGTCTTTTACCGACTTTACTATGGAGAGTGTGCCGGGGCGCTTTTCAAGCTCATACCACCATCGTCCTTTTACCACCCAACCTCCAGACGTACTGCAGGATATCCTATCATATCATCCCTACCTAGTAGAAGTTCCACTATGTCGCACTAAGCACTTCATGTCATCATTTTTACTGCGCACTGGCTGGGAGTGGAATTCTCTGCCATCGTCTGTGATCCCAAAAACTTATAACCTGAATGCCTTCAAGGCGAAAGTTAATAGGCATCTTCTGGGGCAGCTCGCTCCACCGTGGACCTCATCTACGCTCACCATCAGGCGAGATCGAAGTCAAGAGCTGTCTTATAAAGCATAAAAAATAAAATTTTAAGAAATGCTCATGAATGGAAGCCGACTGTGGAGGTGGGTCCGCTCTTACCTTTTTACTTCCATAAGCTGTCTTTCATTTTACTTTGTTTCTTAAGGGTTTATTATTAGTTTTTCTTTATATTAGCACTATTGGTAAATTGTTTATTTTTAAAAAGCAATATTAATTAGCTAAGTTTACATAAACTACATTTAATAATTTGAGTAATACAAAACTCTTCTGAGCCGCAAAGTCACGGCCCTAAGTGGACATAATGACAGCCGACCTCCGATAAGAGACGGGAAAAGAAGAAGAGGAGTATAATATAACATTATTAATAGGACAACAGTGTGTAAATGAGATGAGATGGCACAAGAAGTAGAGAAGTATATTAATTATTTTTTCATCCCACCATCTCGGAAAGAGTATTTTTGCTCTTCGATATCTGAGTGCAAAAGCCGATTTTATCCCCTAGAGGATAAAGTAAATTGAATTTAGAACATCGTGTGCACTAAGTTTGTGAATTCAAAACATCATTAAACCTAATTGCTTCTCTCCTCCTTGGTGCCCAATTTATCAGTACTGTAGCAACCGAGACTCCTTGCTCGGGCATACTTACTGGCATCCACCGTGGCCTGCATTAAAATATAGTAGAAGAGAAAAAAGAAGAACATCGCGGACTCGGTGACGGGTCGCGACGACGAATTGATTGTTTTTTTTTTTTTTTTTTTTGATGGCTTCGTGCGATTTGCACATTTAGCCAGTGTCAAAGTAATTTTTCTAACAAGTAATAGATAAATAAACAATATTTCTTTTCTGTATGATGATGATGAATGATAATAGAAATGAGAAGTGAGAAATGATATACCCCCCAACCCTTCGAGTATCTCAGTAAAGATGTGGGGCTTTACTAAGTCCTCGGGCGGACTTCTTGAAAGAATTTGAAAAGTCACGTTGCACTGTTTTGTTTCATTTGTCAACACTCATGCACACTCACGAACACTTAACGGTTAATAATCCACCATTATTTCACACTAGCTGTGCCCTGCGGTTTCACCCGCGTTAATTAGCGACTGTTCCACACCTATTAGTCATAGCGTGATGTAATATAGCCTATAGCCTTCCTCAATAAATGGACTATTCAACACAAAAAGAATTTTTCAATTCGAACCAGTAGTTCCTGAGATTAGCGCGTTCAAACAAACAAACAAACAAACAAACAAACAAACAAACTCTTCAGCTTTATAATATTAGTATAGATTAATATTCGATACAACACAAATTTTCGAAAATAAAACAAAACCGCTGACATGACTCTTTACTTTCCCGCCAAGAAGTCCTTAATTGTAATTATTTCATGTTGAAAGTAATATAAATATTTAAAGCTATAAAGCATTATTATTCGATACAACCCCCCGTTCTTTAAGTAACGACCCAGCGGGGTGTTACAGTACACAAGTTACTAACACCAACATTACAGTACCTAACAAAAATATTACACTTAGTAACTGTAGCAACGTTACTTTCAATTTTTCTTAATTATACCTTAGTATTGTTTGTTATAATTTAAAGATTATTCTGTAATACTTACCTTTCATAATGTAGTAGTTAATACCTAAACTGAAATAAAAGTATCTTGTGATTGTAAATGTTTTTTTTGCATTTAGTCATTTCCTCGCTGAGGTGGGATGAAAAGTTAGGTGTTGCACTCGAGTGCAAAGATTTTTCACCTGGTGCTCTTTTGATTCCCTCGCTAACGCTTAGGATTCTAATTTCTGAATCACTCGCTGCGCTCGTGATTCAATTTTATAATCCTTCGCTTGCTCGGTCATCAAAATTGAGCACGCGGTTAAAAAACAACTTTGCACTCTTGTATAACTAATAACTATTATTTTTCTTTAAGTTGATGGCTTCGTGCGATTAGCACATTTAGCCAGTGTCAAAGTAATTTTTCTTACAAGTAATACGTAAATTTAAATGATGATGATGATGATTAATGATATTAGAAATGAGAAGTGAGAAATGATATACCCCCCAACCCCTCGAGTAATTCAGTAAAGATTTACTAAGTTCTCGGGCGATTTCTTAAAGAGAATTTGAAAAGTGACTGTTGCACTGTTTTGTTTCATTTGCCAACACTCATGCACACTCACGAACACTTAACAGTTAATAATCCACCATTATTTCACATTAATATTCGACATAACACAAATTTTAGAAAATAAAACAAAACCGCAGACATGACTCTTCACTTTCCCGCCAAGAAGTATCATTAATAATTACATAACTATTTTGACAATGTGTGGTATTGTACGTTGAAATATTAACGATATATTTATTATTATATCTATATACAATATACATACAATATATATATTATTATACATAATTATTATACACTGTATAACAACCCAATGAGGTCAAGCCATTCAATAATCACAGATAAGTATTATCGCTTATCAGCTAATGGCCACTTGTAACGGGCTGTTAAATAATTGCTTTATATGGCCACCATTTATTTAGTGCCAGACAGGCAGTCTACTGTTTGTTTGACGAATGGCCGAGATACGCGTTAAGCGCAATTTGTATGCGCGTTGTGGCCCAACGCCTGCGAGCGAATACAGCCAATTTACTTATGTCCTATATGTAAAGTTACATTCCGAGAGCTAAATCATTTATTAAGACTGAAAAGAGTTTTGAACAAAGAGTATTTTATCTGTGTAACATAGGTGGGTAACATAAATAAATCATTCATACTGTTATTTGAAAGTAGTAAATCATTATGTTTCCGCCTCTAAACAAATAGGGTCTTACAAATACACAAAGAATAAGTTTCGAACAGTAATTATTCAGTGTTTTGTCTCTTTTACTCTAACCTGAAATGACGTTTACATGGCAGGAACAAAACGCAGAATAACAATTCGGAGTTTATTCTTTGTTATTTGTAAGGCATTTAGATTATGGTAAGTATATTAGATATACATATACGTATTAGCACAGAATAACTAATAGTACTTAGGTATACCTTTTCAAGTACCTACTCGAAATTTCAGCCGTATTACGATTGTATTTGATCGTCTTCTAAATAATAATACATTATAATAATAATACATTTATTCATTCAAGTAATAAAGACTCATAATGGTTAGCAACAAAGGAACTTAAGAGCTATTGTTAGTACATATCATTCTTGTATATAATTTAATTAATAATTTAAATTTGATATAATTCAATTAATTAATTCGATTATATTTGATGATTATAGTATAAAAATAAAAATAATAATAATCACAATAATTACTTTCATAAATGTTAGTAAAAAACACCTTATTTCCTATGTTAGTATTCTATATTTAACATAGACGTAGTCGCCTGACATAAGTGCCACATAATAGGACAAACATTTTGCCTGCTAGCAATTACCCTCAGGATGGTGTTGGTACTGCCCCTTACTGTGCGCAACAGATATCAAAAGATAAAAAAGTTAAAAAAGATAAAAAAGATAAAAAAGACAAAGATATCAATTAAATGACGGAGTAAAAAAAATATATACGCGGCGAACATAGAACCTCCTCCTTTTTTGAAGTCGGGTAAAAAGGGCAACTTATGCTACAATTATATCAGAGAAAGAAACAGCTTATCACATATTAATGGGTACTTATAAGCTTTCTTAATCTTTAAACTACCAATGTGCACTAAATTCGTGGTACAATATTTTCACTTTAGAAGCTTAATTCTTACAAAGCCAGCTAAACAATAGTTTAATCCATTTTGTCCCAAGATGTCATCTGTGGCGTGAAGCCTGTCCATTACCCAGCTATCGGCACTTCGTTAGCCCGACACATTCTATCGGAAACCAGTACTATCATAGAGACTGAAATCCCTTGCAAAACACAACACTTCAGTCGCACTTCGCTTCACATACTGCGGGGCATCTATCAAGCCAATTTAAACTTTATAGCTTTAGAAGGTTTTCAATTGTTTGACATGTCCAATAGTCATTGTGGGCCAATATCGTATGCATCACTGCTCACGGCGTCTAGCCTTTTCTTCAACTCCTAGCGTTAAGAGTTGTAGGATTTTGTTACTTAATGTGTCGTATTAAAGTTTGTGAGGTAGTTTCACGAAACGAAAGTTTGCCTTAGCTAAATATGCCACCCAGAAACGGATGGCGTTTGATAAAGAAAGTCAGTAATGGGATGCTATTGTTGAAGAAACTGACCGTTCTGAAATAGTAATAGTTGCCAGTTGTATATCTGTTAGTTACGATGCACATTTCTGTCTGTTTAAACTGGAAGTCTTCAGTGCTTTTGGAGTACAATAGATGTTATTATGTCTGAGGAAAGTTACTTGCAAGTTATTAATTCTCGCCGAGTATAGTCTTAGTTTATGATTCAACCAATTACAGTTCGTGTATTTCATTGGCCGGAGCTTTTCTTCTTACCCCTATTTGCATCAAATCGTCAAGTCCTAGGATAATACATACTGTGACTCTCTTTAGCAGTCGCAAAGAAGGACTTGATAGATTAATTGAATCTGTCACAGCTAATACTTCAATAAACAATATATACTATTAAAAAGGATAAAACCGTATTATAATCACTGTAATTTGTTTGTAAAGGTAGATTCATTAGTTTAGTTTCAACCATGTTTAGATACAATTTTTGTTTATTGCACAGGGTACAAGATCGAGGCGATATCGAGGCGGTACTAAGAGGGTTGATGATAATGATGATTATTTGGAAGTTTTAATACATTTTGACGACAATAAGTGCCTATGTACATAGGCTTTGTAACGTATATTGAAAAATATGATTTTAACTTTAAACTTGAATAACAAAACGATTTAAAAAATACACAATCTCGAATCGCAGAACTGCAATTAAACGAATCTCCTTAACAATAATATAGCTGGATCACGCGAGCACGCTCCGAGCCACCAGTGCCACACGGCGCAAGCGACGCTTATTACCGCATTGGTAACGCACGCAAACAACTTCGGTTCCACAGATCAGCACTAAGTAAGACATTAAATTTGAAATACACTTACGAATATTGCGTATCTGGACGATGCAGTTTAACATATGTGGCGCAACGGAAAAGTTGATATGTTTTCTTAACATAAAGTAAAAGCGATTATTTCGTCCTACGCTACACATAAACACATTATATTGTATGATAGTAGAATTCCGCCCACAATTTGACTAAATGGCGACCAATTTGAAATCTATTTTTACCGCCAAGCAGAATTGCTTTGCGTTCTGGTTTGAGGGGTACTAGATCCTGTAAAAGTCAGGGCATAGAGGCTGAACTTCAGGGTCAGCGTGGTACCTTCGTTGATCCAAGCGTTCATAGGCTGCAGTGGCCGTTTCATTTATGGCAGGCCGTAAGGTGGCTGATGTGAAACATGTTAAAGTTTATCTTTTTCTGTTGATCGTCCGGAGACTAAGCAGCACAACTTGTTAAACTTTCACGACAGTAACCTGAACGCTCCTCAAAAAGCTAACATAAGACGCAGCGTCCGGCACACAATATGACCCCGTGTATTTGCGCACACGCGGCTGAAGTAGTCTTTACAGATTTGTTCCATAATGCACCCGCGGGCTGCCCGCTCTGGTTTGTTTAGGAGCCAGCTGTTAACGTCTAGGGGCAGTCGTGTACACGTTTTGATAACCTCTTGATCTGCGATTACTGAATTATCTTTGTTTCCGCTCATTTTCTGTGTATTGTTGAACATACCCGTGCGCATAGTTAATTGAGATAGACTTAAGAATGTCTAGAACAGTTGCTGTTTAAGCATAATTTGAGAGATTGCTGAGAGACCGCCTGAAAAGCATGGATATGAGGGAAGAGATTTGCTTGAAGTATGATGAGTATGAGGAACGATGTATGTTAAATAATAAATAAAACAACAAGACACCAACCTTTGCTCTGACTCTAAATATGAGTGATGATTTAGTTTTATTTATAAATGTATAACTTTGACAATAAGAGTTAAAATTGCAAAAGTCTGTGTCGTATCGCATCCAATGAAATAACTGGGTATAGTCTTAGTGTCTTACAAAATAACAAAGAATAAGGTCCGAATAGTTATTGCGTGTTTTGTTTCTTTTACTCTAATTTGAAATGACATTTACATGACAGGAACAAAACACGCAATAACTATTCGGAGCTTATTCTCTGTTTATTTGTAAGGGGGTTAAAATGCAGTCCAGTTTTGAAGCGGTCTTTTATAACATAAACTTTATATTAATTTATTTGCAATAGGTACACTGACAGATTGCAGTCGATATGTGATTATGAAATAAATATAATAGTATGTATACTAAGTAAATTATAGAAAATAATGTATGATACAAACAGTTTACACAGCATGAATTTAACTGTTTTAGACAAAGTAGAGGATATAAAAATAACTGCCTTAACATCGTTACTAAATTAAGTGTTGAAAAAATCGACTTACATACATATAATTTTTATATAGCTTGCAATTTTATTAGACGTAAATCTACGACTTCGCTATCAGTAGTTTATATGTCCATGAAGAAACCTTTTAAAAATCCCATAATAAAACAGTCTGCCAATCGGCTAAGTAAATCTAATTGGAATTAAAACAATGTAGCACGCCGCGTTAGTGCGTGTTGCACACTCATTTAGATAAGTACTGGCGTAAGGTCGCTAACAACATGTATTACCATGGCTATCTGCCGTCAAATATCTGGCCAACACTGGTATTGCACCTCCGCTGAGTCGCGAGGAATGGCGATAGTAACAAATGACTGTAGACTGTGGTGTGAGAGTTTTAAACACCATTCTTTTAACGTAAACAAAAACGACAATTGCTGGCATTAAATTTGGTGTGCTGTGTCTTTATGGACGCAGTAAAGAACATGTGAACAGTTTTGAGAAAATAGATCGTAATGTCAGCATTTCAAATGTCATAATAACAAACACAGTAAGTTGTACTGACTGCGTTCATAAATAGTGCGGCAGAAATAAGCGCCGTAAGAGTGACTAATGCGAGTTTTATTTTCCATTCGATCACGTCAACTTTAACAAGGAGCTCGATGGCGCATTGGTTAACTTGCTCGGCCAACAATTGCTGAAATTAAGCCACTTTCGCAAAGACCGGTCATCGAATTGGTGACAAAAAAATTATCATCTTTGGCTCTTCCGTGCTTCGGAAAGCATTTGGCTCGCGTGGTGGTTTATGGCCGTTCTCCCTGTATAATGTTGCCATCTATAGGGAAGGATCAAGCCCCAGCAGTGGGGAGAAAATGAGCTGATGATGAACGATATCGTGATTTGTATTGCATTAAATATTAAAGCAGTGCCTTCTGGTGAAAAACGAGGTTAGTTGCAATTGAGTTAGTGCAAATTAAGCAAAACTATTTATGAATACACAACATTACATACACTACATAACATTAGATTCTCCAAGAAGCGTGTATACAGCTCTGCTCCCTGGATGCTACAGATGTATGCTGGTAAAGTTCGGTGATGCTGAAAATGCTGTTTGAAGCAATGAACAAATACTCTAATAAAATAAAAGGCGATTTATAGATCTACTAGAGTATGGGAAGTAATAATCGACTTTTTTGGTGGATAAGGTGGATCGCCTGCACGTTTGCCGTCTTTGTACATAAAAAAATGTTGTTAATAATTCATGATACCTTCTCCTCCTTCGTTACTTTTTTTAGCCTGTTCAAACTTCCACTGTTACAGAAAGGCCTCCTGTAAGTCTTATCCAAGCTCTTGCTTGCCTTATATGCCAATCTCGGTCATTCCTATTATCCTAACCTAAAACTATTAACACGTAAGTATGTTTGTTTGTCCTTCCTTCTCGTCCAAACGTATCAACGAGTTTTTCTGTTTTAGCCACTTACCGTTCCCGGAACACGAAGCCAAAGGAAGCTTGTACGAAATATTTTCCAGATATAATACATAATTACCCACGCTCAGTGTCAGGCGAACTCCCGAACAAAGGTTAGGAGTGCTGGCGACCCGCCTTATCGAACTATTAAAATTTCAATTGCCTATTGTTCAAGTTCGTCCATTAACCAGGGCCGCATTAAGGTATCTAGTTCTGAAAATCGAATGTTTGATTTTTTCTAGAATAGTAACTATTGGATATGTGTAGCTGAAGAACTGATTACCTCGTAGAAGTTTAGGATGCTCCTGGGCGAAGATGAATTTGGCTCTCCGTTCGCATGATGGCTAAAAGCAGCTTTATACGAGTCTTTGCTTGGATCTCATATCCTTCAAGCTGGAATACACCAATGCAAAACACTACTTAGCGGCAATAATAGGTTTGAAGGATAAATCCGTCCATACAACAAGTTCTACGCCTGAATCCGTAGATGCTGACGACTTACACACACTAGCCGTTTTGATCTTAGTATTTTTACTTTTAATATTATTTTGATAAAGTTTTGTAAGTTTTTTTAAAAAAAACATCAGTTTTATTTACAAATTGAAAGCTACTAACTTAATTCTACGGTTATATAAATTTATATTACTTTTCTTACAGCATCCTTAAGTCCGCCTCTGTTCCCTCTTTCATATGGATATGGTGAAATTGTCGGTCAAGCGCGAACTGGCTAAGTAAACAGATACAGTCGCAGCTGGCCGATGGCGATAGTACAATCGTGTGTCTGAGCACCGCTACCATTGAATTTATTGTTACGCTTCATACTCATAATTATGAAGTCCTGAAAATAGAAAGCTGAAAACAAACAATGCTGGTGCATTCGGGTTGTAATCTTGCAAGTTAAGCAACTTTCCCAATGGTGCTTAATTTAAAATATCTCGAATTACTACTTCGGAAGGCAAGTTCAGCCGTTGGTTAGTTGGTTGGTGGCCATTCTCAATTCAACCCGAACCCCTTCGGAGAATCTAGTGGAAAACGGGAATACGCTTGCGTAATGCTATTTTCTCTGAAAAACTCTCACGGTGCCGGTGTATGATCACACGGTTTCTCGTCGCCCCTAAGTCCAGTCACGCTATAAAGGCTGTTTGAGGCCAACAGCAAACTCTCAAAAAAACCAGTATACTCGTACCAACCAACCCGCATTCATCTCGCGTGGTGGGTCATAGCCCGATATCCCAATGTCCTATTGTTCATGTAGGAAGGTATGAGCCCAGCAGTGGGACATTTATAATTGATGATGATGATGATGATGATGATTTTATAATTTCGAAGGATTGTAAGGGATTAAAAGGGATTTAAAGAGAATTCATTTTATAGTTTGCAAGTTTAAATCAAGGCATTTACAAGACTACTAAATGAATTTCATTGTCGATCCATTCTCTATTCAAGAGAAAGTCACTTTGAAAATGAGCCACAGCCAAATGGTATTCCACATCGGCCGTATTCAAATATCAATTTTTGCAATTCGAATCCGTATCCCTATCGAGAACAATCAGTAGCGAGAACTCGATCTACCGAAACGGAGCCACGAGCCCCCAATCAGATACCAGCTGTTTACATTCAGCCCGGGGATATTTAAACCGATGTCGGTTCAACCTGCGACTTGACCCGCAGATGGGCCGATACTGATCCTGAGATATCGGGGATTGAGAGATTTAGATACTTGGTATGGCTGTGCTGGGACGATAGCCAGCGATTGGCTGCCGATAAGGAACCTGATCGAACAGGTGTTGGTCGAACAAATCGATATTTTTAGTACACTCTGAGAGAGGTCAACTCTTGAGCTGGAACTATGAAGTCAACTTCTGGTGCATTTTGATTAGCCTTTTCAGTGTCATCGGACTTAGGTTTTAGGTGCTTTTAACACCTAAAACCCTCACATACATTTATTTAAATTATGTTATTAGATTGAAACTTAAAAATATCAAACAATTTTTTAAACATTTTAGATTTTTATTATTAAAGTTTTTATTAGTTTTTAATTCAAAGTAGGTACATTTTACACTTCAATTTTATTTGTAACTTCACCTGTTTGTTTAAAATTTAATTTTATTTAAAACTCAAAGTGTAATTAATAATAATCATATATTTAATACTAGTTGTCGCCCGCGACTTCGTTCGCGAAGACTACACTATCCCACAGGAACCTGTTACCGAGATAAAAGTATCCTATATCCTAGTCTGGGTCATGGTCTGTCTATGTGCAAAGTTTCATCCAAATCCATTCAGCCATTTTCACGTGATACGCGGTCAAATAAATAGAAAACTTCTAAAAACTATTAGAACGGGTTCTGTTATCGATTCTAAATACTTAAAATCGGTAACAAGAACGAATCTGTTATCAGAACCCCAGCCAACTTTTTTTCAAATATCTTCCATGTACAGACTTTCGACCCTCTTTAGCTTTATTGTATATATAGATAATCATTTACAAAATATTGTAAAAGCTAAAAAACATCCGTGCCTCCTCATTGAACCTGTAGCCCGCTTGCGCAACTGGACAATTAATAAAAGTTCTTCGCCGTGCTGGAGATGAGGCGATGGAGTTATCGCGGCCCGCATCGGCCGAATGAGTTGTTGGCCAACAGCTACATTAAACGAAGCTAAAACTAAAAAGTTATTAAGGGCAATAAGAAGCTGGTTGCGCCGGAACACCCAGATGGTCGATTTACTGCTCCGGCTGGGGTCTGGTGATGTGGCTTAAGGTATACGATGTAGCGGTAGCGGGGGACATGGAGATTCTCGATTCAATGATCTTCAGAATTGGGACAAACATCCCAGTTACTATAAAACAATCCTCACTAATATTTTCTCCTTCAATCCAAGAAGTAGTTTGAGGCCAAAATGTACACCAGTTTTAAAACAGACTTGGCAAACAACAAATATGTGATTAATAGCAGGATACAGGCACTTATTATTTGTTACAATTGCCTGCTTCATAATTTAAAATAATAAAGTTTGCATTTGCATATAACTTAAATATATATATTTTATTCTACAATCTCTGTCACGTGTCCTTAGTACTGGTGAAAAAGAAGACAATCAGAGGTTTTTCTTATCATAAGCAAATCATAATCGCGCTCATACAAAGAGGTAGCCTTACAGCAACCGCTTCAGCGCACCCGCCCGCTGTCTTTCACGCCTTGCGCCACATCGTTAGCGCGGCACGAACGTAAAATATAGTGAGTGTTCACGCGCGTGCACAACATTTGTACACGACGTCCCCGGACGGGTTCCGATATTAGCCGCGCCCGATAAAGTGATAGCTAAAAAATTGTATTGATACAAATTCAATTGCGAGCGGCCTTTTAATGGTTTACTTGGAAGGGGTTTGAGCACCTGCAAGGGCACGCTAAGTGTACGTACACACATGTTTGTGTTATTAATACTTCTCAAAGCCTTACAGAGTAGCGAAAACGTGTTATTTGAGAATCGAAGACACTAGTGCTAATGAGACTTTTAATTCAAATATAGGATCTAAAAAAATTAACCCAAAATAGTTATATTTTGCTGTTGATATATTAAAATTTATTAGAAAAAGATGACTAATATTGTAAAAATAAAGCAGTTTGATCTATTTTCACGAAAACCAGTACAGTATCAGTAGATTGACACGCGAAAGCTCGGAGGCAGTTGCTATCTCTTGTTCAGTGTATTGTGTATTGTAGATGTATAAGCCTATTTTCGATCGCTATATCACACACACACACACACCCTCACACACCCTCACACACCCTCACCCTTTTCTTTTATAATAAAAACACACACAAACGCGCGCTGGCACAAGTAGGTACATAAAACAACATTGGTTATCTGATTTGATTTTATTAATTGTAATTTTTGTTTATGTAATTTAATTTTTTAATATAATTAAAAATTTAATTTTTTTAGTATTATTTAATTTTATGTAATTTGATTTGATTCGGTTTTGTTTAACTTTATTTCCATTGATTTTATTATATTTTATATTATTTAAATTGTATTGGTTTTGTTTTGCTTGATTTTAATTTGTTTTATTTTATTTTAATTTGAATTTATCAACAAGTCACAAGGGTTGGAGCCAAGCAACCCCAAAACGAGTATTTCACAATTACTTATCTGGGGTTGTCTTTCATTTACTTAAAATGTAAGTTTTTTGTTAGTAATAAACAATTTTATATATTTTATTTATTTATATAGTATACTTTATAAGAGGTTAGATAGACAGTGCTTACATTATGTATTTTGGCTTTATTTGTTACTTAGCCATTCCAAGCTTCCCCATTTCTCCAATTCATAAACAAGTCTCATCGCGTTCTCACATAAACTTCACAATTAAAAACGAACGCGTCAAGAGGTGTGAACCAACAGAAGTTCATGAATCTACTTAACGGTTTCGCAATTAGCCCTGTTTAAATACGTCCTCGAGGTATGCCTTGAGTGCTCCTACCAATGTGATATACAACCCGAAAACAAACTACCCATTATCGCGTATAAAAGGCAAGGTTTTATGGCAACCGTATTAAAGCAACGTTATTGCGGGGAATGCGAGATATCTCACGATCGGTACTTCTTTGTAGGCGATCGCATTCAAACAATTGTGTATTAAAGCGGCTTAGAGCATAGTCATTAGGATTTGTAGTGTTTGATCGGAATGTTGATCTGTGAGTGCTCTCTTTGATTCTAAATGTAACTAACGCGGCGTGTTAACGCAATTAAAAAGCTAATGTAGAGGAGATCTTAAAGGACTTGTAGCGAAAGGAGGTGCATCATTCAAAATTCAAACAAGGCTACAAGCCTCACCTTTTTTACTTTTTTTTAAACTTACCATCGAGCGTAACCTTGAATCCATAATAAATCCATAATCTTGATTGTAAATAGAAGTAAGAAAATAAAAAATTAACACTATTAAAATTATTAAAAGTATTTGAGTATATATACTAATGTGTATACTTAATTAATAAATATTTTTATTTTTTATTATTATTTTGCTTTGTACTAGTGCACTACTGCCTTTTATTTTCCTTTTAGTTGTCCTATACCTCAAAGGTTGCCTGGAAGAGATCGCTTTGAGCGATAAGACCGCCTTTGCCCACCCTATTATAAAAAATTCGTTGTTTGTTTTTACTTATCTGTGTGTGTGTGCAATAAAGAGTTTTATCTATCTATCTATTAAAAAAGGATAAAAGTAAAATGAGACGTGCTTTATATATATGACTAGCTTTTGTTCGCGGCTTTGCTCACGTGGGCTACACGAATTGTGTTTATTCCAAACTTATTATAAGTAATAAGGGTTAGGCAACTAAACATGTCACGTCATTTAAACATTAACATTTTAATTTTTTATCATTAAATATGGATAGGCATCCATGCAATATAGAATTAGTACAAGTGTCTAACACAAAACAACGTAATAAAGTTCACTCTGTACTTGTACAGAGTGAACATTTTGGTCCGTTTTGAAACCTCCTGTACAAATTATCATCCCCAACTTAAGGGATAATTTTCCAAAAATCCTGAAACACTTCAAATAGCAAAATTTAAGGAATGCCAGATTTCCATACAAACTTTCCACCTTTTTTCACCCCTTTAGGCGAGGTTTTTCGAAAAATGCAAAAACACGTCATTCTTTATTTTTAATGAAATATCTATAGATCGATTAAATTATTCACTTTTATAATTATTACTTTAAAATAACCATTTCCCCAAAAAACCTTCTTCCCTTTTTTATTAATTTAAAGGAAAATTAACAAAATTCCTAAGATAAATCATTCTTTATTTCTCTTCAAAAAGCCAAATACAAGGCAAACAAACAAAAGGCTTTCATACAAACTTCCACCCCCTATTTGACCCCCTTAGGATATGATTTCCGTAAAGTCCTTTCTTAATGGCTGGTTACGTCACTCAATTAAGCTACAGTCCAAATTTCATCTAATTAGCTTCAGCGGTTTCGGCTCGGCGATGATGAATCAGTCAGGACAAGTCATTATATGTATGTAGATGTATGAAGTGTATGTATGAAGTTAACGAAAATATACCAATAAGGATTCTCTCCGTATTGGGGGATCTGGATCATACTACATACATACATACATACTATTTTATATATTCTCTGGTTCTCTAGCCTCGGCAAGGAATAATTTATATAAAGCACTTGACGATTTGTGAACAAGTTGGTTTGTTTAGAGTTTATTTATGCATATATTTTTGTTTTTGTTTTTTGTTTTTACTGTTTAAACGTTATTTCGTATTGCATGTTGTGTTCACTAATATTAGGAACTACACTTAAATGTTTAATCGAAGCTTTAATAAAATACCTATGTATGTGTATGTTCTAAGGTGTGAACCAAATAATAAAATAAAAAAAAAAATACTAGATCCAGGTATATGATAAATGCTTTGTAGTTCCTCGGTTCACCTCTACATCTTATCCTACATAATATTAAAGATTTCAAATATGAGCCTGGATCATATTAGATCCAGGCCAACCAATACTCTCCTACTCACTACGACGACAAGAAGGAAAAGCAAAACAAAGTATAGTAGACAGATTAAGTAAAAATCTAAATTGACTTTTTAGCGGGAAAGTGAAGAGTCACGTTTACAGTTTATTTTTTAAATACCTACGTTTTATGTGAAATTACGCTTGTAAAACCTGTAAATGTTTGTGATTGTCTAGCAGATAAGACAAAACAGTGCAACATCTCTCTTCTAATTATCTCAAGAAGTCCGCGAGAGATCTCGTAAAAAATTCTTCCTCCTTCCATCTTTTATCATTCAACATTAAACAATGAAGATTCAATTAAATGTTAAATGATATCTTCATTGTTTTATTCATCTTTCTCTAACTTTGACACAGGCTAAATGTGTAAACCGCTAAGCGTTTTAAAAAAAAAACGTTAAACTATGATCAAAAAGTATTTACTCTGTAATGCAACACAAAATTGATAGCAGCAAAAGATCACACGAACCGACCCGTAGCGGAGTTACAATTAATATCGCCCGGCCGGCTATTCTGTCGTTAATACCGTATTTATTAGCCATAAATGTAATACAAAGAGTTACAACTGGCATTGCGCCAAGTAAACAATGCTTTGTCAGATCATACCAATTGCTTTGCCGTGCCGAAAGGGCACCAAGAACTACGAATTAAATCTAATCTAAATCACGGTGTACTAGGATCTCCTTAGACGTTCGCCGATACGGTAGTAAGTGATGGCACATAGACATAATAAACATCAGTGAGATACCCAAATGGTAAGAGATGTGGGTAAGTTGCAGTGATTATTGCGGGGTTTATTGAATTAATTTTATTCCTTTTAACAAAGTATGAAGAAGCAACTTGAGGGTCGGCAAGGTGAGGACGGCTATGAGGCACAATTCTGTACCACTAGCTGTCTTTGCATCTGGCCTCCTTTTTTAACAAGTGGAAGTCATTTTCCTACTCATGTTTGTAAAAAAATAAATCTGAGCACTTCGCCATTTTTATTTCACCTCAAGGAAGCGCTAAGCTTGTACTTCATCCACTTTTAACCTCATTATAATATTTACCAATAGGAATTGAAAGACTGCAGGCAGATGCTGGATGCGTCAAGCTGAGGACAGGGCGCTATGGACTAAGATAGGCCGATGATGACGATGATGATGATTAATACATTTATGATGAGGTCAAAAGTGGAATCGCTTTTTACCCGGATCAGATTTGTTGTATGGCTACAGACTCAGATAAAATGGTAGCTAGCTGGGTGGTTTTTGAACAGGCTCTTCAAGCTAAGGTAAGGCAAAGGTATCATGCGCACGTCTCCTACCCTGAAGCATCAGCTCTTATAACTCTATACCCTGTAGTTTCATTGTATCTAGTATTCATACCAGTACATAGCTGAGTATGCAAACATTAACCCCTTTATACATAAAACCAATTTAAGCATTATTTAGTTAAATATTGTTTTGTCAACTTCACACAAACGTCATTTTGATTCTGAGAGAAAGAGAGACATTTTGAGACAATGATTAACTAATAGTTTTTATGAATATGGGGGTAACTATTTAACGGTTAAGACAGTCATTAGGGTGGTTATCGTTCAATAGTAATCATTCTTCTCCACAGCTAAAAAATAGACGTCCTAAGTAGGTAAAAAATGTTTGGACGATTCAAAAGCACTTTTCTAAAGTTTATTTGAATAAAAAATATTTGACTTTGACTTTGACTTTGAATAGTTCTAGTTATTTGCTACACTAACATTGGGTTTACCTGAAAAAGGAATAGGAACTTCAGTCCAGCATCTACCAACACAACAATAATAAGTTCCTATACTCATTTAATTTATAATACACTAGCTGACCCCGCGGACTTCGTACCGCTTTGACAGGTTCCATCATTAAGTTAAATATATATCAATAGTTTCCGAGACAACAAAACAAACAAATCATTTTATATTGGAAAATTAAATTGTCGTTTTTAGTATTTTATATATATTTTTTTAAATATAACTTATGTTACTCAGCGCTAAAGTAGCATTCTAATGATGAAATAATTTATTAAATCAATCCAGTAGTTTTTGAGTTTATTCGTTGCCAACATAAATACATACATACAAAAGTACAAAGGTTTTCCTCTTTATAATATTAGTATAGATTGTATTATAATTATACCTTATTGATAAAAGATACAGTTAATGATATTTATAAAGCAACGCTTCGTATTCACAAACAACTTAACAATCGCTACAGCACGCTGTCGAGATGCAAGCTCAATATATTCATCTTCGCTCAATAAAATATCTATCGACAATCGATGTAAGTTTTCAATCCAACTCGATTTTACGAGCCCTCTGATTGAATAAACAATAGTACTACACAATATCATTGGATAGGAGTATATAAATGTTATTCGTAACTGCATGTGTTATGATTTATTTTGTCCGCATCCACCCTTGGTTCTATTCGAGCTTGAACGATTTGTTCACTCGGTAGCTGGCCGTAATCGCAGTGGAATTGATATTTTGATCTTTACAGGCCATTTGTCATGCGTCTGTCAGGTGTTATATCGCCATAATAAATTCCTTTAGGGTCATACGGTGTAACGTTTATTTGGCACTCATTGTTCATGTTCAAAAGTTGTTTTGTGGTAGTGAATTGGGTTTTAGGAATTTAACATTTGAACATAGGTCCATAAATTTATACCTAGCCTCTCACAACCTTTTAAAATTTGGATTTGTCAATTATTGTCGGTTAAAATTTTAAAACAAAAGAATAAAAAAAGGGGGTGCAGCGCGGACGCAAAACTGCCAGTTTCAAGTTTCTTTATGATAGCTCGCGAGCGGCGCGTGGCAGTGGTGTGACAACGGCGCACGACTACGAATACGCACGCACACTATCTATCTATCTGTACAGAGTAGGCTGGTGATTTAATTAGAGCAATGTTTACTTTCGTAAAATCATAGGCGTTTGGGAAAAAAATAATAAAAGTCTTAATATTTTCATATTCATATTTTTTAATTGAAAAATAAGACAACAGTGGCCTGCGGAATAACAATACAAACATTTTGATGTCGGATCATTGTTTCATTTGTGCTATATTTACAAAGTTTAAAGAAATAAGTTTTTAGATATCATTGCTTTTACGTATTGTTTATGCAGTTTCTAGGTATTTGTTTCAAATTCCAAGACAACCATGGCCTTGTGAAAGGATCAAGCTAACCTACATTAGTACTTTTAATGTATATGACCTATTTATTCAGCGCCTAGCACCAGTGACTTAAAAACACGTAAATTTTCGAAATTTCGCGCGGCACCCCCTTAAAGTGTAACAAAGAACTTTAAAATGTGTCCTTTTATAAAGTAAAATTACATTTTCACTTATTCACTGTGTATCGGTTCTAAATAAAGTATATTTTACAACAGTTGCACTGTTATTTAGAGTAAAATGTGCAGTAAAATCAAGAACACCGCATAAAAGTTTATAACAGGATTTAAGCAAGACATCAAATTCTGACACTTATCAATACATCTATCTCCATATCGCAAAAGGGCACTGAAGTTAAACCTGCTTGAAAGTCTATGCTGTCTCATATTTGTTAACAATGCAGGTAAAGGCAGCAACAGTTTTCAAATATAACAGGGTTAGGGTAATAGCACTAGTGTTGACAGGGACCAGTGATCGAATTTTTTTTCGTTTAGTTTTGAAAAATAGAGGTGTAGCAACCATTAAAAATATGCCTTTTTTTTTCAGTGAAAATCTATGTTATTTTTTGGCGACGAAAACTATGTCAACACACATAGGTATACAGGTTGACTTTTGTATCACCGTCCAAAACTTCTGAGATACAAACAAACGACTCTTACTATTGGACCAACTCCCTAACTCGAAAATAAAATTCAGCTGTTCCATAAGTACATTTTGGTCGAATATTGATGTTTTGTATGGAACAGCTGAATATTATTTTCGAGTTAGGGAGTTGGTCCAATAGTAAGAGTTGTCCGTTTGTATCACGGGAGTCACCTCAGAAGGTTTGGACGGTGATAAAAAAGTGACGCTGTATATGAACACTATTGCCATTATCCTACATAGTTTAAATTTGTCTCAAAAAACCTGTGTAAATTTCGAAAGTCGATAATTTTGACGTTCTTGTTTATTAGAATGAAAATCACCTAGAACTTTTCAGGACTAACAATAAATATGATCAGGCGATTGGCAACACTCCACCCGATGACCCACAAACGCGCTACATCGGACCAATGCTTTATTGCAGTCCCCTCTAGCGATTCGTTAACAAATTCGAGTGGAACAATGCAGTTATAAGATGTGCGGTATCCAGCCAACAATGGCCCGATAACCGTCTCACCCCATTAGTTGTACCTACTGCCGAGTATTTAGTGCGGCCCGCGATAAGGTCAAGGAAACAATGAATAATGGGGCTACTCACTTTTTAATGAGAGCCGATATGGCTGCGGATGGTCTACGAGAGAAAATTTAAAGCGTCAGTGAAAGAGACGTAGGAGATATAGTAGAGTAAGGAGAAATGCAAAGTGTACACGTATAAATGATAAAATAGGAAAGCATTAAAGGAAAAACATACCAAGGCAAGCAGCAGATGAACGATGACAAAACACAGGCAGACTACTATAGTAGGGATTTGTTCGGATTTGTTTCTTTTGTTTTGCTTTTTTTTTTTCGTGTTGCAAACGCAACATGAAAGAAAAGCAAAACAAAAGACGGTTGACAGTTTATGAAGAAAAATAAAAAGTATAAATTAGTAACAAAAAGTATTTACTCCGTAACAGCGTCTATGTAGGTAGCATTAAAAGCGTTTGTTTAAGTGTGTTTAGAGACTAGTTTTGATTCTTAAGAGTCCAGATTGCATGTTTTTATCACAATTGGATGGAGTTAAAAGATATATGTAATATTAATATCTCTTTTCGTTTCACTACAGGGCAAAAACTTCCTTCCTGCTTTCCAGTTTGTTCTATGGTAGATTTTCCGCCAAGGACTTGCTAACAATAATACTAACATAGTTGTAACTTATATAAACTATTATATAAACATACATTGTGTATACATATATAAAATATGTATGTTAGACTATAAGGTTATTTGAATATGGGGCATGGGCCATTTAGGCCGATTGTATCATTTGGTAATGGCATACTTTTTTTTGTAAATGTCGTTACAGTAACTTCTATTGAAAGTATGGAGTTTCTTGCGCCCTTTCTTCTCCACAGCAAGAAAATAGACGTCCTGAATGTAGTAGGTAAAAAATTTTTTGAACAATTCAAAAGTACTTTTCTCATGTTTATTTGAATTTAAAAATATACTTTGTTTTATGCCTGAAATAAATACGTATATAATACATATATTGTAATTAGGTTGCACTGCTTCAATCCCATACAAATTCTAGAACACTTTTACCATAAAGAGTAGTAAAACAAGCGTTACTCTACTAAATATTTGTCAACATGTAATAATTTACAGCATATTATTAGCCAATAAAACAGTTTTACAGACGTGACCACCCCACTTAGATGTTACAAAACTACAAAATTAGCATACACATCCATGTAGGAACAACACATTTTATTCAGTTGTAATAAAGTGCAATTTACTCTGGTTTCGAATGATGGGAGATGCATACTCAAAGTGGTTGGATGTAACAAGTGTAAGATTAACACTATTAAATAACATTTAGAATGTAACGATTGGATATAGTGACGAGTATCTGTCAACGATCACATTTCGGAGCTAATACCGTACTAGCGATTTATGGCTTTATGGCTTTATTCCTTGGTCTTGAGGTAGTGACGTTGTTGACAGATACACGTTACACTTCTCTTACCTTCGAACTGTTGAACGGAACGGACATCTTGAGCAGCGTGTAAATTATTCTTAAATAAAATCCGAAGATATCACTGCAATCGTCGTTTCATTTCTGAGTTTGGGACCTAGTCTTTTAACTCAGAAGTGGGATTGATACGCTACACCCACTATTTATTAGAAATAAAACTCGGAAGATTTTTTTTTTTTTTCTTGTGTCAACGGATTTATTGATATTGAAAACTATACTTACAAGAACAACTTTCAATTATGAATCGTGTTGATGAGGATGAAAATCATTCTCGGAAGAGCCGTTCCCGCTATACTCCAGATATTATGGATCCTAGACGTAAACGTCGGCGTAATAAAACAAAGAGTGTGGAAAAATCAAACAAGACGAAGCGCCGTAGACATCTTAAAAGAACTTGCAGCGAATCGAGCGATGCTGGTGAGCGGAAAAGTCGATCAACTTCACGCACTGGAAGAAAGCGGACCCGAGAGCACAGCCGTAGGCGAAGGCACGAGCATCGACCGAATCGTAGCATGGAAAGGAAGCGTAACAAGAAGCGGCACTCCAAGCGCAGACGTGTTTCAACTGATCGTGGTAGCAGCACATCGGATAGCGTCGTAAGTGGTACGACGACACCAAGTAAGAACTCTAATAATTCTTTATTTGTTAATAATGAAACTCAATTGTTTTTGAACCAATTAATTAAGTCGTTAAGTCATTCTAGGCCAGAGGGCAATAAGTTTCCGATGTTAGGCAATGTTATTCCCGAGTTCGACCCCATGGTCAAGGGCCAAACTATACACATGTGGCTTAAAAAGGTTGATGAGTGCGCAAGTTTATATAGTTGGGGCAACGACCAGATTATACATTATGCTTTACCACGTCTGGTGGGGGTTGCACGTACATGGTACCAAGCCCTGCCTACGATGTCGTTTTCCTGGCCTGAGTGGAAGATTAAATTGATGGAATCTTTTCCTAGTAGTGACGACTACGCGGAATTATTGACCGATATGTTATCAAAGCGGGTTAAATATAACGAGTCATTAGAGCTGTATTATTATGAAAAGATTAACTTATTGAATCGTTGCGAAATTTTTGGAAAACGTGCCGTTGATTGTTTGCTTTACGGAATTGAGGACCGATCCTTAAGGTTAGGTGCAAAAGCGGCTAAATGTCAAGAGCCCGAAGAGGTGTTAAATTATTTCCAATCAATTAAACAACAGAGCCGAGAAACTGATAGAACAAAGGTAATTGGGCAGGAAAAACGGGTTCACACAAGTAGTGTCAATACAAATTTTAAACAATTTCCAAGTAACGACACTAAGACTAAACCACAAGTTAATACATCAGTCACTTGCTATAATTGTGGTGAAACGGGTCATTTTAGTTTTAAATGTCCGAAAAAGATTTTAAAGTGTAATGTCTGTAATAGATTAGGACATTCGACCATTAATTGTCCACGATTACCAAATGAAACGAATAAAAGTAATGAAAAACCCACTGATAAGTCCGTGATGCAAATTGATGTAGATAATTCTAGTAATAACAAATATTTCGTTTCAATTAAATTAAATGGTATCACCACAGAGGGATACATTGACTTTGGCAGTCAATGTACGTTGATACAATATAGTGAGGCGCTGAGAATGGGAATCACTTGGTCTGTAGGTGAAATGCCAGTAATGAGGGGTTTAGGAAATAGTATAGTTAGCCCTATAGGTTCAACGTCAGTAGAAATGGAAATACAAAATATTAAAGAGGTTATTGCTGTATACATAGTTGAGGATATTGTTATTAAATACCCAGTGTTAGTTGGGCATAGTTTTACAGAAAAACCTGGAATAGTTATTATTAAAACTTCTGATTCTTTGATCATTAAAAAGAAAAGCAAAGTGAAACTGCATCTTTTCCTAAAAGAGGATATCAAGGTCCAACCAAAGCAAATGATGACAGTTTCGATATTTGCAAACCATAACTATTCTGGATATGTATATGTTAGAGGGTCAGTCAGGGGTTTACCTGCAAACGAATTTTATTTGATGCCCGGTGAATACATTTTAAATAGCGGTGCTGGAGTTTTATTAGTTTATAATTTTAGCGACAATATAATAACGTTAATCAAAGACTCATTGCTTACTCGCGTTTGCAGCAGTTTTCAGAGTTTAGATGTAAATTTAGTAAATTTTAGTGATCCAGATACAGATTCCGATTTAAATTTTGGTGAACACTTGTCAAACGATGAAATTATTATACTCAGAGATCTACTCAAAAGATTTGAACATTGTTTTTCATCTAGTTTGCATGATCTTGGCTACACGAATGTAGTGCAAATGGAAATACAGTTGACAGATAGCCAACCAGTGGTTTACCGTCCATACAGACTGTCATATCCAGAACGCGAATTAGTACGATCAATGGTACAGGAAATGATTGATGCTGACATTGTTTGTGAATCTAATTCGCCTTATGCTAGCCCTATTATTTTAGTTAAGAAGAAAACGGGTGACAAAAGACTTTGCGTCGATTACAGGGCCCTAAATAATAAAACTCGCAAAGAACACTATCCCTTACCATTGATCGATGATCAATTAGACAGATTAGCCGGTAACTCACTGTTTATTAGTCTTGACCTCTTCTCAGGCTATTATCAAATACCGATTAATGAAAATTCACAACAGCTAACTTCGTTTGTGACGCCTGACGGGCAATACCAATTTAAAAGAATGCCTTTCGGGTTAGCCAATGCACCCTCTATTTTTCAGAGGGCCATGAATAGAGTCTTCTCTAAGCTCAGGTACGTAGTAATTTATATGGATGATATTTTGATACCTGCGTGTTCGTTTCATGAGGGTCTTTTACGCTTGGAAGAGGTACTTAAATTACTATCCGAAGCTGGGTTGACATTAAAATTAAAGAAATGTTATTTCTTTCAAAAGGAATTAGACTTTTTAGGTTTTCATGTGTCTGGAGATGGGATTCAACCGGGCTCCCGTAAAACACTCGCTATCTCGAATTTTCCCGTACCTAAAAATGTACACGACGTCAGAAGATTCATAGGGTTGGCTAGTTTCTTTCGCAGATTTGTGAAGAATTTTGCTCTGTTGGCTTGCCCTTTGACTAATTTACTTAAGTCTAAATTTGAGTGGAACTGGACTGAGGATCATACAAAAGCGTTTAACATTTTAAAGGAAAAACTTATGGAACGACCTGTATTGGCTTTATTTGATGCTAATTTTGAAACTGAGTTGCACACAGATGCGTCGAAAATCGGTATAGCAGGTATTCTTATGCAGCGAGGCAAGGACGGCCATTTCCGTCCAGTAGCTTATTTTAGTCGAAAGACTTCAGTCGATGAGCAGAAGTTTCATTCATTTGAACTGGAGACTTTGGCCGTCATTGCTTCGTTGAGTCGTTTCAGAGTATATTTACTTGGGTTAAAGTTTAAGATAGTTACAGATTGCAACGCCTTGCGAACGACGTTGACCAAGAGAGACCTTATTCCCAGAATTGCTCGCTGGTGGGTTCAGCTGCAGGAGTACGACTGTAGTATTGAATATAGGGCAGGTACTCGTATGGCCCATGTAGACGCGCTCAGTCGTGCTCCGGTTGCTGAGCTCGCTGCTAGAACTGATACACACGTGATTGACGTATTACAGGTAGAAATTAAGGATTGGATTGCGACAGTTCAGAGTAATGACGAAGAAGTTAGACGAATTAGAAATATTTTATTAGATGACGACACGAAATTTATTGCTGATGTACGAAATAATTATCAAATTAAAGGTGACTATGTGTATCGTATACTTGATGATGGTGTGCGTTGGGTGGTGCCGAGAGGTGTAAGGTGGCAAATACTACGCATGAACCATGATGACGTAGGCCACTTTGGTTTCGAGAAAACTTTAAGTAGGTTAAAGGGGACATTTTGGTTTCCCAAAATGCGTCGTTTCACAAAAAAATATGTGTTTGGCCACGGGGAAGTTCTTCGGGGAAGAATTAAACACTTTTTACTTATTTTTGATTTAATTAACACCTTGGCTGTACAGTTCGGTTCAATGGCGGAGGCCAAGAGAGGGAAGCGAACAATGTTGCTACACATAAAAAATAAAGGAGCATACTATGTTGCTACACACAAAAATAGAAATAAAATAACGTCAGGATACATTTTTGTTTGTTCCAAACAAACTCCCGGAGGGGAAAATATTAAATCAAAACTAAAGTAGCTTATGTTTAGCAAGCTCTACATTAAATTTCAACAATGTGACTACACATAAGTTCTTATATAAACAAAATTTTATATCTGTACGAATTTTACAGTTTATCTATTGTTATACAGTATGTATCATTAAGTCTAGAGTTAGTAGAAACCAAATTCTATATATAGGTTTAGTACTTAAGAATATATGCCTCATTCAAGCTTCAATCAAATATATCTCTTGGCGTCGTTAAAATTAACACATCCTGAGGAAGTCCTACGAGAATACATTTAATTGAAACCTGAATTAGTCATAAAGAGGGAGAAGAGAAACCTTATTAACAGCTACGGTTTTTTCACTCTTATTTGGTAATTTAATTTTAACAACGCGGACCTTATTGTCTTTGCCTGGAAATACGTCCACTACAATGGCTAAAGGCCAATCCAAAGGGGATGAATCTTCCCTAAATAAAACTAGCTGACCCTTTTCAATGTTAGCAACAACAGAACGCCACTTCGGCTTACTCTGGAGCTGGTTTAAATAAGAAACTTTCCATATTTTCCAAAATCGTTGTACTAACTGTGTACATTGATGCCAGAACCGTAATCTAGACATTGGAATAAAAGTATAGTCAGGCTCAGGCAGAGCTGTTATAGGCTTGCCTGCGAGAAAATGGGCTGGCGTTAAGCACGAGAAATCTTGTCCATCCCTAGTCATGGGCATGAGAGGGCGTGAATTTAAAATACCTTCGACTTGAACTATGACAGTCTGAAATTCTTCATAAGTCAGTATGGATTTGCCAATTACTCTGCGAAAATGATATTTAGCGCTTTTCACGCCGGCTTCCCATAGGCCTCCCCAAGTTGGCGAATAAGCGGGAATGTAATGAAATTCGATGGCCTTTTGATTTGCAAAACTAATAATGTTGTCTCTATTTTTGGCATCATGGTGTAATTTATATAAACTGTTTAAATTATTATTACAGCCTTTGAACGTAGTGGCGTTGTCGCAATAAATTTTGGATGGTAATCCTCTCCGGAAGATAAATCTTTTTAAGGCTGCTAAAAAGGTTTCACTTGTCATGTCTGAGACTAACTCCATATGTATTGCTTTTGTAATAAAGCAAACAAATAGAGCTACGTAGCCTTTGGATATTACAGGTTTTCTTATACGCGCCTGTTTAATTTCAAACGGACCGCAATAATCTATACCAGTGACATGAAATGGTGTTATAGGAGTGACTCTTTCGCGAGGTAGTGAACCCATCAATTGCGCTGCCGCTGCGCCTTTTAACTTAAAACACCTTACGCATTTGTACAAAATCTTTTTCACCTCTCTTATGCCGCTTACAATCCAAAATCTTAGTGAAAGGTTAGAAAATGTTAATTTTGGACCAGCATGTAATAAATCTAAATGTTCTTTAATTATAACAGAGTTGGTGATTTGACAGTTTTTAGGAAGTAAAATTGGATGCCGTTGACTGTAAGGAACGTTTGCATTATCTATTCTTCCGCCCACTCGTAGAACACCCTTTCCATCTAAAAATGGTGACAATGAAGACAGAGAGCCTTTAAAATTATGTTTGTTTTTCAAACAATGTAACTCTTTTTGAAAATGATTTCCTTGTATATAAATTATTATTTTTTCAAGTGAATTGTGAAGCTCAGGGACGGTCAAGGTAACCTTGTTTAAATTTTTACAGGACTTTACCTTGTTCTTACAGTTTAAATAGAATTTGTAAATGTATGTAACAATGCGCTGTAATTTAGATATGTTTGAAATTTTTTCAAAAATCGGTAATTGACCTTGTTGATCCGAAATTAAACATCCCACAACAGGCTCTACTGATTCACTAAAGGTGACTACATTGTTGGGTATAATAACTGGCCTTACTTCAAAATCAGGACTTTGTAAAAATAATGGGCCATGCCACCACATGTAATTGTTTTGGAGGTCTTTCGGATCAACACCCCGAGACAAGGAGTCAGCTGGATTAATGACACCTGCCACATGATGCCATGATGCACTATTTGTAAGATTATTAATAGCAATAACTCTATTTTTTACAAAGGTTTCAAGCTTGCCATGCCGTGATTGAATCCATGCAAGAGTTACCATGGAATCAGTATATAAAATAACATTGTCTATGTTCAGGATTTCCTTAACCTTTGTGATTAATTGACTAAGCAATAAAGCGCTACTTAACTCTAGTTTCGGTATGGTAAGCTTCTGCTTTAAAGGCGCGACTCGTGACTTTGCACAACATAAATTCACATATACATCATTGCCGTGACATGCTCGTATATAAACACACCCACCGAAAGCATGTTGCGATGCATCACAAAAGCCAATCAACTGTACACAGCTAGCATTATGAATTTTTAAATTTCTAGAAACATGAATAGGCTCAAGTTTACATATGCTGACATAAAACTCAGACCAATCTTTTAAAATATCACTAGGAATTTTATCGTCCCAATGCATCCCTTGTTGCCACAACCGTTGCATAAAGAGCTTTGCTCTTACAATAATTGGAGCTATAATGCCAAGAGGGTCAAACAGACTGCCAATAAATGATAGCACAGATCTTTTAGTCCATAACACATTCTCAAAGGGTTTTACACAACAAACCTTAAAGTTATCATTTTTTACGTCATAGTAGATGCCTAATGCCTTCATATATGCATGCTCATTTGACATTTCCTTTTCCTCAAAGTGTTGTTTATCAACAGGAATATCGATTAAAATGTTAGGATGATTGGTTGCCCATTTGTGCATTTCGAAACCGCCTTTGTTTAGTAAGTTAATAAGCTGGTCTCTTACCTGAATTGCATCAGAGACGCTCATGGCACCAGCTAATATATCATCTACATACGTGTTGTTGGCCAAGACAGATGCAGCTAGCGGATACTCCTTGCCAAACCGCTCCGTCAACTCCTTAAGACATCTTGTAGCTAAGTAACTGGAACTCTTCATCCCATAGGTTACAGTCTGGAGCTGAAAACATTTAATTTCTTCATTAAAATCAGTTTTCCATAAAATGTTTTGCAGGCATTTATGAGAGTCGTTTAATAATATTTGTCTAAACATGGCTTTTATGTCTGATATGAAAACATATTTGAAAGACCTGAAATGGACCAATATATCAAACAAATCCTTTTGTGTTACTGGTCCATTATATAATAAATCGTTTAAAGAAGATTTTGCATTTACTCGAGCGCTCCCATCAAAAACAACCCTGATTTTGGTTGTTCTCTTATCGGGACGCAAAACGGGATGATGAGGCAAAAAATAATGATTTTCAAATGGTATATTGCTGTTTTTGATGTCATATAATTTAGCATGGCCTGATTGCACATATTCATCAATAAAATTAGTGTATTGAATCCTTAAATCATTATCATTTTGAAATCTTTTTAATAAATGATTAAGTCGCTGAAAAGCTATAGAAAATGAGTCGCCCAACTGCAATGACTCTTGAGGTTGAATAAGAGGCAAATTAACATGAAACCTACCTTCTTTAAAAATAGTGGTTTCCTTGAAGACAGCTTCACAGATGTCCTCTGGGTGGGGCAAGTCCTGTGATGATTCCTCAGGTGACCGCTCCGTTTTGGCAGGATCCATGCTGTTATGTGTGAGTGGTTTTACCTCCACCTCCCAAAAACGTTCCATTAACCTTGACAATCTGTCTTCCTCCACAATGGCATGCAAGACACAGCTTGTTAGTGTAGTTTGGTTAGTTATACAGTTTATTCCACCGGCAGCTATATATCCAAATTTAGTTTCAAGAAATGTGAGACCATTGGGCAATTCTATTTTTTCTGTTAGTATGACATTGAAAAATATGTCAGCTGCCAATAACACCGAAATAGGTTCAGGTGTGTTAAAATTAACATCGGCTAGTTTCATCCCCTCGGGTATTTGCAAATTAGAAACATTGATTTTTTGTTGTGGCAACAGAGAAGTTATTTCATCTACAACAGAACAAACAACATCATTTGAATAAGTTTTATCAAGATTATTAATATTAATAACAACAGCTTGTGATACAGGTCGCTCTCGCTGTCCCAAGGTTGAAATATTAATGTGTTTTTTAAAAGACTTTAATTGTAATTGTTTTACCAACTCAGTGGTGATAAAAGAAGTTTGACTTCCACTGTCAAGAATCCCACGGACGGTCAAATAAGTTCCATCCTTACAATATATCTGTAATTTAACTGTAGGCAACAGAACCATGCCGGTATCACAATGGCTGTCCATAGCAGAATGTAGATTAATGGGATCGGGATTCACTTCTTCTTCTGCATAATGCAGAAGAGTGTTGTGGTTTTTACAGTTGCATGATGCACACTTCAACCTATATTTACACTTAGCATTTTTATGCTTATTTAAACATATACAACAAAAGTCATTTTGTGTAATAAATTTTTTGCGATCATCAACAGAACACAATTTAAATTCTGGGCAATTATACAATCTATGCGAGCCTTTTTTACAAAATAAACAATCAATATTTGTTTTACTGTTATTAATAGATGTGCAGTTATTTAAAAATGCCTTCGTATCTTTAATAGGCTTCACATAAAATTTTGACACTAAAGGTAGCGAATGTTTTTGACTTTCTTCAAAGCTAGAAGCCCTAGACTCGAGAAATAACAAAAGATCTGATACCTTTGGCAATGTTGACTTAGGCCTGTCCATAGAGAATGACCGAGTACTGTATGGATCTAACTTCCTCAACAGCACTGGTAGCAGAAGCATGTCCCAGCTGTCTACAGGTTGATTCATGTTCTTGAGGGCTCCTAAGTGTTGACGCACGTGTGAAACAAGGCTGCGTAGGTTAACTCCTGTTCCTTTTCCTACGTTTGGCAAGTCGAGGATAGCGTTCACATGGCTAGTAATTAGCACGCATGTGTTGTCATAGCGCTGCTTCAATAATGATAACGCTTCTTCATAAGACTCGTCAATTAGGGGCAATCCTTCTATCAACGCTTCTGCCTCCTTTTTGAGGTGATTCCGCAAGTGACATAATTTTTGAACTGGTTTCAGAGTTTTTTCGTTTCCAATCACAGCGTGAAACAAATCAATAAATGGTTTATACTTGGTTATATCTTCGCCAGTGAAGGTTGAGATGTCTAAATACGGTAACTTGCTGTTCACTTGTTGCGCCACGATGACAGTCTCTGTGTTGATAGGCCCCTCGGCAACCAAAGAATTCACCTTTGTGAAAAGGTTATAATAACGATCCTCAAGTTCATTTATTTGTAAATCTTCCTCTGATTCATTTTGTTGTAATAGGTACAATCGAAGGCAGGTCTCCTTGTATTCAGCAAGAGTTTTTTCGAGGGCACTAAATCTTGCCTTAATTGTGGCTACGCCGATAGCCGTTGTAACATCTTTGTTTTCATCGAAGTATTTTTCAAAGCGCGTAAATGCGCCTTTGCATTGGCCAATGGTGGCTTTTAGTTGTTTCTCTGTGGCCATTTTTATTTTCTATACGAAGAGACCGCGTTGAGAATGAGCGAGGTCACTTAAACACAGTTCTGTATTAATTTTCTTCTTGTTTACATTAACGCTCACCATTAAAAAATGTTTGACGTCTTGAATTGAAATCTGTCAAATTACAAATATGGCGGCGTTGCTCTTGGCCAATCAGCACTGTGATACCAACGCACCGGATATGCGCCTATACGCAGGCAACCCGGCCGAAACAAAACGTCTTCGTAGGTAGGTACACAAAATACCGCCGTGTTCCAATTCCAATGGTGGAAATCAAAATGTGTAAATGTTTAATCCAACACTAAATAAATGCGTTATGACACGGCACTTTGATCTAATCCGAAGATAATGCACCCGTATGGCACTGTATGAATGTTTAGTAATATTTGCTGTATGTCCAAAAAACACTCAACGCGAACACGCGTTTGCAGAAACTGCAAAGTTCAAACTCGCGTTAAAAAGTGCAGCGGCACTGGTAACTGCAACGTTGTTTACCCGAAGGACCACTTGTTTAGCCACGGGGAAGTTCTTCGGGGAAGAATTAAACACTTTTTACTTATTTTTGATTTAATTAACACCTTGGCTGTACAGTTCGGTTCAATGGCGGAGGCCAAGAGAGGGAAGCGAACAATGTTGCTACACATAAAAAATAAAGGAGCATACTATGTTGCTACACACAAAAATAGAAATAAAATAACGTCAGGATACATTTTTGTTTGTTCCAAACAATATGTTTCGGCATGTCTGCAATGCGCACACCATAAGGCACCATCGGGACAAAAAGAGGGTTTCTTACACCCGATTCCTAAAATAGAGATGCCATTTCACACATTGCATGCGGATCATCTCGGTCCGTTCGTTCGCTCTAAGAAAGGAAACGTATACCTTTTAGTCATTGTCGATGCATTTACCAAATTCGTTAACATACGCGCTGTTAAGGATACTAAAACTTCATCTGCAATAAAAGTATTTAAAGAGTACTTTAGTTATTTCGGCACCCCGTCGAGGCTGATAACAGACAGGGGTTCGTGTTTTACAAGTGCGAAATTTAAAGAGTTCACGGAAAAACTTAATATAAAACATATCCTTAATGCAGTCGCAACACCTAGAGCGAACGGACGGGTCGAGCGATTTAATCGCACTGTATTGGACGCTCTAAGTACTAAATGTCATGGCAAAAGCGAAAATACATGGGACGAGTACGTTGGTGATATCCAGTTAGGTATTAACACGACTGTAAATAAAACAACGGGGAAAAGTCCCTCCGAGTTACTATTTGGGTGCAAATTAGTCACTACATCTGAAAATATGTTAGGTGATGTAATAACTGAAACTTCTCAGTTGGTAAGTGGGAGTGATTTGATGCAGCTGAGGTCCAATGCTAAAGCTAATATAGATAAGGAACAAGAAAAGACCAAGAGAAGATTTGACAGTAATAGAAAATGTGCAAAGTCTTATGACATAGGGGATCTTGTTAGGGTAGAAAGAACAGTTATAGATAAAGATCATTTAGGAAAATCTAAAAAGCTTGTACCAAAGTTTCAAGGCCCGTACCGAATTGTAAAGGTTCTTCCAAACGATCGATTTTTAGTGGAAGACACACCACTTACTAGGAAAGGAAATAAAAAGTATGAAAATGTAATTGCAATTGACAAAGTTCAGCCGTGGCTCAATTTTAATGACTATTCCACTGAGGCCAGTGAAGGCGACAATGAATGTAGCGATAGTGATTATAAAGTCGATAAGAGAAAATGAGTTTAAGATTGATTAGATAATTACCTTTGTAGTTGAAATATTTTAAAATAATAGTAAGAGAATTCTGCAACAAGCGATCAGTGCAGAATTGACTAGCGTTGATAAGTAATTCAATGTTGCATAGATGATCGTAGATTGTTGTTAAAGACTTGATAATTGATATTGATTGTGAATTGAAAATTATGAGATGATATAACTAAGTGATACAACTAAACTGCAAGTGATCAGTGCAGATAAAGAATGGAACTATTGTTTCGCACAGATGATCATAGATTGTAGATTTATAATAGAGTAGAAAATCATTTCTTTATTTTATTGTGTATGTACTAATGTAATTATTTTTATGTTTTGTTTTGAAAATTGAATAGTAACCTTAAAATTAAATTAATGTGAACACAAGTTACGAGCAATCAGTGCAGAGATGAATGGTACCAAGTAATTGATATCGCACAGATGATTGCAGATTGTGACAGATTGTGCAAGATTTTATATGAGCATAAGTTACGAGCAGTCAGTGCAGAAAATGAATGATATCAAGGATTGGATAGTACCGCACAGATGATTGCAGATCGTGACAGATTGTGCAGGATAGTTAATTTTTGTAATATTTAGTTAGACATGAATGAAATGATAATGTATTTTTTTTTCTTTCTCTTTTTCAATTTATTTTGCTGAAGTATTAATTTGTTGTTTGTAAAATAAATTTGTGAGAGGACTCACTCTGTATAGGATGGCCGAGTTGTAAGATTAACACTATTAAATAACATTTAGAATGTAACGATTGGATATAGTGACGAGTATCTGTCAACGATCACATTTCGGAGCTAATACCGTACTAGCGATTTATGGCTTTATGGCTTTATTCCTTGGTCTTGAGGTAGTGACGTTGTTGACAGATACACGTTACACTTCTCTTACCTTCGAACTGTTGAACGGAACGGACATCTTGAGCAGCGTGTAAATTATTCTTAAATAAAATCCGAAGATATCACTGCAATCGTCGTTTCATTTCTGAGTTTGGGACCTAGTCTTTTACAAGTAACAGACTTAATGTATACTCAAGCTATAAATCCACCTGCAACAACTGTGGTTCTGACCGACTATCCGTCATAACTCTGGGAACGACACCCACTATGAATGGGCCGGTCGGCTTAGGACATGCATGGCTATCGGCCCTATGTTATAAATAGACATTGTCAAAAAATATATACAACGTGCAACAAAAAGGTGTGGACAAAAAGAAAAGATCCAAAGTGTGTCCGATTTAGACTTTGTATGTGTGTTGTTACTAAGACATAATTATTAACTTTAATTTGTCATGCAATTGTAAATATTTATATTTGTGAAGTTATGCGCTTCAGGCTCGCATAGGCAAGCAGCAGTGATCATAAATGTTACACAGAGGTTACTAAACCACAAGGGCTGAGACTTGTTTATTTGATGTGACGTCACAATAGAAATATTTAATTGAAAATTGCCTAACAAATTAAAGTTAAGAGGAAACAATCAACGTTTCGTAGTCCCCTGATTCCTCCTCCAAAACTGGACCGATTTAATTAATTTTTTCATTAAAAATTAAAAAAAAGCTTTGGCTGTGTCCCTATGTTTTACTTTTTTTATATGATCTCGTCAAAAATGTTTGCTGGATGTCTGAACACAGCAAAAATCTGGCCAATTTTTAAGGTTTTTAAAGATTTATATCTTTTTTAATCTATGAAAAAAAGAAAAATATATGGACACAGCCAAAGCCTTCCTTTAATTTTGAATGAAAAAAGTAATTAAATCGGTTCAGTTTTGGAGGAGGAAACAGGGGACTACGAAACGTTGATTTTTTCTACTTTTCATATAATCAGTCGACCTTAGTGTTTCCTCTTAATAATCATGACTTAGTAACTCTGCATACAAGATCTAGATCGGATACACTGTGGGTCTTTTCATTTTAACCACACCTTTCTGTTACAAGGAGCTCGATGGCGCAGTGGTTAACGCGCCCGGTCTGCGACTGCTAAGGTTAAGCAACTTTCGCAAAGGCCGGTCATCGAATGAGTGACCAAAAAATGTATCATCTCGAGCTCCTCCGTGCTTCGGAAGGTACGTTAAGCCGTTGGTCCCAGCTGCATTAGCAGTCGTTAATTTTTCGGTGACGAAAACTGAGTCGAGCACTGGGCTTAAAGTGTTGAACACTGGCGCCATTACCCTGCCTAGTAGGTATAATGTTTGTAGCAGATTTTCCAATCCTCGGATAAAACTTATCAGTCAAATATCGTATTATCCAGTCATATTGAAAATAAGTTAACAATTTCTGCTTTTTCTTATGTTAAAAAGTGATACTTATTCGTTATATGAAATTTTATTTGATAGAAAACTCGCCTAAGCCTAACAATTTAATGTTATGTGTCCGTTTTTATTTGGTAATTGTTTAAATATGCCGGACATGTGTGCAATGTATTTCGTCACTCTTTAAAAATTCAAAATTCAAATTTTTTTATTCCATGTACTTCTACAAGTGTTTTTTGAACGTCAATTCAAAGCCATGACTTCGTAAACCCTACGGTGGAGACCTTGTACCGAGAAGAAGCCGCAAAAAACTCGGCAAGGGCTGTTTCTTTCTTCGGAAGTGTTACAATACAAGTAAATTTAAAAAAAAACACTAATTATATCTCATTCATAACATGAATTTGCACTATTGTGTATGTACAAACTATATCCATACATTTAATTGTCATTAACATAACTTCCACTTTATTCATTAGAGACTTTTTGACAGTGCTTTATATTTATGCAAGGGCATTTCATCAACATTTTGACTAGTAGGTAGAGCATATTATATTTACTTGACACTCTAAGTATTATTATTACAGAGTTTATAAAAAATATAGATATAAAATTGGTAAAATTGGTGAGATTTACCAAAAATTTAATAACTAGATATTCCGACTCATTGATTTTGCCTTTCCGTTATTCGTACTTTGTGTTTAAAACCCTAAACATTTTAGCCGGCCCATAGATTTCGCTTTCAATACATTGGCTATACAACTGCGTTAGAACTGTCTACCAAACAATGGCACGGTACCAATTAATTAAAAGCAGGCGCCATTCCCCAGCTATCAGTGGCTGCTGCCGCTGATGTATTATTTCACGAGACAATTAGTTAGTTCGTAACATACGCAATTTGTTTTAATTCAAAGCAGCGACTATTGAGACTTGCACTACGTACGTTAACTGCTTCGTGAAATCGTAGAGAAAAACTGAAAGACGTAGACTGACTGATAACTGGCTAAGTACTGTGGTAACTTTATGAATAATAACGCCATATTATTATATTATTGAGTTATCTCAAGTTGTGTATTTTTTAACATAGAAAAGGCAGAAATTGTTAACTTATTTTCAAGAAACGAATTACAATACAGCCTTCGCTAGCTGTCACAAAGTCAATAATCCTCATCTTCACTTGTTCTTTTTTCTTTCTTTTTTCCTAAGCTTCTACGTTTAAATTCAGGTCACGTCGTCGTGTGCCACAGAGCTACCCGTAGCGAGGAGCCCCGATTACTACAGTACGTAGGGGTATTCATAAAATATTAAGCATTTTTTATGCGAAAGAATCACAATTCGGATAATTGAGATTTGTTCGCAAAAAAGGTTAAAAAGTTTACCACGACTGAGGGTGCGTGTTCAAATTCCGCTCGTGAAAGCTTCAAATCATTGCGGTTCTGCTAATTATTTTATGTAAGTTACTGGAAATATTAATTTTAATAATCTTTGATGGTTAATCCTTTTTAGTATATAATAGTTTTACTGTGAAGCAATAACTTTAGGTTTGATCTGAGATACAATGCATTCGGCAGCATTCTCCTTTCTTCTTATCTTTTCAGTCCTTATCCGTCCTTTGATTAATGTTAAATGTTATAATTGTGTTTTTAATCCAAAATGTCCTTTAAAAATTCCTAAATATATATAACGTTACTACGTAAATGTATCCTCCCTTCGCATAGCATCGTAATCTCTTCTACTTAAATCTATCCTGAACCTTGCACAATGTCGGTCATGAGCAGAAATGTGGTCATTCAATCACTCTCCCTCATAAAACTGTAAAAGCACTTCCAGCTTACCATTTCACAACAGAACAGGGAAAACTCAGCGTCGCTCGCCCTGAATATCGTAAAAGTGTACAATAAAGACAGTAACCCGGTCGAGTGCATAACACTAAATAATAATTGCACACGATATTTTGCCCATTAACATAAACATGTGTCGCAGTCTGGCCGGACAATATTATAGACGATGGACGGTATAGATAGTGCGCTTGCCACTCCGTCCTTTCTAAGGTTCCTGATGTAGACCAGAAAAGTGGTTGAAATTGTCATTCTGAAATATTTACTATTTATTATCTCCACCGGTCGTTGTGGAGATCCTTGGGGAGGCCTTTGTCCAGCAGTGGACGTCTTCTGGCTGAGATGATGATGATGAGGAAGGAAACTGATAACACATAGGTGGTGCTTTATTATAGTGACGCAACAGTAAGACATTTAAATTATTATTTTTTAAACTCTTATTTCTTATTGTCTCGTGGCTGCGTAAATTTTATTCTATCTTCTTTTATGGTGTCCTTATAGTTATCTCAATCACCAATAAAAAGTGTTTTCGGACGTTTTTGCTAACCTTTTAAAGAATAGTAAAAGATGTGAGATGCGAAATTTAAATCATCGGGGCGCAGATGTTTTGAATAAAATAGAATAGAATATAATATTTTATTTGCTAAGAATATGGTTGGTATTACAATAAGTCGGTCATATTTTTATAGTTTCATTATATGTAGGTACATAATTTAAAATAATTTAAAACAAAATTGTGTTTTAGTTATCCGATTCTTACATTAAAATCATGTGTGTATCACTAAAAACGTAGAACAATTATTCTGTGTTGAAGTTTCATACATTGAAGTTTTCACAAGTCCTGTCTACGCATCCTTAGCTCTGCCCCGGGTTCTCAGCCGTAAAGGGAGCCACGATAGATTAGGTTTGAGGCGTGAAATGCGGTTATAATTCGGTGCTATCTCTCGTCAGACAGTCAGTAATTAACGGCGGCGGTAAGTGACCGGCTGGCCGATGATTGCGAAACTGTTACTATTGTTAATTGTCCGAATCGCGTATCTCCTTTGTTCGATAGCCCTGAAATGTAAGTTTGATTTGCAATGTCTGGAATCGAAACATTCCGTAGTTTGTTTATTGTAGAATATAATGTTAGTGCGTAGGTAAAATGTGTTGCGAAAATTACTAGTCTAGGAAACTTAACAGCCTATTTGCTACTATAATGTTTAGAAAACTTATGAAAAAACAAAAGCAGAATTTAAAAAAATGGTAAATAATGTTTACGCAGCAAAGTAACATGGTTAGGTATTTATTTATAGGTATCATTGTTTTATTTATCAGTAATCATTAACACTACGAAGAGATCTCTTCCAAAAAGATCTAGTTACAACCTACATATGTTAAACCTACCACCTACTCTTTCTCTATGCTGGTAACATTTAAAGTGCAAACATGAATTGTAGCTTTCGTATTTGAAATCTCCTATACAAGATAAATTACCGTGATTGATTTTAAAGTCAATAAGATAATTCCTAAGTCACGAGCTAACTCATAACTCATCCAGAATCGGGCACCGCAATCGTTCTCCAATTTTAATCTGCATCCCGATAGTGTGCAATAAACGACCAATTCGTACTTTCATTGCCAATTTGCGGATCGTTAACAGCAATCTTAATTGCTCCATGAAATTCGCATAAAGGTCCCACTAAATTGGTAGCTTTAGTTCCCCGCATTCTTGAGATGAGAAACGTCCTAGCGTTTGTTTTGCTTGCCAATTATGTTTGGCGGACTGGTGGATATCTCGTCGGCGCTGGATGTGAGTCTCTTATAATTAAACCAACAAATAACAGCAATGGCCGATTCCAAGATACCGAAACGTTAGTAGCATCGATGATAGTGATAGGGGGCTATTGATGCTTTTATATGGGAATGATTGGGTATGCAGGTTTACAGATAAAGCTAATTGAGTATAGAAACTGCAGATCCGTGGGACCTTTGGTTTCAGGCAATCTATCGGCTGAGAGCTTTAGGGAAGTTGTCATAGCATTTCGGTTGAAGCTGGGCAGTGTACGCTTATCGATCGCTTTGAATGTCAACAATCTGCGAGTATGTCGGCATTCGTAGCCAAGAGGATCGTCGGTAATATTGGTGTGATTCAGTCAGCAATCAGTTTCCCATGAGTCGGAAAAAAGTTATGGAAAAGTTATCCATGACCATGATATGCTTTTGTATTTAGTGTTTTATTTTTAATTTATTCTTGTGCCTGGCGATTTGTTGGCATTAATATTGGTCAACATTAGGTACATAATATAATTATTATTTCAGTCTTTAACAGACTATTAATGTCTTGCAGCTGGGTTTTCCACAAGAACAATATCAGTAACACGGTTATATCTCAATTGGATAAAAATTAAAATTTTTAAGTATGCCTACTATGATAATTACAAATTTTGATTGTATTTGTATTAGATTTTTGGTTTTTGTGAGAGTCAATAAATGTTTTTTCTTTCTTTCTTTCTTATTAAGTACAAACTCTAACTTGAGTGTTCCATGTTTCATGTATTTTCTACAAAAGCACTAAAGTGAAGCAAAACAGCCTATTAATATTTTGAGCCAAACTGATTACATACAGTAAGGCACCGTGGGTAGTTGCTTCAACATGATATGCTAAGCCATTACTCCTAAGATCAAAGATTATGCTAATGAGATGATATTCTATGCCATTTGTAATGTGACTGCCTTCCGTTTAACCTATCTACCGCAGTAGACAAACACAGAATACGTTGGAGAATATTGCACCAACATTTACTTGTCTTTGAAAATAGGGCTGACGGAGACTCGATGATTATCATCAGGTCATTTTCTGTCCCCACGCTTTGGGGCACGAGACTTCCTTATGGATGGAATCACCACAGGGTGAACGGGCTATAAACCACCACGCGGGCCCAGTGTGGTGCGGTGGTCCCGATTGCTATAGCAACGGGTTTACGTGCTTCCCGAAGGGCGAAGGAGCTCGACATAATAGACACATTTTTGGTCACCTACCCGAAGTCTACTAGACCACAGAGACGGTTAAAAAATACTTATTAATAAAGTATATTTGGTGCGTTGCTTTGGGTTGCTAATAGTTTATCTTTTGTTAAATATATTGTATGCTTTTTTTTAACTTTTTTTAACTTTTTTTCGTGTGTAATAATTGTGTAAATTTTTCTTTTAGAAAAATGTTTTTAACCTAAAAAAGGACACTTTCTTATATTTTTTACAAACATTTAATGAAGTACTGTTTCAGGAAACAGAGTCTCGGAGTCGCCCCAAGATTTACTGTTGTCGTTGCTCATTATCGGCCGTTAAATTAGATTGATACGTCGTTATGCTAATGGAAGCCATTATTTTCATTGTGATCTGGATGTCAACGCTCACTTCGAAAATTTACGCGAACGCAGGCCCTGAGACGGCCAACACGGTCGTCTCATGATTAATTTGTAACTTGTATACCGTCATTGCGTGCGTTCTATTTTACGTAAAGTGAGCTGTCATCATCTTTCAGTTTTGCAGTATGGTGTAAAGACTGGGATTTAATAACCTGTTTGACGGAATCCAAAGCGGGAGTTAAATTCAGACCACTTCTCTATCAAAATTTGGATATTCTCTAATTTTAATATCTTTCGAAAACACAAATGTTGAAAAAATTTCCACGAGCAGGATTTGAACCTGCACCCTTCTGACATTCCGGGTCAGGTGCTCTTCCAATTGAGCTATCGTGGTTCTAACCAGCCCGCCGAAATTATTCAACACTTTTTACTTTGTAAGCCAAAGGCGCCCCCATTCAATGTCAACAACTACCGTCATTAACATCCGATCATAATATTTTTACAAATATTAAAGATCAGTTAAGAAATAAGCAAGCTATTTTATAAAATGTTCAAAATGATTTTTAAAGCAAATTTTGTTGCGAACAAATTACAAAAACACAAATGTTGAAAAAATTTTTCGCAACAAAATTTGCTTTAAAAATCATTTTGGTAATAATTTAGTAATCAAACTTCAGCTGGTATAAAATAGATTTTTTTGAGTGAGTTACATTGATGTGTGTTTGTTTTTGAACACTTCAGTGGCCAAAAGGAATCGCAATTGACCCGATATCCGGAACTCTCGGGCTTCAATTCTCATATCGGGCAAAGTGTGTTTCTGGTTTATCAAGGCCTAGCCCGGGTTTGTTATCACCGGCCCGCAATGGGCAAGCTTTTTAATTAAGCCATACCCATCAATTGTAGCAACGTCCTGATTTCAAAGACTGATAGTAGGCCTTTGCGCAGTTGCGGGACAGTTGAAAGGTTTCAATGTCATTCGTTTCTTTCAGTGAACGTTCGCTTCGCGCAAATGCTGTATACCGACAGCAAGTACCAAGTCCTGCGTGAGGAGATGGTGAAAGCCAACACCAGGAACCTGGTGTACCACTGCCGGGCCGACAAGAGCGACTGCGACGCTGCCCTGGCCAAGATGCGATACAAGGCCAGTAAGCACTTCTACGCGCTGTCCAAGGCTGTGGTAGACTACGTGAAGAATAAGAGGCAGGCCCGGCCTACTGGATACGTTGGTGAGTCTTGAATCAAATCTATAAAACAAATGTAGTGTTAATATTTAGTATGAGTACTTAGGTTGTTTACATCTAAATAAACTATGACCAGGATGGTAAGAATTGTTATACTCGTACTGTCCTGACTGATAATGACTAAGAATAACTGGGCTTACACGGGCTGCTTATATTTTAATTCGATTTTTAACAAATTAATAATTGTTCTGTTAATGCACTTGAATAATTATGAACACAAAAATGTCTAACTATCATTTGGGTAGTGTGAGTAGCAGTGTTTATTTTATTTCTATTCTTTAGTTTTAGTCTGGGCATCTTCGGAAGACCAGCGTCGTGGCATTACTAAAGTGCTATGACACATGCTGAAAAAATGCCTTTTCAGTATCATATACCATGTAGGAATGTTTTATTTGTATGAATGTTATTTTGTGATATTGAATAAATGTTTTTCTATTTCTATTTAGCAATAATACTTGTGTTAGATAAGGGTTCACGTCAATAGCCTCCTTGGCCAAAATGACGCCATTTATCGGATCTATTACGCGAAAAAAGTATTTTTCTTTTTTGAGGGTCATTATTCTTTTACCGTCTAAGCTGTTCGTCTCTGGAATTCGCTTCCAGTTGCGATCAGGCGTGCGAAATCCATTCACATATTTAAAGAGCTCGTGAAATTCTACCTTTCCAATTAACCCTGTCCTGCTGAAAAACTGCCATATCCGCTACTTTCCTACCTGAGACTACTATTATGTTTAAGTAGGTTTATTTATATATAATTATGGTATTTATATATTTATCGTTATTATCATTATATATTTATTAGTATTCCTTTATTTATTTTTTCTCATATAAATTTACCTTTTTAAATATTTTCTAAAAACAAACTAAGTAAAACATTTAAAAATATAAAAAAATAGGGGTCCGCCGGCATCGGGACCAGGGTCCAAGCTACCGGTGGTTATTTTGCTTCATTTATAAAATACAGATTATTCTAGTACGTTTTAATAGTTTCACCTCTGATCTTACAGTTTATTAGCTCTTTCCATCCGACTAGTTGTCTGGAAGCGATTTGCTCGAAAGCGATAAGACCGCCAAATTGTAACTTTGTAATTTTTTTTTATATTTATGTTCTATAGTGTTGCAATAAAAGTATTATCTTTCTATCTAAAGGACATTGACCTAAGGTGCACTAGTGTTCAACAGAAACCAGTGATCAACATTTTTGTCCTGATTTTTTAGCAACAATTAAATTTCTTGCTGTCATCCTGTAATCATCATCATCATCATCATCATCAGCTCATTTTATGTCCCCACTGCTGGGGCACGAGCCTTCCCTATAGACGGATAGGGAGTACGGGCCATAAACCACCACACGGGCCCAGTGCGGATTGGTGGTTATTAACGACTGCTAATGCAGCCGGGACCATCCGCTTTACGTGCCTTCCGAAGCACGGTAGAGCTCGAGATGATAAATTTTTGGTCACCCCATCCGATGACCGGCCTTTGCGAAAGTTGCTTAACCTCAGCACTGGCAGACCGGGCGCGTTAACCACTGCGCCATCAAGCTCATCCACGTAATATTTCAATGGAAATCTATGTTACATTTTGGCTTCGAAAACTCTGTCGAAAACTGAGCTTAAAGTGTCGGACATTGGTAATATTAGCCTACAATTTATCGCAATCAAACCAACCCTTATTACGATTATGATGATGGTGCTGAACGTCTTGTCCTCAGGCACCGCCACCTTCTGCCAGGACAACATCTGCGTGCCAGACACCGACCCGCCCATCGTGTTCGGAGGCTGCTTCTCGCTGGTCTCCTGCGGCGGCAACCTGACCTGGCACCTGGACCCTGTCATCTACAGGAAGAAGAAGACCAGATTCTTCTAGCACCCCCTTATAGGTTTTGCAATAAAATTTACAGCAGCAAATTGTTTTTCGTTAGCGCGTTATTTTGTTATGATGATGATGATAAGTTGTTCTATCAGTTATATGTGGCACAGTTCCTCGTTAGTAAGGATTCCGATCAAATATATTAAACCTGCTAGTTAAAGGCACCCCCAAGGACCTCCACAACGATCGGTTTTGTGCTTTTTTTGGACGTCTGGTGACTGAGATGATGACGATGATGATGATATTAAACCTTCCACTCTCTGTCTTATTGTGGTAAACAGAGAAATAATAGCATAGTAATTCTCTGGTTAAAATAAATAATTATCATATATGAGTTTCCTTATACTTAAATAAGACAGACCGAACAGACAATTATTCTAAAATAAATATGATTTTGCTTCTGACAAAAGCCACAGAGTCAAAACCTTTAGGTTCCTGTTGCAGAGAATGGTGTTGTAATTGAAAAGCTATGCCCTACACTAGGGTTCGGCAAACATTTCAGCTCAAAGAGCCAAATACGACAAAAAAGACCACAATAATTAATGAAGAGCCACAACTTTTCATTCTGTTTAAATACTTCTTTTTTAATAAGTCTTCTTCGGTTATAGTCTACGCGCGGTTCTGTGTCTTTTCAATATAGAATAAAAATTAGATTATTTTACAAAATTAAAAGAGCCGCAATTACTTTTTATGGAGCCGGTTTGCAAGCCGTGGTTTAAACCGTTATTCTGCATCTAGTTATTTTCCTGAAACGGATCTGAAAACTTATTTTTTTAATTTTCGGAAACGTTCCGATTTAAGTAATATAATTTTTTACCGTAACTCAATAAGCAACACCAATCGTGAAGAGAACATACTAAATCCATTTTATAACTGTAATAAAGATCTAATAAACGTAATCAACATCTTTTACGTTTAATCAATGCAGCTACACAAAAACGGCGTTAACGATTCCCGTTCTCCAAACAAAACTAATTAATAATGTTTCCTCCGACATAAAACGAGATATAAAACACTAATAAATATTCCTGCAGTATTATAGCCGGAATAAACCTTATTGGTTGTATAAACATTGCTATATAGCATTGAAATTAGCAAAGAGCGTGATTAGCCGACTGTAATCTCCAGCTGGGGTTCACGACTAACGTAATACGAAATAAAAAGAGTTTTAATACCACCTGTTTCATTGTACGGACAACAATGCTTCTTTGGTATTGTTACCCTTATCAAGATAATACGAATAAATACAAAAGCGAACGTTTAAAAGTGCGCACAGTTGCCCGCGGCGCAAAGATGTTACGATGCTTTCGAAAAAAATAACTAACATGATTCCGTGGGCTTTAGTCGTACTACTGCAAATAAACGGGCTTTGGGCGGAGATAAGGGACAGTGTGGTGGCTAATAAGTGAGTTGTTTTCAATGTTAAAGGGAGGAGCACACCAAATGCAGTTGCAGTCCGTGCGTAGTGCAGACGCAGTTGTGAGGAATAGTAAGCGCCACCGCAGACATGCTACTTTTAGCATCGGCGATCAGCGATTTTGCGACTGTATCGATGCTGAATCACGTTTTGGCGACTCTCTGCGTTCGATCGCAGTAAAATCGTGAGATTCTTATCAATGCAGCATCGCGATTTCGCGACTTCATGCGTTCGGTTCGGACGCGGTATCGGAATCGCGCGTTTTAGCGACTGCTCCGATGCTGGATCGGCAACTCGATGCAAATCGGTGCGACCAGGCATCCGAATGTGTGCGGAGTGTAACGTTCAGAAGCTGTGTCGAGCTTCCGAAAAGCGACTCAGTCGCCGCGTTTGGTGTTTTTAAGTCTGCGGTGTGAAATGTGTGGTCGCTGCATTCAGCTTCTAAAAAGCGGCTGAATCGCCGATCGCCGATGCTAAAAGTAGCATGTCTGCGGTGGTCCTAAGTATGAAAATCTATTAAAGACGCAACATCACATACAGTCCGGGTGCAGTGCATTTGTTGTCCGGTTCGAGTGCATTGCTATGTCCCCACTGCTGAGGCACGAGCCTGCCTTACGGATGGATAGGGAGAACGGGTCAAAATCACCACGTGGGCTCAGTACGGATTGGTTGTTAAAGACTGCTTATGCTGCAGCGGCTGCGGCGTTGACTTACGTGCCTTCTGAAGCACGGAGGAGCTCGAGGTGATACATATTTGATCACCCATACAATGACCAGCCATTGTGAAAGTTACTTAACAATCACAGACCAGGCGCGTTAAGCATTGCGCTATCGAGCTGTACGTACGACAATTGTCATAACCATTGTTTTATCTGTTGGAAAGTGAATCTGCTAAATTATTTTGAGCTCCAGTTCTTCAGTTCTCCAGTTGACAGTGTCGTGGGTGAGAGAAATCTCATATGAGACAGCTGTCTATAACCAAACTAAAATCGAACCATAGGCTAATGGTCTCCTGGCTTAACTGTTATCTTCATCAATTTCAGATTGTTCAAAGTGAAACCAGTCGGCAGCAACGCAGCCAAGAACTTCGTGCCGCTCACCGAGATCCCCCCGCCCCATTTGCCGCACGTGCACTCCGGACGACGTCACTTGGACGACTGCAGTCAAAAGCCAGAGCCGAGGGAGGTCTTCGGTGGCGGCAGGGTTGACATATTCGGGGAGTACTACGATGAGGGGGTCGCGAAAACTGTTGCCACCGTCATCATACCTGACCATATCGATCGTGAGTTGGTTTTCTTTTGTTCGATATAGTCTGCAATCAGCAAACAAGTTGAGGGTCTGATAGTGATCAGTCACCGCAGGCATGCTTGTAACTAACTAAAGCCTCGCTAAAGCCTTTGTTACTGTGCCTCTATGCTCAGTAATTTTACTGGATCTCATTCCGTTTAAAACAAAGATAATCATGACCTTCGCGAGTATAGTTCTAATGTCTATTTATTTATTATCATCATCATCATCAGCTCATTTATGTCCCCACTGCTAGGGCTTGAGCCTTCCCTATGGATGGATAGGGAGAACGGGCCATATTGTTAACGACTGCTAATGCAGCCGGGACCAACGGCTTAACGTGCCTTCCGAAGCACGGAGGAGCTCGAGATGATAAATTTTTGACCACCCATCCGATGACCGGCCTTTGAGAAAGTTGCTTAACCTCAGCACTCGCAGACCGGGCGCGTTAACTACTGCGCCATCGAGCTCCTCTATTATTCTTATAATAATTTATTATACATATACTAAATTATGTAATCTATTTGCGGGTTCTGACAATACGGCATGTGCTTGGTCCTGTCCTTGGCCTTTTTATATGACAAAAAACTGTAACGAACACGAGCACACTAAAACAATTAACGTTTCACCAGACATAACGACTTGGCTTTACACCTTTGCAACGTGTGCCAATAAGTACCATCACCAGCTTCCCCCGTATCATATATTCATCAACATATATCTATTTCCAGACAGATTCTTCGAGGTGACGACCCAAGTGCCGTACCTGACAGTCGGCCCCATCGACGCTCTAGGATACCATCCGAGCACTATGAAGAGTGAGCACCCGGCCGAGTGCGAGAAGATATACCAAGACCACCTCGCCGAGCAGTACTCGGACGAAACCATAGACTACTCCGAGGAGTCGCTGGAGATGGCGCGGATGCCCCTGGGCCCCGTGGACCCGATACTGCCCTCAGTAGAAGCCGGCTTCGAGGAAATGTACAAGGACTTCGAGAAATGAACATGAACGAGTTTCTACTTTTGTACTTTGATAATCGCCTCAATAAACTAGATAGCTAATTTAGGTTATTCAAATTTTTGTTTACACTTCCATACTCAGCATCAGCCTATCGTAGTCCACTGCTGGACGTATGTCTCTACCATGGCGCGCCATTGAGGCCAATTCTCGATTCTCCCCATCCATTTCTGCCAGCTGCTCTTCGCTGATCGTCGCTCCATCTGGTTAGGAGGTGTTTTCTACCACATTTGCTCGGTAGCGGTCTCCTCTCCAGAACTAACCTACCCCAACGGTTACCGGTTCTACGGTAGATGTGAAGCCGATTGCCACTTTAGCTTGATTATGATATGAGCTACGGTCATTTTGGTTCTCTGAAGAATAACTCGTTTCAGATTGGAAACATCAGAGAAACGCCAAGCCTTGCTCTTTTAATAGCCCGCTGAACGACCTTCGTAATGTTTAAACGATTTATATCGAATATAAGGAGCACATTTCATAAAAGGCTGCTAGTCTGCTACAGATAGAATTCAAACCCACGACTTTTAACAATCCGGGCGATTGCCAGCATTACTCTTCATACTTCAATTGCCGTAATTACGTTATCTCGTAAGGCAATATATCTAGACAACTAACTATATACATCTAAGTACAAAACCTTCTATATACTCGTTAATACAAAGTTTTTGACAAAGGGACATGGTCTCTTAAATAAGGTATTAGTTAAGAATAATATATACTTATCAGGTTTATCTGTGTGTGTTCAAGTGGATTTAAGAATAGTTTAGATTTACAATTGGACCCGGTAGGTGGCGCTGCTATAGGGGTCCATCATGGGATACGGGTGTTCTTAAGCGGACCAATGATTTGTTTGTTTTGTTGTCATGGAAACTGTCAAAGCGATACAAAGTCCGCCGGTCAGCTAGTATAATATAAAAACTTTACCGAAACCCTTAAAACAATATCTTATCTAGACACGCGGTGGCGTGCCAAGCCAAGTTTAACAGGACTAACAGAACTGGTGAGCAGCACCCCCTCATTACTCAAAAACTATTTTACATAAACATGTAAAATTTGAAAAACACAAATGTTGAAAAAATTTCCACGAGCAGGATTTGAACCTGCACCCTTCTGACATTCCGGGTCAGGTGCTCTTCCATTTCCAGGTGTAATTTGTTCGCAACAAAATTTGCAACAAAATAAAAATTATTTGAACATAAAATTTGGCTCATATATTGAGACTTGGAAAATACATATGTGCTCCAAATTTCATAAACACGCCTCAAACGGTTATTTAAATATTAACGTCCAAAAATCGTTATTTTTATCACTTTGACTGACAGTTCAAATTTGGCATCCAGATAGGTAGTTGGGCGAATACAAAGAAATAAATCAGAAACTAGTAAATTTTTATCAATTTATTATATTTTTCAGTCAATCGATTCTATTAGGAAGACTTTCGACGCCTGTAAAATTTATATATATAATATAAGAATCAGCAATCAAAATTGATGACAGCCGGTCTTTATGTGGATTTAAGGTCTTCACGTGGATATATAACGAGTGGAATACCACCCTTAATTTTTAAATCCAAACATCAATTTGAAAAAAGACAGTGTTAAAAAAATCCACGAGCGACATGCCGGGTCAGGTGCACTGCCAACTATGCTATCGTGGCTCAATCCATCTCGCCGAAATTAATCAACACTATCTACTTTTACTTTATAAGCCAAAGGGTCTAAAATGTCGACAACTACGTCATCAACATCCGATCTTAAGGCGCAGGGTAAGGCACACTAGCGCCGCTAATGGATTTAATTTGATAACTGCTAAACTGGATTTTTTTCAAATATTGCGGACCTTCCGACACTAGGCAAACATCTATTATTTAATAATTGTGCACTACTTTTAGGTTTGTTTTTGTATTCATTCGCTAACACCAACAGTGGCCATTGATTGTTAATAAATGCGATAGCCGGTTTTGTGAATAAACCACGCAACAAAAAGTAGTGCACAATTATTAAATAAATACTATGGATGCTTTTCTGTTGTCGGACGGTACGCAATGTATAAAAAAAGATCCGGTCCGTTAATAATTGTCAAATTATCAATTGGTGGCGCTAGTGTGCCTTACCCTTCGTCTTTATATAAGTCAGACCTTAGGCTTCAATATATTATCCTAAATTATAAGAAGAAATGATATTTTAAGTTGTTATAAATAAATTTCAGGACTGACTATTGAACTTGGCACCCATTTAAATCTCACTTATTTTGTCGTTGAAGTCAACGACCAAGGCATATGTCATAATATTGAACTTGGCTCTCATTTCACATTTATGTTTTTGATGGGTTTCCTTTACAGCTGAGCCTCCATGTAGCCTCCTATACCTTTACAGGCATCAGGATTTTGCTGAATCTAAAGGCTTACAACATCGTTCTGTTTCTAACAACTTTAAATAACTAAGTAGGGTAGTGGCACCACACCATCTAGTGCTTGTTGGGAACTAGAGATCGACACTTTTTTACTTTAGGTATTCATTAAAAATCTTAAAATGGGGTCAGCGATTGAATTTTGACTTAAACAACGATTGAATACAGACAACTTGCTTTCTAGTTTTGACGACTTTGACGACCTCCTTGGTCGAGTGGCTTGCACACCGGTTTTCATGGTGTCGCCATCTCTGAGATCCCGGGTTCGATCCCCGGTCGGATCAATTTAGAAATACCTGTTTTTCTATATTGTTTCGGGTCTGGGTGTTTCTTATGTATAATAAGTATGTATTTAAGTATATTATGTATGTTTATCCGTTGTCTAGTTAACCATATAACGAGTTTCTTAAGGAAGCTTTTCTTGGGGCTAGATAATTGGTGTGAGTGTGGGAAACATTTATTTATTTATTTATTTATTTAGTTGTCTTCTATGAAGATTATAAATAAAATTCTGTATAATTTTTTGGCGACAAGAACTATACTATACTTTTCTATCACTGCTGACTATGACTGCCGTAGTATAACGCGCAATGAACTAGAAATCCGTTCACCGCGTCGCAAAACGCTCGTACTCGTGGCAGAGGCCCTACGTACCGCCCGCCCCGCGTACCTACTACCGCAGGCGAGAACTCAGTTAAGCGGTCTAGCCATAGTCACAGATTAGGTAATAGTTACTTCGTCCATAGTGTCGATCACTACCTACCTACGGTACCATTTAAAGCTTTAAACTAAAGAGAAATAGTCCTTAAGAAAAGTTTTGAGGAAAATGGCGTGGAATCACATCGAAATTACTTTTTTAGTATTAATAATAAAATTAAAAGATATTTTTTGTATTAATAAAAGATCCGCCTCTGTGGTCTAGTGGTTAAGACCACCGGTTTAGACCCAGAGGTCCCGAGTTCGATTCCAATTTCGATGCCAAACCGAGTACACAAACATGTACATGTGTGTGTACTCGGTTTGGTTGCCCCAGTAATTGAGAATCCCAAATGAAGTGCGCTTCCACCATTGGCCTTATCATCACTTAACATCAGGTGAGATGAAGGCACTGTGCTTGACCGTAAGATATATTTTAAAAAATTGTATTTGCTAGTTTATAAATACTAGCTGACCCGGCGAACTTCGTACCGCATTTCTTTTTTTTTAATGTAGCCTATGTTACTCAGCGCTAATGTAGCATTCTAATGGTGAAAGAATTTTTTAAATCGGTCCAGTAGTTTTTGAGTTTATTCGTTGCAAACGTACATACATACAAAAACACAAAGCTTTCCTCTTTTTAATATTAGTATAGATCATACGCTTTCGTCACTGGTAATAAATGAAAAAACAGAGAAAGCAGAAGTAATTTAGCAGAAGCAGTCGATTGAATTTAAGGAATGAAATAACACACCTTTCAATATTAAGTATACTTATATATTTTAAATATTATATTAACAAACTTATAAATAGATATTTCTTCGGTAGTTTTATTATTACTTTTAGCCATAAAAATACACTAATAAGACTATGAAAGAAACATCTAAGCTAATTGAAAACTAAATAGTAAATAATATAGTCAGTCTAAATTGAATCTACCAAAAAGCTATATAACTTGATAATATTGTCGCTTTGTTTTAACATTTCTTTAAAAAACGGATAAAAAAATTCAGTACTAACTGTACAGGTATTTCAATGTTTTAGTTTTAGATGATAAAAATACTTGACAAAATTGTTTATCTTTTTGGCAAATTCAATTGGTACGGGCTTAACATAATAATAGCATATATTACAATTTATTCGTGATTTTTCTTAACATTACGACGACCATCGAGGTGAAAATTTCATTGCTATCATTTATTTTTTCATAATTCTGGTTAGACCTGCGAGCTGAGGAATTAATAGAAATTGCACAACTTCTGGACACGTAATATACTCTAAATAAATATGGACCCTCTACAGTGTGAAATTCATTGCTGTAAGGCGATTCACACACGATGACGGATTTCGTTGTGATGTGCGTCAATACGACGAAAGCACACGTAGAATCATACACGGTTGCCGCATTCACGAGTCAATGCATCAAGCATGCGGCAGCCGGACTGTCCTCCATCACAACGGGGAGGTTGTCATACGACTAAAGTGACCATACGACACTAGCCGACAGACATCAATGTCGATCAGGGTGCCTAGTGTGATTTCATTTAATACTCGATCACGTTAACGAAAATGAAAATTAGTATGGCATTGAAGCAGCGCCGCCTCGTTTTTGTAATCGTAATCGAATACGGATAAAAAACCAAAGCATCGGCACTCTGACAGACAAGTCACACTGTCGTACACACGCTTGCACAAATTGTCAAATTTCTTCAATAGACTTTGAACTGTACGTCTATGGCATATGGTTGAACATTTATTGAAGAAATTTGACAGTTTTAGATAGGTTGATGTGCAGGCGTCTGTATGTTACTGAAATGCCGCATTGGCGTAGCCGCATGCCGCTCCGTCATTCGTCATTGTGTGTGAACCGCCTTAACCAGAATGTCAGTGCGTCTACACCGGACCAGCGGCTTGTAAATTGAATTTGTTCGGCAACTTCACGTCTTTGTCTTTCTCATCAAATATCTCTTCTGTGTCGTCGTCATCAAAATCGTCCATGTCCAGAGGGTTCCTGGAATTATTCATCATTAAATCGTCATATAAAAGTTCCCCCTAATATTAACAGCCTAAAGTATGTGCTACAAGTCCATCTCAGACGTTTAATGCGAGAAATCATGCTACTGCCGTGAACCCATACCTAACACAAGCATTTTAGCAGAACTATAATTAATGTTAGTAAATAGCTCATTCATAATAATATTTAAAAGAAAATAATAGTTAAATTTAAAGCTTCTCATTTCTTTAACTTTGAATTTTTAACACTAATTGCGAATCTTCTTTAAACCCAAAATAGACTTACTTGTTCCAATCGATCTTGTGCCTCTTCCTGCAATTAAGCCAAAGATAAACATCCGTTAGTAACTAATTAAATTACATATTACTCAATTGCTTTCACCATTCGCAACGATGGCGGAATCGATAACCAACAGATTGTCGTATTAGTTAAACTTCAAATGCTACAGAAATGCTAAAAGGGTTGACGCCTTATTATGGTGTTTTTAAAAATATTATTCGTTGAAATTCGACCAATTCACAATGTTTAATAAAAATAACACATAATATACAAAAATAATACACTTCTGAACTTTAACTATGCTAAAGGACACTCTTTGGTGCGCGCAATATGCTTAGAAAAAGTTTTTACTATACGTATTTATGTAAAGACTTTGTAATAAATAAGGCACTAAATCGCTGTATTCTTAAAAGAAAGTTTCACTACAATTGGCTTAATGATTTGAGATTTTTAAACTTATGAAACTTGTATTGTTACACGAGAGAAGTGTTAACGGAAATGATAATTTTCGTTAACGTAAATTTAATGCTATATAATTTTCATTGTAGATAACGTGATCTATTGTTCGAATAACTTCGTTTTGAGTGGTGCTAAAAGTTGCTTCTCCATTATAAGGTATAGTGGCATAATTGCTAAGGTCTCATTAACTGATTTAAAAAACAAGTTATTATTGTTATTTAGAAGTAGTTAAACTTTAAATTTAAAAAGTGTTTATACTCATAAAAATAACTTTAAAGTTGCTATAGTTATTATATTTATTTTTATAGTGCCAATGAAAGTGTCTAAGCAAATGTATTTCTTTATAAAACCATGAATATATTCAGAGGTAAAAAAACTTTAAGTTTCTTAAGCGGGCATTAATTTAATGTTACTGTGCAATTGGTTGTTTAAAACGAAAATTGGTATGGCAAACTTGCAACACACCCCGTTTGTCGCCAAGGAGCGCTGCTGCTGTGACATTGGTCATATAAAAAAATTCGTATTCCTAAACGTGATCCAATAGAGAAAATTTATTTTACCAGCAAAGGATGCCTCTAGTCATAGATTGGGCTCAAATTGTATAGTATGTTGCTATTTACCTGTTAGTGGCTATGTAGTCCTGGTCCATGTACTCTTCCGACACCTCGACCGACAACGGCTGCCCCCGATGGTCCTGTAGAATACCGAAGTATCGGGGCGCGCGCGTCACCGAAAATAATAGTGCTAGAAAAATTAATGGCATGTATTTCGGGTGGTAAAAAAACAGAATGAAAAAAAGAGATCCGTTATCATAAACGTAAATAGCGAACTTCTTTATGTATAATGTTTTGTTACATTATAAAATGTAGGAATACAACCAAATACTGTCTAAATGTCCAGTGGTGAAATTATTTTTTTTATACTTAGCACGGCAAATGACTCCATTTCACCTGATGTTAAGCGAATATGGAATCCAGATGCGACGACAACTGGTGCAGCGTGAAAACAACGCAGCATCAGTTACCCTCACTCTGCCGGCCCACAAGGTGCCTCTTCACGCCTCGTTTGAAGGACCCCATATCATAGGAAGGAGGGAAAACGTATGCTGGCAAACTATTCCATGTTTTGGAGGTGCGACAAAGAAACGAGTCACCAAATTTCTTAGTGCGCGATGGAATATTTGAGATATTCAAATAAATTAACTAGTTATCGTAGTAGTAACATAGAATTTCATTGAAATTTGTCTGGAAGAAGCAAATTGTTAATAAATTCAAAAATCCGTTGCTGAAAATTGCAGAGCATTGAGTCATCATCATCATCATCATCAGCTCATTTATGTCTCCACTGCTGGGGTGCGAGCCTTCCCTATGGATGGATAGGGAGAAATTTGAATAGAGCATTGAATAACGAATTATTAATCGCTGCTTTGGAAGGAAGAAAGGGACGATGATGGTGAGAATTTGCGAAGTACAAAATAATTAATAAAAGGCTAACTCACAATCGTCGACAGCAAATAATCCTCTAAATACTATACACAAAACTATTAATACTACATGTAATTTTAACTTATTATCACTCATCGTTACAAACGTTGTTGACCTACAAAAAACAATAAGGAGTATACTTCAGAGAACAGATTCCAATGAAAGTACGTCAAAGACTTTCACGACATGCTAACCAAAGGAAATCACCGAAGCTCTAGACTTTTTCCTCTGTTTAGTGATTAGTGTTTTCTGAATACAGTCCAAGAGCAAAGTACACAGTTTTGATCAAACTTCCGTTAATGTGGAAGTTTGCAAACATAGTTGGGTATGTTTACTGTTTTCCGAAAGTTCGAAAACGTCGAACAATGGAGTTATATCACTACGCGTAAACCCGCGGTTCGGTGTCACGTGAACCAAAGTTATTTATGACCACTAAGTCAAATACAGCCGTCGAACAAACCATTTAGACATGGTACTATAAACTGACAAACAACTTTACTGCGCCACACACGCCAAAGACATTTCAAACTTATTACTAATTCTAAATCATTTGTTATTGTCGCAAAGTAATTTGATTTCATAATAAAATAAGTTAATATATTGCGCTGGTTTACGATGCAGAATCGAACGTTTCCATCAAGGAACAATAACTAGGAACCTTTCCTTAACGCTGAAGTGCTTTTAAGGCTTTAGAGGCAAATAGCTCATTTGAGGTGTCACTATATATCTTTTGTAGTTATGTTTACATCAATGTCAATATGTGAATTTTATATATGCATTTTAGATAATAGTAGTAAATTTAAGTTAACGTCTATTCACTACTTAAGTCCTAATTATCGATTTTAAGACACCTCTTATATCTTAGGGATTGGCCTTATTTTTTTTATAGTTACGCGACGCGACACCAAAATCATTTATTGCTGTGTCATTTTGTAGGAGCTAGTGCCCTGCAATCCGGAATGTGATAACGCAAAACAATGCAGCTTAGCGGTAGAAATCGTGTCATAAATGCTATTTAATCGAAAAAATCACTACAAACGATATCTAGAATGCGAGTATTAAAAATTAGGTCAGATGGTCATATTAACTTTTTGCAAAGTCAAAGAAAGAAATACGAAATCAAACTGTTGAAATAAATTATATTTTCATAATTTTACTAGGAAGTCAATATGAAGCGCTACAAACAGCGAAGAGGGCTAGAAATTATGGCGCCATTTTAATTTATTTTTAAATACTGTATGATTGCTATGAGGGAGTATTACATACAGCCTTCGTAATTGGATACAGCCAACACCCATTTATTTTTGCAATCAAACAAAGCAGTGCAATGCAATGTCGTGAATAACGTTCTACTTATGAGGACTTGAAAACTTCGTTATATTTACAAGATAAAATTTTACTAAAAAATATCAACCAGCTTCAGGGAGCTCGAGTGGGAATCTAACCCTTTGGATAACCGATCCGATGCTCTGACCGCTGAGCCACCGAGGCCCCAGAACACTCGTTGAAATTTTCTAGTAGTGTGTGATTTACGCTGCAAGCCAGCAGCGCGGTATTACTTCACTGTGAAGTTACTACCCTCACACTCGAAAGAACACTGGGGCTTGCTTCCTGAGGCTGATTCTTTTTTTTTCTAGTCATCTTGTAACTTTAAAAAGATAGCATTGTGTATGCAAAATTTAAAAAAAACTTCGTTTCGAGAACAGAAAGAATGAGGACTTCTTGACAGGAAAGTAAAGAGTCATGTCTGCGGTTTTGTTTTATTTTCTAAAACTTGTGTTATGTCCAATATTAATGTGAAATAATGGTGGATTATTAACCGTTAAGTGTTCGTGAGTGTGCATGAATGTTGGCAAATGAAACAAAACAGTGCAACGTCACTTTTCAAATTCTCTCAAGAAGTCCGCCCGAGGACTTAGTAAAGCCCCACATATTTGCTGAGATACTCGAGGGGTTGGGGGTATATCATTTCTCACTTCTCATTTCTATTATCATTCATCATCATCATACAGAAAAGAAAAATTATTTATTTATGTATTACTTGTTACAAAAACTACTTGACACTGGCTAAATGTGCTAATCGCACAAAGCCATCAACAAAAAAAAAAAAAAGAATGAGGACTTCTTGACAGGAAAGTGAAGAGTCATATCTGCGGTTTTGTTTTATTTTCTAAAACTCGTGTTATGTCCAATATTAATGTGAAATAATGGTGGATTATTAACCGTTAAGTGTTCGTGAATGTGCATGAGTGTTGGCAAATGAAACAAAACAGAGCAACGTCACTTTTCAAATTCTCTCAAGAAGTCCGCCCGAGGACTTATATACTTACTTACTTTACTGAGATACTCGAGGGGTTGGGGGTATATCATTTCTCACTTCTTAATTCTGTTATCATTCGTCATCATCATACAGGAAAGAAATATTGTTTATATAAGTATTACCTGTAAAAGAAAAATTACTTTGACACTGGCTAAATGTGCTAATCGCACGAAGCCGTCAACTAAAGGAAAAAAAACAGAAAGAAAGCGATGGCGCATCTTTCTTAATGTCGGATAAATAGCCACCTATTCACCCGAGATTACCCATTTGGTTACCCATGTAACTAAATGAAAAGCTTGTTGCTGTTGTTGTACCTACATGTAGAGATATTCCAGCTCTAGAATCTGACATTTCTACTACGTTTACAGGCGACTGATGAGCAATCATTACATTGCGGTATAGTACGTGCATCTACTTCTTATAAGACTTAAAATATTTGTGGAAGTAGGTATTGTGAACCAAGTATGTACATAAAGAATGAATTGAAAGTGCAGTTCACATATAATTTCTTTTCGTTACCACCTTTTTCTATCGCTAAGCTACTATACTGTCATGTTTAAATAGCAAATGAGTTCCAGTAAAATAGTAATTTTCCCAGTAGTTCCCAGTAGGCATAATAAATAACGAAGAACTTATGGTCTGGTACCACTCTGTGTCTGGTGGTAACCCGTGCTTCGGATGGCACGTAAAGCCGTTGGTCCCGGCTGCATTAGCAGTCGTTAACAACTCAGCCCGCACTTTTTTTTTTTTTTGAGAGAGTTTGCTGATTGCCTCAGACGGCATTTTCAGCTTCACCGGGCTTTTTTGGGGGCGGCGAGGAACGTAAAGGGTCCCTCAAGCCGTGTGAAACGAATCACCTTTGGAGGTTTTCTAGAGGGAACGGCATCGCGCACTAGTGCGCGTCCCCGTGCCCTACTAGATTCTCCGAAGGGTTCGGATCGGATCGGGGGGCGGAACCACCCGAGGGCGCCTCTAAAGGCTCGGACCTCGGCTCGGGTAGACCGGGCCGTGGAGGAGGAGAGAAGCGCCCAGGTACATGTCTGTACCTGGTATAGAGCGCGTGTGAACCGGTTCTTCGTACCCTTGTTCTACGAGTACGGTGTCTTGGACCTAAGCTAGTGTGCATGTTTGGTGTATTCTGTAAATGTGTAGTGACATTTAGAGGATCGGGCGGGTCAGCCCGCACTGGGCCCGCGTGGTGGTTTATGACCCGTAGCTATCCATCCATAGGGAAGGCTCGTGCCCCAGCGGTGGGGACAAACCCAACTCAACACGACTTTTAAAGTTTATACTGGCACCCCCTACCAACCGTTAGGTTACAAAGTAGGTGTCAGACATCCTTGTGCAAGCACAAGGGACCATCTACGTCAGGTCATAACGCCAGATCAGGACGCGCCGAAGCGCATTCTTCATCCGGTACTTTTAAGACTAGTGTCTCAAGCTAGTTGCCCCGTGGACACGTATAGTCCACTACCTAATATCCAGATAGGTTACCGGAGCTGTAAGTTCGCTCACTTCTCGTTGCACTAAGAGCACAACTCGCAGTTTCCACTGCTCGGGTCGTCAACTCTAAAGTCGACTACCAAATATCCTCTTTGGTGGCGGAGTTGTAAGCAGTGGGGACATGTAAATGAGCTGGCGATGATTATTGAAACATGCTTGTTGTGACTTTAGACCATCAGGTTGCGTAAGTAATGGATGTTTTTTAAGCCGATGTGATGATGATTGAGAAAATATTTTACTAGAAAGATGTTGTTTTTTTTTCACGAGCTGGAATTTTCCGTCGAAAATACGGTTTTGGATTTTAGCCTAGCCTGTTCTTTTAACTTATGCACTGCCTGTAATGAATAATCATTACCGGTTTTACATTTTTGGATTTATCTTCAGTTTCCAGATTCATTGTTAATGTTAAAAATCAGTGTTTTTTCCTTGAAAAAAAGACAGAAAAAAATCCACAACCAGGATTCGAACCCGGCACCCCATGGCATACCCGGTCTGGTGCACTGCCAACTATGCTATCGTGGCTCAATCAAACTCGACGAAATTAATCAACACCATCTACTTTTTTACTTTATAAGCCGAGCTTAAGAAGCCGCCCTATTCAATGTCGACAACTACCTACGTCATCAACATATTAGGCAAGCTATATTTATGATTATTTACATATAATTTTACGCAAATATTGTTGCGAACAAATTACAATTTGAAAAAAGTAAAATGTGTTATTTTATTATTTCAAATTCAAAAGCTATAAAAATAGAATAATTAAAGGTGTATAAATATTTCCATATCGGCGGTATTTTAAACTTCTATTTTTTTTCTAGGATTCCATATTATCAATGTCACCACCATTAACATGTATACACTTTTAATTAGTTTTGAGTATTATTCCATTGTATTGAGTTACAATGTTTACATGTTAATGCTCGTAACTGTATATGTATAATACAAATAAAATTAAATAACACACTTGCAATCGGGAAAGATAAATTTATTTTATTTAACACCTCCAATCAGACATCAACATTCACAAAATCACTACAGCCATACAAGATTTCCAATTATTTTGGAGAGTAATTAACTTCTAGGATATTATCTCTTATAGAACAAGTTTCCTTCGCCTCCCCACAGCCTTCTGCCCCCGTAGCCAATGAGCTCTTGGCGTATCGCGTTGTACTTCTTGAAGAAAAGCTTCTTCAGGATCCGTTTCCGCCGTTTATCTTCCTTTAGACATGACTCCAGTTTGTCCATGCATACTTCCTCCCTGTGAAAATAATTGTAACAGTGTCATCATTATCCAACGTCTTTGCATTTGTTGTTGGTGGGTGTGAATGCTTTCTCACGACATCAACCAGTTTTAAGTCTGCTATTTCAATAACATCACAATCGTGAGACGGTGGCTAGATATTGTCATAAGATCTATGGGAAAGTTGTCAAAATTAAATCACCAACACATGATTGCAGACGTTTAATAATAGTAGAATCGAGGCAAAAGCTTTCGCTAGGCTCAGGATATTTTAATCCTCTCCATCACTAAGTTGCCTGGAAGATATCAATTTTAGTGATAAGGCCGCCCATTGTACGACTCCTATTTACTTTTGTTATTTTTTTGTTTAATATGTTTGTGTTTTTTTATGTGTAATTTTAATTTACACATAAAAAAAACACACGTGCTTTAATATTTTATTCTATTCTTATCCGGTTTCGGAGTTCCGAAAGTTTCAAATTTGCACAATATTGGCCGAAATAAAAATTTATTTTAATGCTCAATGCTCTTGAAATTTTATCAACATTTGGAATCCTCATAGAAATGGAAGAATCAATTAGATTCTTCTTAATAATTTATCTAAAACAAAAAGCTTCGCCCTTTTTATGTAACTGTAGTACTAAAGTAACAGAAGACTTACTTATAGTTCTGGTCGAGCAGCAACTTGATGGGTTCTGTCTTGGTGAACTTGTCGGGCAGGCGGGACCCTGGCGGCAGTTTGGCCAACTCCTTCATGATGCCCATGATCGTGTTCTCCAGTTGAGCAAGCTTTGGCACCATGAGTCGTTTGATTACCTGATCATGATAAATTGTTATGTACACAAAACAGAAGGGAATAATACAATTTTTTTTATAATTATTTACAATAAGATTAGAACAAAATTTATATTTCCATAAATACTTTTACTTTTATACATAACTAACAGATTTTAAAATATGCGTTATTAAAAAGATGAGTAAATGCTGGCTCTTTATTAGAAAGGTCTTTTTTAAATTTTAAAGTATGACAGATTTTTTGCTTTATCATTAAAAGAATATATTCGTAAGCTAACAGTTACATTAATATAATAACTGCCGCACACAGAGACGTAAAATAACGTTGAATGGCTTCGTTCGATTAGCACATTTAGCCAGTGTCAAAGTAATTTTTCTTACAAGTAATACATAAATAAACAATATTTCTTTCCTGTATGATGATGATGAATGATAATAGAAATGAGAAGTGAGAAAATGATATACCCCCCAACCCCTCGAGTATCTCAGTAAAGATGGTGAGGCTTTACTAAGTCCTTGGGCGGACTTCTTGAGAGAATTTGAAAAGTGACGTTGCACTGTTTTGTTTCATTTGCCAACATTCATGCACACTCACGAACACTTACCTAACGGTTAATAATCCACCATTATTTCACATTAATATTCGACATAACACACATTTTAGAAAATAAAACCAAACCGCTCTTCTCTTTCCCGCCAAGAAGTCCCACCGTAAAGTTATGCTACCGGGAATAGCTTCTGCTATTCCCGGTAGCTATTCTTATATTGCTATTCTTAGCAGAATAGCGATAGACAAGCTTCCATTGAATCGAACTCTAACCTTTCCGCATCTGTTCCCGGTTTTGCATGGCGTCCTGAACTTCCTCCCCAAGTCCATGGTAGGAAGGTTCTGGATCTGCGTGATCACGTTGGAGAATGTGCCCACTGCTGTCTTCTGGGCTAATGGTCGAAGGAGGAGTATTTACTATTTACTTTTAATTTTAGTAATAATTTACAATACAGTACTTAATATTTGTTTTAATATACAAAAAAAATTGATACATATTAAAACTTTCATGTTGCAATGCAATGCAATATCACTAAGTGCCTTTAACGATTCAAGTAAATGATAGGAAACAGGAAATACCTAAAAAGATGAATATCCTTATGAACACAAACCTCTATTAACTCTGTACTCAAGAAGCAACACTTTCGTAAAAAATGAAAAATAGGTTTGATGACAATTAAAAAGAATAATTTTATAAGTAATTTATTGCTAACAACAAGAAGATCGAGCTCATTTAGAATTGAGTGTGAATTGAGTTTCATAAAACACATTCGAGATTTAATTTTAAAACAAATCTAATACTGTTTCGTTGAATTTTTTATTATTTTGTAACCATTTCATATTATAGAGTGAAGACCGCGTTTAGGCAAATGCAGTAATAATAATAATATGTTTATTTAATCAGATATATAAATCGATTTTTGTTAGCGGTGCGTTGGACTGACGACTTGAAGATGGTGGTGATGGTGATGGGAGGCGGTGGGTGGATACGGACTGCGCAGGACCGGGATGGTTGGCGCTCTTTAGAGGAGGGTCACGTTCAGCAGTTGATGGAAATAGGCTGAAGAGTTGCAACATGCATTCACAACATGATAACAATACTGTTAATTATTTCACTAATTTTAATGACGTTTATTAGTACAAAGTTACATTGCCAAAAGAAATGGAAACTAAAAATAATGTAAGGTATACTTTAGTGCAACATGAATAGGTGCTGACTCAATCAAGGGGCTCCAATTTTTTTTTTCTATTTCGTAGTAGGCAGTAGGTAGGCACAGACTGTGGCTGCTGCTTCCGCACAGTACTCACCCATTTTAGCTTTCTTCGTTTTCCCTATCCTAGCTACATCTGTTTTGTACTCTTCTGAAGTCTTTCCTGCATTAACATATACTACTAAAGCTATGATTACAAAAAAGCAATTTAACTTGAAACATTTTTTCAAATTCATTGTTCACCTTATGCGACCGAATACGGTCACAAACTTTGAAAAGTAAGAAAGTAAAGCGACTTCCAAACGGTATATTTACATAACAGTAACTAGGTGTTTTCGGACTCCTAAGAAATGGCTGCAAATTTGCAAGTTATATCACAAGGATGTTGTTTATAAACATAACGTGGAAAATTTGAATACATAACGCGATAAAGTTGAGAGAGAAGTATTGGTACTTACTGTTTAGTTTTGGCTGTAGGCAAGTATTTTACTCGTACAATGGCTCGCTCCTGTACCGAAGCTTAGCAACAATTATGTATCTACGAGTAAACAAATATGTAATTAACGTTTTCCTTATGCCACAAGGGCCACAACGACCTCACTGTATAGCTGAGACCTCATATAGTTAGTAAGAATTAAGTAGTAATGAGAAAAAAGTCGATACAATATCTCTATTGTATCGACTTTTTTATGAAGTTTCCAAGTTACCTTTTTTTTTTGGAGAGAGTTTGCTTACTGCCTCAGACGGCATTTTCAGCTTCACCAGCTTTTTTGGGGGCGGCGAGAAACTTAAAGGGTTCGTCAAGCCGTGGGAAACGAATCACCTTCGGAGGTTTTCTAGAGGGAACGGCATCACGCACACTATAGTGCGTGTCCCCGTGCCCAACTAGTTTCTCCGAAGGGTTCGGATCGAATCGGGGAGTGGAACAACTCGAGGGCGCCTCTAAAGGCTCGGTCCTCGGCTCGGGTTGACCAGGCCGTGGTGGTGGGGAGAAGCTCTCAGGTATATGTCTGTACCTGATATAGAGCGCTTGTGAACCGGCTCGTCGTAGGTACCTTTGTTCGACGAGAACGGTGTCTTGGTTTGGGCCTAACTTAACTAGTGTGCATGTTTAGTGTATTCTTTAAATGTGTAGTGGCATTTAAAGGATCGGGCGGGGGAAGTTACTATTGAATAGGTAATGTTAACATAATATGCTTGAAAACAATTTCAAACGCCTCGTTGGCCGAGTGGCTATGCGCTCCTAAATATTAATTGATTGTGTAGTTAATTAATAACTATTAGTTAATTAATTAATAATGTGAACAAGAATTGTTAACAATAAAGAAAAATACTTTGCTCTAAAAGAAGACAATACGATTAAAAGAGTAGAAAAAAAATGTAGAGATTGAGAGTCAAGCCAAGCTGTTTTTGATTTTAATCAAAAGTAGCTTGGCAATGTTTGTCAAAAATATACTCCGATATTAAAGGACGGTGTTCGATCGTTTTGATTTAATATGGAGGCGTACTTGAGATGTACTCGTATGTAGTACATTACATTACATACGCATTAGTAGGTATTTACGACGAGTATGTACAAAGTAATTTCTCAGCGCTGACTTCTTAGGTAAGCGCTGCACTTACTTATTGCTTTTATTTATTAGGTAGGAGCTCGATGGCGCACTGGTTATCGCGCCCGGTCTGCAATTGCTAACGTTAAGCTACTATGGCCCGTTCTCTCTATCCATCCATAGGGAAGAGTCGTGCCTCAGCAGTGGGGGCATATAATAAGCTGGTGTACGGTGTGTGATTAGTAGGTAGGTAAGTAGTATTTTAATTTCAAGCCGTTCAGTTGTTTAATGATTTCGTTAAGGTGCCGGATTATAACATAAAATAACTAGCGGTAACTCAAAATGGTACATATATGATGCAATAAAGTTATTATTTATTGACTTTGTATAAAACTTTTTTATTTGCCGCCCAGTAGTACCGCCATTTTTAAAATGCAGATGCAGCTAATTAAACTGTCATCCTTTTACTTTTCTTTAACCGCTAAAGAAAGGCATAAGGATCTAGCTAATACAGCCTAATCGTTAATTTATTTAGCTTTATTCAATAGTACAGACGCTTGCACACCAGCCATACCAAAACTGTACAATTTCTTTTATAATATTTCACCATTTGGCTTTGACATAAAGTTCAAAGTCTAATGAAGAAATTTGACAGTTTGTAGTAGTCTGATGTGCAAGCGTGTGTTCATCATGAAGCTAGTGTACTATACGTCATAGATGAACTTTAAGATAATGAGTAAATTATTTTGAATGTTCTTTATTTTTATCATACTAGAAAGAATATAAATATATTTATATTGAACAATCGATTGATTTTGTAGAAATTTTGTTTAAGATATCGATATATTGCCATCCAGTGTAGAGCATGCACATCACTAGCATCAATGTTGTTTTTTTATAAATTCTTATCAACAGCACCACCGGCCGGGGTATCAAAGTTCATTATTTACAACCACACGTCCACACCTCCATTTAAATATATTTACTACTGTAACCAGTTGTTTTTAAGAAAAATAAATTAACATTTTCTTTAAAATGGCTACAGCTGGCTCGATTACCCGCCTATTACTCGGAAAAAGTTTATTGAGTAGCGGCCGCGTAGCAACTATCTCCAACACCGGTTTAGTTAAGTTCTACAGTGCTGGTAAGTAAATATAAATTCATAAATTACATTACGCCACGTTATTCTATCTTAGTATATTCTTTGTTAGGCATATGTCTAGCAGTGGGTAGATACGGGCTGAAAATGATTATGATTTTTTAGACCTAGGTCCAATTGCTGATTTTCTATCTAGAGATTTAGCAAAACGATTGGTCGACTTTCACGGTGATCCAGCAACTGGCAGCACCCTGCCACAGCTTGTACTGAAAATCAGCACTGCTATTCAGTGAGGAAATGCCGCGTTCATTTTGGGTTCTTCACATAGCAATTGATTGTTGTTTGTTCAATTGTTATATTCAGACTGTTAGTATAAGGGCGCTTTCAAATTAGGCGTTTTGTGTCGGACCGCTGTCGTGCGTTTGCATTGCGTTCCATATTAAAACAAGCATGCGGCTGGTGTTTAATATGAAACCGCACAGCAGCGGTCCAACATGAAACGCCTGATTTGAAAGAGCCTTAAAACATACATAGTGAGGTAGAAGTACATGTCAGTAGTGACATGTCCTTCTACTTCATTATTTTATTCAGAGAAAGGGCAGGGTTAATCTACATTAACCTTGACTTTTCTCCAAAAGAGAAAATGTTTTGTCAATTTAAAAACGAGAAATGAAACACACAGCTTTTATTTAAAAAGTTTCATGCTGATTCATTTCTTTAAAAAATAAACAATAAAGCTCATACATTAAGCGCTTGTCTGCGTGAATACAGACACAATAGAATTTTAATTGTTACCTGCCAGCTGGTGGTTGATCGGCGTTCTAAGGGTTATCTTGACCTGTCTTCTCAATCAAGAACTTGAAAAAGTAAAATAGTAAAAAAAATCAAGCAATTATAGAAGTATTAATTAATACCTAGTAAAGCATCCCAAAATCTATAATAATATTACCTATTCATTAAGTACCTACAACTTAATTTAAACTTATACAAAAATTTGTTTTTTATAAAATCAAAAATGACGGCATCAGACTAAAGCAAAAAGTTTCTATTCCTAGGTACCTATTTAGAAAAAGTTAAAAATATATTTTTGCATAAGACTATAAACTTCAATCTTGAATGATTTTAACTTGTAAAAAAAACACTATTTTAGTCAAAATTATTATTTGTTAAATGTCAGGTAGTTTGTAGAATGCCAATATTTTAACCACTTGTGCTGCTTCATTAAAATTCAGCTAACAATTCAATGATGATGTAATTGATTTTATGTAAACATCTGATAATATTACTATCTAACTGCAAATACTCTTTCTTAAGGTTCAATATTGCCAGATATTCTATAATAATATATTAGTTAACCACATCTTTCTTTGGTAGTCTTTTATCTTATCTATAGGTTCAGCTTACTTGCTACACTATAATACTTGATAAACAAATTTAATCTTGACTTGACACAATTCTATCATGAACTTGAAATGCAAAATTAGGTAATAAATGATGAAATATTTCCTTTTGTGCTAATATATTTTTATATCATCTTTAGAAACAAAAATGTGACCATAGCCATTTATACCCCATAATATACAATATTCATCATAAATGGGCTTAATTTTACTCTTTTAAAACATTTTATTTCTAATTTTAAACAATTGTGTATCAGTGGCCCAATTGTGAAAATTTTCCCTTAATTCTAATTTTAAAATCAGGCTACTGACACGCCTTTGAGTCGTTATTGAGTTATTCGTATAGGGACTTGATACTACCTACTATCAGTAGGTAGGTAGTTAATAATACTTAAAACAAGCATCTTTTGATTCATGTCATAAATCTTAATATTTTCAGCACCTGCATATGAAAACATTAAAGTTGAAGTGGTTGGAGCGAAGAAGAATGTAGGTCTCATCCAGTTATACAGGCCCAAGGCATTGAATGCACTGTGCAAGCCGCTGTTTGATGAGCTCGGTAAAGCAGTCCAGGACTTTGACGCTGATGACACAATCGCAGCCATTATCCTTACGGGTGAGTTGAGTACTGCTCTTTGTAGATAATCACCAAACAACTGAACAGTTGTTACTGAGTATACTGTAGCTTCTACATATACGGTCATTGCTCGGAGCTAGCTATTATCTATATGATTGATATGGAGAATGAAGATGACATTGTAGAAATGTAAATTTTAAATTTAAAAAATATTTATGTATTTGAGTCCTTTATTAGGATTATATTTTTAATGACAATTCCTATTTACACTTTTAAATGTTTTGCATTCTATTAGAATTAAAAATTGCAAGAGGCATTTGTGCACTATGGTGATCACTATGTATGTATGTATTCCACAGGAAATGAAAAAGCGTTCGCAGCTGGTGCTGACATCAAGGAAATGCAGAACAACACCTACAGCGATAACCAGAAGAAAGGGTTCCTGAGGACGTGGGAGGATGTCAGCAACGCGGGCAAGCCAATCATTGCTGCTGTTAACGGGTTTGCTGTTAGTGTTGCCAGTATTATTCATTACTTTAGTTAGTAGTTAGCCTTTGTGGTGGTGATTGTTAGACCACCCGTTTCAGAACAAGATCTCCTGGTTTCTATTCTCTTCTCGTGCCCACATCCTAAGCCTGGCCATCTAACTATATTTTAGAACAAAATTACTGACATATCTATGAGACAAATGCCTGAGCTACCACCATCTTATCTTAGTTTGTCTTATATCAACTAAGTGAATAATATAAAAAGCTCTTAATATCCCTTTCCCGAATTTCAACCTATTTCTACCACCAAAGGTCTCGGGTTCAATTCCCAGGTTGGGCAGTGTGTTTCGGATTTTTCAATGCACAGCCTGGATTTTTGATCAACAACCAACCCGCATTTAGCAAGCCATTAAGCCATTACCCATTAGTTGTAGTAATGATTTGATTTTAATGATAGAGGCCTTTCTCCTGCCCCTACAGAGGGACAGTCATAGGCTGTTTACTATTACTACTAATTTATACTCAGTTTTGTATTAAATAAATAGATTTGACTTTAAAGTTCTTGTTTGGTTTGGTAAAATACTTTTTTTTGTAAATGTCATACTTCTAAAGCTGTGCAGTTTCTTGCGCCCATTCTTCTCCACAGATAAAAAATAGACGCCCTGAATGGGTAGTAGGTAAAAACAATGTATTGCGAACTTCGGAGGAAATAAACAGCGGTGATAGTGTAGATATATATTTAACTCTTACTTTAACTGAACTGAACTAACTTAATAAATTAAATAACAAAGTTTATATAATACAAAAATAGTGGCGGTAGTGAATGCTATATTTTTAAAAATGTCACGGATTAGGAAATCGATCAGAAATTGTTTACACAGCAATTACATCATGTTCTGATGATTCCCAATGTTCCATACGAGTGGTACTTTACCTACGTAATACTATGTTGTGCCTTCGGCAAACAATGTTTGGAAGATTGATTCAAAGTGCTTATGTTAAAGTTTATTTGAATATTTTTTTTACTTTGTTTTGACTTTGTCACCCAACAGCTAGGCGGCGGCTGCGAGCTGGCCATGTTATGCGACATAATCTACGCTGGCGAGAAGGCCAAGTTCGGGCAGCCGGAGATCAACATCGGCACCATCCCCGGCGCGGGCGGCACACAGCGCCTGCCGCGCTACGTCGGCAAGTCCAAGGCGATGGAGATCGTGTTGACCGGCAACTTCATCGACGCGCACGAGGCTGAGAAAATGGGTATGTGCTACTGGTATTCATGGCAAACAACTTATTTATAACTAACTCGGTGGTTTAAGCTTGTTTGTCTGCCTGGCTAGCTACCACTATCTAAATATGTCGTCATAAAATCAATAATTATAACATTGTTATGTTCCGGCAGGTAAAGATAAGATAGCCAATAAAGAAGGTGACAGGTGTTTGGTTTTTTTTTTAAATGCCACAGCTGTTTTTTTTTCCTAATTGCTTTAATTACGCTGTCACTTTTTCATCATTTAAAAATTAGTATCTGTGTAAACCATTTATGCGGTTTTTTTTCTACCTTGATAACATCATTGAAACCCAAAAAGTTGGTGCTTAGCCTAATGATCGTTTCTGTTCCAGGCTTGGTCAGCCGCGTGTTCCCCGTGGACAAACTCCTCGAGGAGACCATAAAGCTCGCGGAGAGGATCGGCACCCACTCGCCGCTGATCGTGAAGATGGCCAAGCAGGCCGTCAACCAGGCCTACGAGACCAGCCTGCGCGCCGGCCTGCAGTACGAGAAGTCCGTTTTCTATGGCACCTTTGCCACAGTAAGGATTTTTTTCTTTCAACTGTTTTATTTACAAAACAAAAGTTTTTATATTATGCAAACCTCCTTTACTAATTTATCGAAAACTTTTTTTACAGGAGGACCGTAAAGAAGGAATGACTGCTTTTGTTGAGAAGAGACCTCCTAACTTTAAGAACGAATAATTTTGTTGAGAACACTGTCTTGATTTACATGAATTTTATATCAATTTAAGCTTAAGGAAAAATGCAATCAGGTTCTATTTCACTTTTATACAATTGTTATGGATATTATACGAATGAATGAAATATGTTAAAAATTTGATATACAAGTTATATTTGTAAACTTTTGTTTAATTACATACCTTTTTTTAGCGCAACTAGTTTCACGAAAATTGCAGAATTCGTTCCAGACTTTAGTTAACCCACACTATATTTTGTCAATAAGAAGTTTTTGCTATTACATTATGTCGATAAAAGGAGCACTTCCCTTCGTAGTCCGTTAGGTCCCGTCTCCCGAATTTTTCGATAAAAATCGAGATCGAAGTCCAAATCTCAGTAATATATGTATATAAACTACTATTTAGGTAAGTAAGCCCACAAAATTCATTCATCATCAAATGAGTTCAAAGGAATGTCTCTTTGAAATCAACCCCAACCCAATAATAATGCTACATTTATTTTTTCAAAATTAGTACTACACAAAAATAACCTAAAGACTGGCTGCAGAGGCAATTTCCCTTTGCTTTTCCGAAAAAAATAGGAGTAGACAACTAAAAAAACAAAACAGGATCAAATCTGTCATTTCATTAGGTAGGTAGATAACTACAAAATTATGTCTTGATTTTTAATTGATAAATTAGTATAATAAGCAGAATCCTTTAATGCAAATTATGCTCGAAAGGAATATACCTGACGCGCACGTGTTTCTACCATTAAAGTTTTATTTTTAAGTTAACAGTGGCAGTAAAAAAGTTTCCATGTTTTGGGATCATGTTTACCGAAGTCGTCATATTATGCAGGAGTTTGAAGACATAGAAGTACACAAAACCAGTGTATCGGTGTTCGTAGCGTTATTTTACCTAGAAATGTTGTACATTCTCATTATGACATTATCGATCCTCAACAGATTAAATCAGAACTTACCGTCGTAGTATTGCCCAGTTGCCATAAACAAAAAGTTGAAGTTGTAGTATTCTTCTGAAGATATTCGACTTCCAGGTAATGAACATCGGCGTTTATCCTTATATTCCTACCTATGTTTATACAAAAAAAATATATTATAATTCACCATGGTTTTGTAGGTGCTACACAATTTTTATAATGAGTGGAACTATGAGGCCTGTCTTAGAAAAATTGTACTTATACAAAGGCAAAGATGAGGATGATGACATATTCATTGAGTCCACACTTCATCAACATCATATTGATGGCATACGCTTTCTCTACAAACAGTTCAAGAAGGTACATTAATGTTAAATAATATTAAAGTTTTTAAAAAAAGTTACTGGAATACATACTCCTTTTTATGTCTCCCTCTCTGAATTTCTGATTATTTGTAACAGTTGCCTATGCCTTATTACGACACTGACCCAATAAAGTGTTTAATCTAATTAACCTGTACATTTAACCTTCTCTTTTCATTAACACCAAAATCAAGATTAAATTAGTATCTGTTAAAGCAATTGATACTGATTTAGTAATTAAAATATATACACCATGTTGACAAAAATCTATTTACTCAAAAATGCAATTGAAATCTGCAAAGTTACGCCTGGTTTCATTAATTATCTTAAGAATCAATTTGATTAACTATGAATTGTGTGTGTGATGATCAGCAGTCTTAAAGTGAAATAATGCTTGCTTGAAACCTAAACCTAATGAGATTCAGATGATATGCTCCATATCATACTTTTTGTAACAATAAAATATTCGTATATACCAGCAATCAAACCGAGAGATAAATATGTACTCCTCTAGAAATCAAACCCGTGACCTCTGGGTCTGAGACTGGCAATCTTAACCACTAGACCATTAAAAAATATAACAATATTTTCAGAAAAAGCCTGGTGTAGTTGTGAACAATCCACTTGGCTATGGAAATTCAATGCAAGTAGTGCTATTCCTCGGAGCAGTACGCCACATGCTGAACAAACCCATACTGATATTGTGTGAAGAGGGGGAGGAATACAACTGGTTTGAACACTTCCAGAAGTTAACACAGTGTTATAATGGTTTGTTCATTTAGTAGTAAATAGCCCATGACTGTCCCATTGAAATCAAGTCATCACTACAATTGATGGGTAATGGCTTCATCACCACTTTTCAAATGCAAGTTCATCATCATCATCAGCTCATTTTATGTCCCCATTGCTAGGGTACAAGCCTTCCCTATGGATGGATAGGGAGAATGGGCCATAAACCCCCACGCGGGTCTAGTGCGGGTTGGTGGTTGTTAACAACTGCTAATGCAGCCGGGACCAACGGCTTAACGTGCCTTCCGAAGCACGGAGAAGCTCGAGATAATAATTCTTTGGTCACCCAACCGATGACCAGCATGCCGGAACATGGATCCATGGCGCCAAGCAATTAAAATTCTATTGTGTCTGGTATTACGGCAGCCATCATTTTAAATATATTTTGTTAAATAATGTCACAGTTGTCATTCACCACATCGGCTTAGTCTTGCAACTGATTGCCAGTGCAAATGGAGAAAAAAAATATGTCTCAGTGGCCAATGCACTCAGCCTAATGTCACCTGGGTTTATTCGCAGGTCGAGCAAAGTATGTTTTAGTTTTCTATGCATATCCTGGGATTTTGATCACCAGCATGCATTTAGCAAGTATGGTGATAAGTTAACCACATCAACTAATCCAATGACACAATAATAATGATATTATTTGAAATGATAAAAGATTATTCACTTATTTGTTTTCCTATTTTATTTTACTGTAATTGTAAATTTATTCTTATTTTATTTTATCTATCTTAATTAAATGTATTATTATCATTAAATTTATAATTATTTAGATATAATTAATAAATATTGTATAAAATATTATGTATACCCACTTTATTTAAACAATGTTTATTTTTTACTTTTTTTACAATTATCTTTTACTTTTATGTTTTAGACAACATCAGTAAAGACAATTATTGTAAGTACTATTGACCTTTCCTTTACTGCTATCTGCTTTCTAACCATCAAGTAGTCTTCTTTTCTAGTAATTTCATAGTAGGAAACGTTCTGGAGAAGCTCGATGGCGCAGTGGTTAACGCGCCCGGTCTGCGAGTGCTGAGGTTAAGCAACTTTCGCAAAGGCCGGTCATCGGATGGGTGACCAAAAGTTTTTCATCGATCTCCTCCGTGCTTCGGAAGGCACATAAAGCCGTTGGCCCCGGCTGCATTACCAGTCGTTAACAACCACCAATCCGCACTGGGCCCGCGTGGTGGTTTATAGCCCGTTCTCCTTATTCATCCATAGGGAAGTCTCGTACCCCAGTAGTGGGGACATAAAATGAGCTGATGATGATGATGAAATGTTCTGATACAATAATATTAATAGCGATTTTTCTAACTTCGCGTCTCTTAGAACCCCAACCAGCAAAAGTTAGTTGTATAGAAGACCATAGAACGTTTTGTAAAAACTAATCGGTGGTCAAATAAACGGCCAAAGAAGGTGCACCTACAAAGAAAGTGGCGCAATTATATCTCCATTCAGTGTTAAAGTACAACTGTAGTGGTATCAGGGATGACCATTTCGGCCTATTACAGTTGATGTAACAGTAACGCAATCTCTATTTGATGACATACAAGCACCACCGCAACGCTACTACAGTACCTTTTTGTACTGTAAAAGAGTTCATGATTACATTACTTCACTAATATTTATCATTCATTCATTTTACATTCGTTCACGCCGCTGCAGTGTCTCAGTAAAGAAAAGAAAAAAATAATTATAATAAAAAGGGAATACGAGGATATCGTGAAAGTAAGATATTATTTTGTAATTAAATTATTCATCTCTTACGGGGAAAATGACGTGCGACTGTAATTTTACTGATAAACTATGTACGGGTTTACGACAATATTTGAATGGCCCTCTCGAATTATTGAGCTTTTACTAAAACAATTACGAATTTTTAGTCATAAACATACTTCCAGCTTCCTGAACTCTAATATAGCACTTGTTAAACGTGAAATTAGGGTTCCTTCTGAGCTTGTCCTTGTGCCTTAAATGTGATGAATATTTTTTATTAAACTTATAAAAATACCATGTCAGAAAATATGGGTATATAAATCAGCTCTATTATTTATTAATACTCTGAGTTTGTGTGATAAAGTTGCTGATTTTCCTTAATAGAATATTATTGAGCTTTGGGAACAAAAAGTGTTTTTTTTTTCTTTTTCAGTGCAATATTAAGCAAAATGGTTGTCATTATAAATATCGATAAGTTTTTAACGTGGGACGACTTAAAGCTACTTGCGGTAGCAGAATGGCCGTGGGAAATCACACATTTGAAAATCATCAATCATCACATCTGAAATACTGTCACACCTGGAATCATTGTCCATTTTTAAATAATTCTCCATTTCGTCATTAACGTAAAACGTATTTTGTACGGAACCATTTTCTATAATTGAGTCTTCAACTTGGTTTTGACTTTGACGACGTTGCTGTTTCCTCATATTGTCTTTTCACTTCTCGTCTATAAGTCCCACTGCGTTTGAATCTTTTCCATAATTCGAAATTCATTTTTCGTAATTTATAGACATATTGGTTACGCTGCGCTAAATCAAAATGTTAATTACCTAATATTATTGTAGAAAAGCGATAGAAATGCCTTTACAAAACTAAATTATCATTTAAAAGCATTGCTAGCCTACCTTTATAGACAGTAATTATGTTTTAAAAGAGAAAGGATCTCCGTTATAGTATTATTGTGTAATAGAGGGACTATAACAGTTTTTAAAAAACAGTCCTGTTCTAAAAAAGTGTATTTGTGATAAGTTTATCACTACGACTATAACGACCGTTAACACACCTTTATATGACAATTTGAGCTACATAAATGTAATTTGAAACTCAGCTATATCACCAAATAACTCTGTTGTAGACTTTTTGTGCCCAATATAGTACTATGTACTGTAAGGACGATCTAAAAACCCACAATATCACAATATCGGCCTATTCTTGAGTTTTCATCTCTACTATAACGAAAGACCCATTATAGTTCGTTCAGCACCTTTATTACGTAAATCAGGCGCATTAGAGCGACAGTAAACACTGTTATAAAGTTCTATCGTTGTATACTAGTCACATTGGAGGTTGCTATAACGCCTGACTATAACAGCTATACAAAGTCGCGAAGTAAACCTTTACATCAATTCCTAATAGGTCGTTTTTGCTGTATAAGCTTATAGAGCAAAAATGTATTGTCAAACACTTTTACACAACAATCGATCACCGCCAAAAACCTTTATATATCGTTTACCTAGCTTTTTTGAGATATAAGGTTTGGTTATAGGGCAAAATTGCTGGTTGGGACTCTAGAGTCCCTAGTAATGTTTACTGTACGAAAACTGTAAGTAAATGTCTGTCTGTCAATGATTCCTCAGTCAAGCATTTCTTTCTCTAAAATTTGGCAATCAGGACAAGACGCGTCAAAACCCCAGATTTTGAACCCGGGCAGATTTTTATGAAACTCGAATTCGAATTGATTCGAGTTTTAATTTTCGATTCGAGTCCCATCACTAGTGCAGTACCAGTGTCGGTTCGTTGGTTGTCCACACCGCAGTGTGGGAGTCGCGCCGCAGGCGCCGCCCAAGACTTTAAATTTTTAAAACCCGGGCTACAAATGAAACCCCGCCCGGACGATCCCCGGACGCCCTCTAAACTAGGACAAATCCGGGAAAACCCGGACGGATGGCATATATCAACGATAAGCAACCTTTGGCGCAGTCTCTACACGGCCGGGTGACCAAATATAGGTACGAGACCACACAGGCAGTGTACAGTCACTAGCATTAACATGTAAACTCTTTATACCAAGGAATAAAAGTCAAAACTAGTCAAAAGTGTATCATGTGAATCACTCGTGCAGCAACAAAACTCTCTGACCACTAGTGTCATGCCATAATAACATTTCTAGCAGTTAAAAAACGTCGCCGCCACCGGGCTAGATTTATTTAGTTGTTTTGACAGTTTTGTATCCAGGCCGTAGAATATTTTTTCAACACTATACAAAAAGTGTTCAGCGAATTTCGTTGCTGACAGTACGAACAGTACTAGAGTATTTCATGTGTGAAACGCTTGTCCAACCAGTTGCGGTGAATGCGTCCAACCCTTTGGCCAAGAAGTCGATCTTCATAAACACCATGGAAAGAGCGGAGACCTTCACGCGCCGGCCGTGGGGCGCGCTGGTCGTCGACAACGATAACTTCCTGAAAGCGAAGACTTTGCACTCCAAGTTCCAAGCGGACTTCAAAATATGGATCACCCCTGTTGATATGAAGGTATGGGATATTTAGAATTATTGTTACACCAATTTCCTTCAGAGCTTCTAGGTGGATTTATATTTGTCTGACGTGTCGTGTCGTGATGCATCAGAACGGAATCGGTTTCATACATTTAGTATGAAAACGTTTTTACTAGTGTTGAGGCGTGTCGTGATGACTTCGATTCGCGTCAGAGCGGCGGGTAGGAGGGGTGCACGCGCTAGTACTGTAATCTGACGCGTCAGTCGTTTGTGATTTTAAATAGGTTAAAGTTTTTGCTTTTTTTTGTTCAAATTGTGCCTTAGTCAATCTTAAATACTGAAGAAATTTTTCAGCATCGCACTAGATGAGACAGTGAAACTCGCCATTAACCTCTCTTTGTCTATTAACTGGATGAATCCAAAATCTTCTTTTCTTTCTTTCTTTTTTCAATAGAGTTGCCAGCATTATAAATTGTTCATAATTTGAATCAGAATCGGATGACTCGTGGGAGAACATTGCAAACGTTTGACCTTTCCTAGAGCTGCGGCTGTATTGATCCAAAATATCGTCCAAAGGCGTCACGACACGACACGTGTTGTCACGTCAGACAGATATAAATCCACCTTGACTAGGAGGACTACGGTCTTTTTTTAAACCGCCATATAGGATAGTGGCACCGGTGTCTGACAAGACAGAGTGATCGACATTTTTTTTCTTTTAATCATTAAAAATAGGGGTCTGCAACTGATTTTAGTATTTAGCAACAAATAAATATCGAACACCTGTTTCCTAGCTGTTATCCCGTGTAAAATTCTAATGGTGCGCTGTCCGTAAGTGACAGGTGTCATATATTTTATTTGAAATATCTTCGTCCATATTTATTTGATGCCGCGCGGCCATACCTACTAATTTTGCATGGGGAATTTAACGTGTTAATTTGAAAAATAATAATTTAAAATACCGCTCGATAGATAGAGACGGACGATTTGTAGTTTAGACATTGGTGATTATTTAGACATATTTATAATAATAAAACATTTATTTCAGACAACAATGGGTCGGACTAATTTTAAACACGTTCCCTTTGATACTAAATATATGTTTTGTTTATGTAATACGATAGTTTTTTCATCAAATATCAACTTAACCGTGACTACACTTTTGGCTTTTTTTGGTCGGCGCACCCTTAATGACGACCTGTTATTTTTTGGCAATGAAGAATATGTCGAACACGTCTTGAAGTGTCGGACACTACCCATTTTTAAGGTATTATAGGTAGGTACCTACACAAAGATACCTCTTTCTCATTGCTGAAATAGTGTACTTAACTTAAGATTGTATTATAATTATAATTTGTTTGAGAAAACAATTAATGTTAGTTCGACATGCATAAAAATAAATTATATGGTTGTAATGTGATTATATGACTGGCCACTTGATAATTAAACCTTATCTCTTTTTACAATTTTGCCCGACTACGCTTCATTTGTCTTGAGTTTTATGACACGAATGCGATAGTCGTTGGCCCTAAGCCCGCAAAACGGACACGTTTTCCATAATATAATGTTTCCCTAGAGCGAGTTTTTTTACCCTATCGATCGTTACAAATTTCACAAATTATAGTGAACTTTGCTCTGCTAAAGATGGCGACTAACCGGAGCATTTTATCGTAACGTAACATGTTTGATGCGAGCATTCGCATGGTCAGTACAGTGAGCAGAGCCGCTCCCCGCGACCCCTGTTGTCGGTTAAAGTACATATTATAATAAAATCCCGAATGATGTTTTAATTTTGCCCTTTGAGAAATTTAAGACACACGTTAAGGAAACACTTTTTAAAAAGGGCTATTACAATGTAAATGATTATGTTCATGATAAGAATGTATGAAACTGACATTCTTCCAATTCACACTGTATAGTTATAAAGCGTCATTCTATAGTTTTGAATTAGTACATACATAGTGCCAAAGTACGTTTTTTTAGAATGTGAAAGTGTGATGTTAAGGGGGTGCAGCGCGGACGCAAAACTGCGAGTTTCAAGTTTCTTTATGATAGCGAGCGAGCGGCGCGTGGCAGTGGTGTGACAACGGCGCACGACAAGATACGCACGCACACTAATATTTGTACAGAGTAGGCTGCTGATTAATTAGTGCAATGTTTACTTTCGTAAAACCATAGGCGTTTGGGTAAAAAATTATAAAAGTCTTAATATTTTCATATTCATATTTTTTAATTGAAAAATAAGACAACAGTGCCCTGCGGAATATCAATACAAACATTTTGATGTCGGATCATTGTTTCATTTGTGCTGTATTTACAAAGTTTCTGAAGAAATAAGTTTTTATATATCACTACTTTTACGTATTGTTAATGCAGGTTCTGGGTATTTGTTTCAAATTCCAAGACAACCATGCCCTTGTGAAAGGATCAAGCTAACCTACACTAGTCCTTTTAATGTATATGACCTATTCAGCGCCTAGCACCAGTGACTTAAAAACACGTAAATTTTCGAAATTCCGCGCTGCACCCCCTTAATTAAATGTATAGAAGTAAGCATTATTTGTAATTCCGGGCTCTTGAAAGTTTTTAATTGTAAATATTGTATGATTTGGTAACGCCATTACTTTTTTTTCTGTAAATGTCATACTTCTAAAGCTGTGGAGTTTCTTGCGCCCATTCTTCTCCACAGCAAAAAAATAGACGTCCTGAATGGGTAGTAGGTAAAAAATGTTTGGACGATTCAAAAGCACTTTTCGTAAGTTTAGGTATTTGAATTTAAAAAAATTGACTTTGACTTTGATTTAAGTATCAAGTTTTACTTTTTATTTTTAAGTGCTAATTTAATTGCTGCTGAATTAAATATTCATTAAATTTTACGAAAGACCCAGGTTCGATTGTTGGCTGGGTCGGGTGGGAGTTTAATCTTTTCACTGTATTTTATAAATATTTAATTATCGAGCTTACCGCAAATGTTACGTTACGATGATACGCGTCCGTCACCCGCCACCTTTAAAGACAAACTTGTAAAACCGACTTAATAGTCACATTTTTTAGCAAATAGATTGTTGTTGGCCCACGATGGCCTTAACAGCGTAATCAGACCTTTAGCAGCGGCGAGTAACTAAAGATTCCTCAAGCTGTTGCGATTGAACTTGCTTAGAGGGATTTTAGAGGGGAGGGCTATGCAAGCGAAGCGTGTCTTTGTCCTACTAGATTTTTCGAGGCGTCGATTCCCGATCGACGCCTCGAAAATTGTCACTTAATTCACTTAATTGTCACTAGGAAAAGCTGCTTCTAATGACATACAACTTTTTTTAATCTCACAGGAAGATCTCCAAACCCTTTCATCTATTTACAAATGGATCTTTCCCAAGGAAAAGTTCGATGCAGACGAATTCAAGAGCATACCTGGAGATCGCAAAGACGCAATATCTAAAGCAATACTGCTACGAACTTTTCTTGAAGATATAGTTTTCAGGACAACACTTCTTACGCCATTTGAGGTAAAATAGCAAATATTTTATAGCAACTATTGTTACCAAAATTAATTAACTGATTATTTATATACTTGGACTAATGTTGTGAAGTAATATTCTTTAAATATTAACGCCTTATCAATAATGACTTTAAGAATGCAACGATAACGTAACAACAAGCACCTGTTTACTACCAAACTCAATAAAATTCCAATCAGACAAGAAACACCCAACCTAATACTAAATTATTATGTTTACAGAACCCCTATAAGAAAAAAGTATTGTCTTCAGAAAAAGTATCCAAGAAAAACAAAGACTCTACTGGAACAAAAATTAAACGTTCAAAAAGAGTTGCTGAAGAAATGACGCCCGATAATACAAATACTGAACCAGACGTAAGTGAAGTGAAAATTCTCAAACTCAACCATACTAAAACTATTGTTATTGCAAACAGTTCTAATTCTAGTGTTAGTAATATAAGTACAAGTAAAACTCAAAGTGTAAACAAAAACGGTGACCTTATGGAAGTTGACAATAAACATTCTGATTTAGATATTGAAACTTTCATATCCAACAAAGAACCTATTAAGGATGACGATTTTAAAGGATACAGTCATGATTTTGATAATATTTCAAATGATAGCCAAGAAGGTAAACTAGCATTGCATTATGAATCAGACTCTATGTTAGACGAAAGAGTAGAGCATAAGGATAACTCCATAGACAGCGTTACAAATTCTGAGCGCTCTTTGTCCAAAACCCTGGGGCGAACTCCTGAAATGTCGCCAGAGAGTGATGATAATGCATATCAATTAGAAACCCAAGAGCTACTAGACGACAATACTGCTAACGAAATTAATAATGATAACTATTTTATCAATGAATTAAATGAAATCGACGAAAGCGCTTCGAAAGATTCTTATATAAATCCTTGGGTAAACCAAACAAAAAGCTTTGAATGTAAACAAACAGAACTAGAAAATAACGATAATAATATAAACATTGAAAACGAAATAAAAAATAATTATCAGGATGGTGTAGATGCAAGTCATGAAACAGATATGCAAAAGGAAACTGACAATAGTGATAAAATAAACAAAATTAATAGCAATCACGAGAAAGACAATGGAAGCGTAGCAAAAACTGGGGAGTCACTAAAGGGTCGAAATGAAAATAAAAAGAAAGCAGTGGACATCGATTCCAAAATTTCAGAGCATGAAGATAGAATTTTCAAGATATTTAAAGGTACTTTTCTGGATAAGTTATTTTAAAATACAAATAAGTATAAAAATACTTGTGAGTTTGTGACTGAAGCGGTGCAGGGATAAACATTGGTATATATTAGTCTTGGGTGGCAAAGGAATGTTACTAGCTATTAACTTTAGGGAAAATGTTTCCATTAAATTATAGGTTGGTTGAACATTACTAACTCTAAGGTAGATAGATAGATATTAAGTTATATTTACTATATGAATAACAAACTGCCTGTAGTACATATAGAATGAATTTTATCTGAGTAATATAATGTAAGATTTATTTTATTTTTTGCCAAAGTATCGAATTTGATCTTCTGAAATCGCTAGAAGTACCTTTTTAAAATATAGTTTTGATTTTGGTTTCCTATTTATTTTTTCTTAATGATATGTGTCATACTATTTTGTGTCTAAAAACTGTGGGTTGCTGTTTTCAAGTATTGAAATAATTTAAAAAAATATATGAGCTCTCTTAGTGTATTGTACTGAGCATAGAAGCAATAAACAGAAACCCGTACTTCGAAGGGCCTTATGTCGTCTACCAATCACGACCAATAGTATACAAGGGTCTTGTGATTATTATCTGTGAGTTAGTAAAGTGGTGGGGTAATAAGGTCAAATGAGATTCATTATTGTGATCTATAGTTTGTTTTAATGTCGTTATAACATTGAGAATAACGATGTTCTGATGGCAGCGCTTCTAGTTATTGATACATAATTTTACTACAGATGCAGTCTTTCATTATAATCGTGTGTTACCCTTTTGCTGTCGGAACGTCAAAAAACGCGTGCGTTACCGGTCTCGCGCGGCCATCTTTGGACCTAGCACGAACTTGTATCGAAATTGTGAAACGTAAACCTTAAATCGTCATATTATTATATACCTACTATGAAATCTCATTGTTTTTGTTTGATTTGTGGACGTTCTGACACTGTACCAATTTTGTTGCAATATTCTTTCTTCTTTCAAGGTTACGAGTTTTATGATACGAATATGCGATAGTTGTTCGCGCTAGGCCCACTCAACCGACAACTTACGGTAGTTATACATAAGATCCATATAATCCCATTTTCTAATCATACATTTATTTTATATAAGTATAATTTCACAAATAACATTTTTACAATACAGTGACTTAATGGAATGTATTCTCTTGAAATTTAATAATGTTTGTGATTTTACTGATATACACAAATGAAGTCTTGAAAAGTTGTTTTTGTATAACAATAATCTGCAACTTTATATAGTAGTAATAGTATATGCGTTGAAATGTATTGTCATGCAATTAAAAATTGTAACTTAGTGTTAATATCTTAATTAATCATGACATGGTGTACTATTTAAAAGACTATCACATGTTTTAACTAAATTAAGGGAGAAAAAAAATCCATATTAAGTATTTCCAAGACGAAATGTGAAACTTCCCCTAAGCTTAAATATATTTTTGTAAATATACACACGAACAACTTTGTAACAATAAAATGTCTGAAAATATTGATGTGAAAATTTTTAATGCGTTTTATTTGCACAACCAGTTTCTAAACCTTTACATGGCTCCACAAGCTAGCTAGCATTCACAAGGAACACGATTACTTAATCATCATTTATTTTTGCCTAACATGGACCTACCGGTTCTTATATTTACCAAATAATATATATAAAATACCTTATAAAATACCAAATTATCGCATTAGCGTCACACATATAATATACATATACTGATAAAATTGGAAGAAATTGTCATAATAGATACTGCTAGGTTGTATATTTTTACTTTGTTACATCATTTACACCAAACAGCAATCTCTTTATCATAAAGAAGGCCCACAATAAGTAAGCCTATAATTTAAATATAAGCCTATATTTTAATATATAATTTAAAATAGCAATATATTAATATAACACACGTCTATTCACAAGAAGCTGCACGCGACTATTGCGATCGCTGTACACAATGAACACAACGTTCGATCCACGTTATCTCTTATATTAAAAATAGATTTTACAATGATTTATCTTACACATAAATATATAATATAAAATAGTCATATTTTTTTTGACCAACACATTCAAAGTTTATCACATGATCGTGTTATATTGCACGTGCCACATAAGAAACATTGTTATGCTTACACTCTTTGTATTGTTTTCAAAATATTCTTCTTGATATCAATCAATCGGTATTTGACACGGTAATATATTATGCAAGTATGCAATTTATTACTGTTTGCAACAAAATTAATTACGTATATTCGATTTTGTATAAAACTTGTAACAACAATATATTATAGTTTACAAAATACATTCTAAAACCCTTTTTCAACAGGTTTTTAATTTTAAACAAGCATCAACAAAAATCTATGAATAAATATTATTTGGACATTTGAAGCACCAATTCATTTACACAACAAAGCCTTTATTTACAGAAACAATAATATGTATAAATATAACCATAATAAAAGCGCATTTCATCATTCCATTAACACTAACAAGTAAAATTCTTAACCCAAGCACTTTTAAGTACCGTTTTATTTCTATGATATTAAAGTAAAAGTACGTAAAGGTAAGTAAAGTAAAGTAAAGGTACCATACAATATATTTGCATTTTATTTATCGCATAAATAATTTGAACAAGATGTCATTAATTCGATTCTGCAAGCATAAGTACAAACTAAGTACACCTGCTTTTTAGTTTTATTTTATTTTTCGCTAAAATCTAATGTGATTTTTTAATGCAAATGAGTTGTTGCATGGATTTCAATGCGGGCGGGCTAAAATAATATTTAATATTTTTGATTTGCGTTACTATGAAAGCCGCCCATTATCGTACCGTCAAGAATTGTTAATGCCTTAAAAAAGTAATTTTCACATCGAAGCCACCAGGCGGGCTCAGTGCGGTGCGGTGGTTGTTAACGACTGCTAATGCAGCCGAGACCAACGACTTTACGTGCCTTCCGAAGCACGAAGGAGCTTGAAATCGGCCACTCCTACATTTGGATAGTACCGATAGCTCCTTTATCAATCATTTCGAGTCGACTGACTAAACAAATATGAGCATTTCTTTGAATTAAGTCACTATTAAAATTTTATGGTATAGTTTTCGGTTGGTTTTAGAGTAGAATTTGTGAATGAATTGCCCGAGCCATTAAAACAGTTATGTACTTTTTTATCGTTGTCTAGTGCCGGGATGACCGAGTTTTGCTCGGTATTTTTTTACGGATAAAACGACGTTCCCTACAAATGAAAGCTAGATCGATTTCTCGCCCCCGAAACCCTCTGCATACTAAATTTCATGAAAATCGTTGGAGCCGTTTCCGAGATTGAGATTATATATATATACATATATACAAGAATTGCTCGTTTAAAGGTATTAGATAGATCCGTTTCCGAGATTGAGATTATATATATATACATATATACAAGAATTGCTCGTTTAAAGGTATTAGATAGATATCTATTGGTATTGGTATACGTATTGGTTATGAACTTATGATATAGCTATTTTATGGCATACATATGTACATCACATTTTTTTTCTTACAATATCAAGAATATCTTTACGGCTAGCCAAGTTTTGATAAACTAAGTAAGTACTAAATATTATGTAAGACCAAAATGGCAAACCTAGTGTGCTATTTTGAATCGGTATCTTGAAATTTAAAACGACAATAAATACATAACATTTATTGAATTCATTAAAAATATTTAGTCACCGATTGAGAATTTCCTGTCTAAATAAACACCAGTCACTTGGAATACGAGAAGTAAGAGACACTCGTATTCGTGCTGCTTGTAATTGACATCATAACAATATTAGAATGTACTCGTATGTCACCAATTAATTTAATAACGTCTCAATAGTGTGTCAGTAGCGTTATTTTAGTACAGAAAAATAACAAGCTATTATGGAGTGCAGGTTCAAATCCCGCTCGTGGATTTTTTTATTTAGTAAAGTTTTTTAATTTTTAATTTATTAAGTAATTTGTTCGAAACAAAATTTGCGTAAAATTATATATAACCTTATGGTGTTGATTATTCAAAAGCTACTAGTTATTTTTAACGATTTTAGCAAGAACTTCTATTAAAATCGTATCGGAAGTGATAAATAAGTCATGATAACGTCATAAATTCTACCTAACAACGTATGTCAGTAGTTACGTTACATTCAAGAACGTTGTGGCGCTGCGCTGTTTCAATTTCCTTACAATATTCCCGTTAACGCTTACGAGTTCTACTACACGAGTTCGAAAATTGTTCGTACTAGGCCCACTGGCCACAGACACTTGAGACTGATGAGTACCAGATGAAGAATGCCCTTCGGCGGGTTCTTCTATTCTGGCGTTATGCCTTGACGCAGATGGCGAGTTTTACTTCCGCAGGACAATCGGGTCCGTATAAATATTCTGTTAGAAAAGAAGTATTCTGGTATGAACAATTGGGTCCGTATACATATTCTGCTAGATAAGAAGTATTCTGGTATTAACAATCGGGTCCATATAAATATTTTGTTAGAAAAGAAGTATTCTCATCTTAACAATCGGGTCCGTATAAATATTCTATTAGCGAAGAAGTATTCTGGTCCTAACAATCGGGTTCGTAAAATATTCTGTTATATAAGAAGTATCCTAGCAAGCTTCCAGGGCAGCCGGCGCTAGGGCATCAGGTGGAGGTACTCTGCCACGAACACACGCATGATCTTGTTGAGGTTGTCGATGGTGTTGTAGTCGAGGGCGGAGGCGTCGTCGGCGGCGGTGTGCCACACGCTCGGGAACGGAGACGGGATTATGTGGATCACGTTTACGTCTGGGGCAATTGGAAAGAGATACGTTACAAAAAAGTGAAAAGCATTAATAGGTGACGTTATTAATAGAAATGTTTAATTAAAAATTGCATAAAACGTTTATAATACTTCTATGATTAATGTATAATTCCATATATTTATATTTATTCAAACCGACGCTACCGTATACATTTGTAATTTCTAGCTTTAAGAAACAAGACAATAAATATATTTTCTTTTATTTTATTTTTATGTATATACAGTCTATATTATGGATGAAACTAATCTTATTTACATTAAGCTTTTTACTTGTTGTATGTCTTACAACAAATTAAAGTCTTATTCTTATTATGACTTTTGGTATTTCTATTTCGAATAGGCATGTCTGATACACGTTGTATACTGCTGCTGATCCACTGCTAGGAAATGCTCTAATGCTCTCGCGCTTCCTCGCACAACAGAACTTTTAACGAGTCTGGGAGGATGTTTGGCCCGTCAGATTTGTCTGGCTCATTGGAAAATATTTATACTTAATAATATATATAAAATTCAGCCTTCCTAAAATGACGTAAGTTCACACATATTTATACGACTTTCAAAATGTCTGTCAAAAGTTATGGTCCACAGGAAGTGTCTGGCAACTGTATTATGTTTGTTTTTAACAATATTATATATAATATATGTAAAAACCAGCCTTCCTACTTTGACGTAAGTTAGAATTTTTTTTTTCCACCTTTGATACCTGCTGCCTGTAAAACGGCCCGACGGCCCCGTTTTCAGCTTAGCGAGTATCCATTCCTTTCTTCGATCAACAATACACTAGATAACCGGTCAGAGTGTCAAAAACGGCCGAGCGAATAACGCCTCACATTCAAAGTGGGGTCTTATTTCTATTTAGTTCGCTGTTGACTGCGCCAACGTGATAACGTACCACAATGCCTCAGTTTGTATTCAAAAACAGTAAAAATAACTATCGAAATAAAATATATCGGAAGGAATATCATACTTTAGGTAAGTAAATACTTTTTCATAACATAAATAATAAAATACCTAACTGTTTTTATGAAATAACAATCTTTAATTTTTAAAACCAACCCACGCGCCAACATTTGCTAATGTTTGGCCAACAAATAGTTGCTATGGAACAGTGAATCTATGGAGTAGTTTAAAAAAATTTATAGATAGGTATTTCTCAATTTTATTTTTATTTCTAGATTTGCAAAATAGATTTCCATAGTAGCGGAAGAGAGACAGGAGGATTTTTTTAGACCTAAAAAAAATTCTGTAATTTGCTCAATACATTTAAAAAAATGAAAACTGAAGGCATACGAAATTTACTTCATGTAAGTGGAGGTAAGTCTATGAAAAGGATTTATGATAAAAATTATATTTGTGTAACAGTTTTAAAGTTATTTATTGGTTAAGATGTGTTTCTTGGGAGTAGCCTACACAATCATGAAACCGACTTATTAAAATCAGTGATCGAATCATTTTGTTGATGTAAGGCTTCATTATTTGTGCAAAGTTGAAAATGCTGAAATAAAAGACAAATCCAAAAGACAACTCTTTAATAAGCTTAATCTATTTAAAGGTAATTGATAGAACTAATCAATTTGTTAAATGATTCAAATATTTATGCATAAATGATAATCATCACAGTGTTACGTGATTAAGTTAAATTTACTTCATGCATTCAGCCGTCTACGTACAAGCCGGTTAGATATTGCTGTAAGTGACATGCAGGTATTCATTAAATTAATTACGTAATATTTACTTTGTTTTATGATTTTAATTTTAATTATTTTATTCTCTCAAATGACCATGGAGTACCTTACAGTTTTGAATTATTGTGATTATACATGTATTTAGAATTATTTTACCTTTTGTTAATGTATAATTATTTCTATTATACATTATAATTGTATTATGATATAATTGTTTCCTTAATTATTTTATATTTTTCGTATGCCGATAAGGCAGATCGCAGTGAAACCTTATAATTAATACAATTAGACCTAATGACTTACCTGTGCTGTAAATCACAAATAAATAATTTAAATTTGAATTTGAATTTGGTTTATTGTTCTTTATATGTATGTACATATATTGTTACATAAATAAAACAATTTGATTGTGATTATATTGTTGTTTATATTACAATTTCTCATCAGAATTCTTTCATTTAAGCATGTTTTCCAACCACGCTCAAGGTAGGTATAGTTCAATATCAGTTAATTTGTACTGAATTTACTATTACATAAATGTAGGTATGCAAAGTATAATAAAATGCTTTTTGTTTACCATTTTGCAGTCAAGTGCATAAGCCATAAAATAAAATAAACCTAATTCCTTATTAAAATTAAACTTCCTTAAAACAAAAAATAAATTACTAAGTGCGACTCCATAATACTCTTTTCGGAGCAAGTAAAGTCAATAATGCAAAAATTCGAAATGAAGTAAGTAACACTTCATGTCTGCTATTTGCTGTTTTATTTTTATGTAATAAGGTCGAATTTGGATGTAAAAGGTCTTTGTATATATTTTTAAATACACAAGTGATTATTTCAATTTCTTATCTCTTTCTGTCGTATTCGACGTAAGATCGTATGTGAGTGTCATAATAATCAAAACTGTGCTTTATTCCTTGCATAAAAAGTATAAATTAGGTTGAAATTATCAAAACTTAGGATAGTTTTTCTCCATTTATAGTAAAGTCAGCCAGTGCCACATTTGAGATTTGTTTTAGTTCGTGAGGCGTTATCTAGTGTATTGTTGATCGAAGATTCCTTTCTAAGTTTATGTTATACTACCGATACTAAAAATTTCATCTTCCTAAAATCACGTAAGTCTGGGGTGACTGGGATTATAGAACTTAGAGAAAAAAGTAAAAAACAACATTAGCAGTATTTAAACTTATTTTTAATTAAATAAGATCGAATTTAGCGACTCATGCTCGTAATCTCGTTATATATATATCGAGTCTTGCTTGACACAAAAATATGCAATTACACAAAATGTCACCATAATGAATACAATTCAGCCATCTAAACCGAAATCATAATAAGTCACGTTCATAATGAACAAAAAACCGGCCAAGTGCGTGTCGGGCCACGCGCAGTGTAGGGTTCCGTAGCCCATCTCAATAATGCGGACTTTGAGAAGAGAGCTTTTTTGAACATTAGGGTGGTCTTAAGAATTTTTTTTTTATTCGCCGGGCACCACTTCATTTGGATAATATACCATAAAAAAAAGTATTTCAGTATTTTATTTGAATTTTTTAAATGCCATTTAGAGGTCGCTACTAAGGTTTGAATTTAAAAAAAAAACTCAAAATCTATATTTGTTAGACTCTTTTATTTTCATAGCAGGACATAAAAATATTACAAAATTATTGTTGTTGTTATGAACTAAGATAAGTATTATGTATATTTGAATCATTTATTTTTAAGATACAAGGGTTGACTCGATTCGTCATATTGTATATCCATGCCAAATTACAGCTTTCTAGTACTAAGAGTCTATGAGCTAGGCTAGAGACAGACGGACGGACAGACAGACAGACAGACATGGCGAAACTATAAGGGTTCCTTGTTGACTACGGAACCCTAAAAAAGGCGCGAAGGAAATACGCTTGCGCTTTTTTGTGTGCTAAACGTTTGCTACGTTGACGAGCTGCTGACGAGTTTCCTCCCGGCCTTTGTGAAACTCATAAATACGTTACCGTGACGATGATCAAAGAATTTTTTTTCCATTAATTCCTCCGGCTAGATGGCTTTACGGCATTATAACGGATAAACACCCAGGTTCGGACGAAATAACGCGTGTTGTCTGCTTAAGATGCAAGGGCTCAACAATAAAACCTTTAAAGAAAATTGCAGATCACACCAAACAACTGAAAGTCTTATAAAATTTAAAAGATACGCTTTATTAAAAACCTAGTTACTAACTGAAGGCGTCTAAGCTCCTCATCTCGAAGTATGTATGCTTCCCCTTCCTCTTGGAATACCCCTCCAAATCGCCCAGCTTGACTAATCGCTGCTCCTTGCTAGAAAATCGCCTGGAAGACCTAGCTATAGAGAACTCCAGCCCTAAGAACTAGCACTAGCACCTAAGAACTAGCTACTCTAACTATGTTCAAGAACGGTATGTGGTCCATCCTCGAAAAAGGTACTGGAGCACCTCAGTTCTGGAATAGGTCTGCTTTTCCTTCCCTTCTGGAGTACCCCACCAATTGGGACATCTCCGCTAATCTCTGCTACGTGCTGACAAGTCGCCTAAAAGTAGCTATAGCAACTTCAACCACCATATAACGGCTAAGAACTAGCTACTCACTTCTCTTTAAGAAAGGTATGTGTGGATATCATTGCTCGCAGAACTGATGGCCGCTGGGGCGGAACAGTTCATGAGTGGCGACCGCGTACCGGAAAACGCAGTGTAGGCAGGCCTCCAACAAGGTAGACCGACGATCTGGTTAAGGTCGCGGGAAGCCGCTGGATGCGAGCAGCACTAAACCGATCGTTGTGGAGATCCTTGGGGGAGGCATTTGTCCAACAGTGGACGTCTTTTGGTTAGGATGATGATGATGATGTGTGGATATACTCGATGAAGACGCTGGAGCTGGACTTTACTTCCCCGTGGACCCCTCCAATTAGTCCAGCCAGTTCTACTAGTCGCTGCTAAGCGCTCAGAAGTCAAACCTTAGCCTATAACAAGTGAGAACTACTTACTTCTCTTTAAGAAAGGTATGTGGTCATCCTCAACAAAGGAGCCAGAGCTCTTCAGCCTGAAGTAGGTCTGCTCCACCTTCCCTTTGGAGTACGCCTTGAACTGGTCCAACTCTGCCAATCGCTGCTCCGCACTGGCCAGCCGCACGTACCACTTCTCAGTCGCCTGGAAGTAGCTGTAGAAGATCGGGTCTGGGGCGCCCAGTAAGTCCAGAAGAACTAGCACGTCCTGAAAATAACATGAATGTATGGATGCGGAAACTTTATGCCATGTACTGTATGCCACTGAATAGACAATATCCCATTGCAGGGCAAAGGCCTATAACATTGAAATCAAGTCATCGCTACAATTGATAGGTAATGGCTTATTTACAAATGCTATGGCTATGCTTCGGATAATCCGAAACACGCTTGGCCCGTGCTAGGAATTGAGCTCGGGACATCCAGATATCACGCCGAGCGATTTAAGGCTTGCACTATGCCTCGATATTTCTATTTCGGTACATTTGACAATCTATTTTAATAATTAAAATGGAGTGCAACTCGTAGTTCTCCAAGTCTTTTGTGTCTCCATTTTTGAAAAATGGCTTGTCTGTAAATATTTTGAATTTAGGTGGAAAAACTCCTTACACAAAACACACGTCCTAAATGTTACGTCATTGTAATTGTGAAGAACCATGGAGAATTTATAGAATAAACAATTAATAAACTCTTCTACTTATTTCTTATATTTATACGAGTATACTATACGTACATATTCTCTGTCTATGATAACGAGTGTTCAACAATAGTTTTATCACTAATGTTCTGACCTGAGCCATATACAATTTGCAATCGGTTTGATGAGATGTTAGATATTTGGTCATCTTTCAGATATTTGAAATTATGCAGTATGTGCGAAAATACATTGTTTTGTTTTGAGCATGAAGCTTCCTTCATGCTATTCATGTAGCTGAGTATGCCATGTTACCAACACACCTCAGTTGTGTTTCAGTGGCTGCGACACTGTTTATATTTATCATTTCCTACCGTAAACTTAATGTGCTTTTGTAACTGATGTTACAAATAAACATTTTATTTTTAAATTCGATATCAAATGACGACAGGTCATGAACTTAAAACAATAAAGATACGAGGTTCGATTTCACAACGACTCTTTAATAAGATAGTTTTATACGCAATTCTTAAACTCAATTAACTAAAGAAGATAATTATTTTTGATACTATTTTTAGCTTAAAGACGAAAATACTTATCAACTCGTTTTTACCTACACATAAATGAACTGAAATGAGGTAGAAAAAAATTTGTAACCATTTTCTTGCAATAAAATATATTCTATTTTATTCCGTTTTTTCATCGGATATTCGGAACTCAATAAAAACATTAACAAAAGCAACTTTTTATAGCAACACTTTATTATGTCAGGCATGGGTTTTTCCGCGCGTTTAGATAAGAGCGAAATCTTTTTCGCATCGTATTATTGACTGGAATTGGAGTTTAACGCAAACGTCAATATAAGGGCCGGCAATAAACAAAGCCCCTATGGTGAAATGGAAATCTCTGCTGTTTTCCTGTATCTTTTGAAGCGCGGACGTTCTGAGAATCGACTCTCGCTCCGATATTGATCACTCGATATGAACTATTGGTGCCCGCTCGTTTTACCACTGGGAAATACCGGAGCCCCGGGATATGCGATATTGTTTTCACTTTATATTGTTGGAGAAATACACGATTGTGGCTTAAGGCTTCGCTCGTGGAAACATCCGGGTCCCGTGACACAGAAAAAAATAAAAAAATGTTTCGTAGCGAATGTTTATACGCTATAAAGAACTTTAATAACGCTAAAAGCCAAAACTAAAAATATATGCTTTTGATTCAATGACAAAAATATTAATACTCTTAAAAAACAGATTATTATCAATGTGCTATTAACAAACTGATATAGTCCTCTTACCTTATCCAGAAAGCTAATATAATTGTGTTATGTAATATATATATGGTAATGAGTTCATGTTCATGAGCTTTGAGAATTGCACCACAGCATCTAGTATATAAAATCGAGCATATACTATACCTTCAGCTACATATATTCATTTGAAGACAAACTCATTGTCTCCCTTATTTAATTATTGACGTCGCGTCGCCGGTCGTAATAAAGTTTTAATATAATTAATAGCGTCCCACGGACCCATTCACCCATAATGAATTAAGAAGTAATGAAACTTATAAACCAAGAACTAACTACACTAACTAATAACTAGTTTCTAGTGTATTAAAATGCATAACTGTCGAGTTCGACCTATGTCAATTAACGCCAGTCAGGTACATTTTACGTTTTAACGAAAGTAAACTATAGTTAATAAATACTATATAAACTAACAGTCCGACTTTGATTTTAATTTCAATAATTAGAGTACTCTTTCAAAATGAGTTATTGAGTGAAATATTCAATATTTATTTATATGAAAGTAATTTTATGGCGGACACGTTTTTACCCCGAAAAATAATTAAAAAGTTTCAGATCAGCTGATAAATGTTTTATAATGAGGTAGGTAAGTAGATAGTGTTGAAGAAGATAAGTTACCCAGTTCCGTTTCTGTTCAGTAGTTGAGGCACACCCTCAAAGTAATTAGTAACAATTGGAGTTTGCCGATGACCTCAAACGGTCTTTTCAGCGACTCCGGACTTTATTGAGGGCAGCGTAAACTTAAAGCGTTCCTCAAGCCTTGTGATCGAAACACCGTCAGAGGGTTTCTAGAGAGAATGGCATCACGCGAACGTTTTCCCTTCGCCTGCTAGATTCTTCGAGGGGTTCGGATCAGATTGGGATAAAGACGTTTCTTCTCAGTACAAGGTCATTCATAAGAGCATAAGAGCATTCGTCTAAACTGAATAAATAATTTTGAATTTATAATTTTGACAGTTGTACTATCACTTACCATCCTCTGCAGGTGGTTCGCGCCATCTTTGTATGGAGTGCCTTGCCACTTGTGCGCCAAGTGCCTTGCCCCGTAGATGGAGTCGGTGGGCCCCCACTGTCGGAAGGCCTCTTCTCCGTCGAAGAATATCAGCATCAAGCTCAGCTTCGAGCTCTTCACTTTGTTCAGCTGGCTGGACATTACCTTGGCTAAGTTGATCATCATTGCGCACGGCACAGCTGAATCGGTTGCACCTGACGAGTTAAATTAAATCAGTCACTTGGAGCAGTCACAGGAGCTCGATGGCGCAGTGGTTAACGCGCCCGGTCTGTGAGTGCTGAGGTTAAGCAACTTTCGCAAAGGCCGGTCATCGGATGGGTGATCAAAACTTTATCATCTCGAGCTTCTCCGTCCTTCGTGCTTCAGAAGCCACGTAAAGCCGTTAGTCCCGGCTACATTAGCAGTCGTTAACAACCGCCAATCCGCACTGGGCCCGCGTGGTGGTTTATGGCCCGTTCTCCCTATCCATCCATAGGGAAGGCTAGTGCCCCAGCAGTGGGGACTTATAAATGAGCTGATGATGATGATGATGATGATGGTCACTTGAAGGGCCTTACAATAAACAGACTGCAAGCACGAAATAAGAAGACTGTAGAAGGAAATCTTCATACAAACGTGGTCGAGCAATGAACACATATACAACCTCTCATCATCAACTCATTTATACGTCCCCACTGCTGGGGCACTAACCTTCCCTATGGATGGATAGGGAGAACGGGTCATAAACCACCACGCGGGCCTAATGCGGTGCGGTGGTTGTTAACGACTGCTAATGCAGCCGGGACCAACGGCTTTACGTGCCTTCCGAAGCACGGAGGAGCTCGAGATGATACATTTTTGGTCACCCATCCAATGACCGGCCTTTGCGAAAATTGGTTAACCTCAGCACTCGCAGACCGGGCGCGTTAACCACTTCGCCATCGAGCCCTCGACTAGACAACCTCTCACGTACACGGAACCTCGCACCAGCTGCGCTCGGACTAGGGATGTTCGATGATTATCGATTTTCGATGATCATCGATGTTAAAAGATAAAACATCGATATTGCATTATATAAAACATCGTAACATCGATGTCAAGGCTGGTTCAACCCTATATCAACACCGCAACAGGTTGAAAGGTTAAAATTATTATTTTTACAGTAAAAATATTGGAACTTATAATGTGTTCCTACGCCCTAATATCTCCAATTTAATAGTTTCTTTGTTAAATTTAAAGAGTCGTGTGATTTTATGGTTGTTTTATTTATTGATGACTGACATCGGTGTTTTGTGCTCGATACACATCGAGTATCGATGTTCAGCTATCGATGTCATTATCGATGTCATCAGCGATGTTTTTGCAACATCGATCATCCTAGCTCGGACTGTTGTGATGGTTTTATACCTACGGCTAAGCATTATCATCTCTCCTGATGTTAAGTGGTGATAAGGCGGAATCCTCAACTACTGAAGCACTGGCTATCTTATTTGTAGCTGCCGAAACACAATAATGCTACAAACTTTGATGTTATGGCGACATCTATACTATAATATTGTAAAACTGAAGAGTTTCTTGTTTGTTTGTTTGGTTGAACGCGCTAATCTCAGGAACTACTGGTTCGAATAGAAAAAATATTTTTGTGTTGAATAGTCCATTTATTGAGGAAGGCTATAGGCTATATTAAATCACGCTATGACTAATAGGAGTGGAGCTTAACGCGGGTGAAACCGAGGGGCATAGCTAGTATTTAAATAAGATGAGGTAGCTTTAGCTAACCAGGTGGACAAACAAGCCCTACCACCAATCGACTCGAGTACACTAACATGTATATACCCGCTGGGAATCGAACCCGGGACCTCTGGGTTTGGTCTTAACCACTAGACATAAGTGGAAGTTAAAGGTTAAAAATAGTCTAGGTTTATGAAAAGCAAAAAACATGGTTTTTCAAAAATAAAATTACATACACACAGGACTTTAAAGCACCTTTTGGCAATCCAAGTCAATTTAGTTTATAAAAAAATATGAATGGAGGGAATGGGTCCTTTTTCAATGTTACATTTTCTCAGTACATTTCATCCAAACTAGATAATATTTTTCATACAGTCGAGTACCGTATTATTATAACAACTATGGCATTGATAAGATAATAATGTAGTGGCCTTGGTCATATGGTAATACAAATCAGTTTTGGATTATCTTTGTCCATTATAATGTGACTGGAATCTTAACCAAGCATACGACATGTGAGACAAAGCTTGGTCAAGTATTTTAAATGAGTATGGCTACAAAGATTTTTCTTTTGGAGAGATTGCTGATTGCTTCAGACAGCATCACCGGGCTTTTTTGGGGGCGGCGAGAAACTTAAAGGGTTCCTCAAGCCGTGTGAAACTAATCACCTTCGGAGGTTTTCTAAAGAGAACGGCATCGCGCACTAGTGCGCGTCCCCGTGCCCTACTAGATTCTCCAAAGGGTTCGGATCGAATCGGGAGCTCGGGTGGTTCCCGAAGTCGCCTCTAAAGGCTCGAACCTCGGCTCGGGTAGACCGGGCCGTGGAGGAGAGAAGCGCCCAGGTACATGTCTGTACCTGGTATACAGCGCGTGTGAACCGGTTCTTCGTACCCTTGTTCTACGAGCACGGTATCTTAGACCTAAACTAGTGTGCATGTTTAGTGTATTCTGCAAATGTGTAGTGTCATTTAGAGGATCGGGCGGGGGGGCTACAAATGAAGTCTGCGCATGATAGAATAATGAATGAGCACGATGGTGCAGTGGTTAACGCGCCCGGTCTGCGATTGCTAAGGTGAAGCTTCCGCAAAAGCCGGTATCGAATGGGAGACCAAATCCTCCGTGTTTCGGAAGGCATGTAAAGCCGTTGGGCCCGGCTGCATTAGTAGCTGTTAACAACAACCAATCCGCACTGGACCCAAACGGTGGTTTACGACCCGTTCTCTCTATCTATCCATAAGGAAAGCTCCAACCATGGGGCATGCCCCAGCAGTGGGGACACAAAATAAGCTGGTGAAGTAATGGCTATAAATGAGAAGAAAAATAATGTATAATATAAGGGGACACATCAAGTTACATACATCATCAACTTCTAAGGCTGAAGACCCTGAAGGGTTCAGAAGAGCATGAAATTTGATAAAGATGCCAAAATAATATTTTTATGACAATCTACAGTGAAATTTGAGATTTTGAAATTTGTGAGTAAGTTGAAATTCGTTAGTTACACAAAAATGCTCAATGGATGTATGCAGCGTAACACACACAGTGTCTGCATTTTGGACGTTCCGTCCTTAATACAACTTTTTTTCAGCGATACATTTTCTATGTTTTGCATTATACATTGCATTTTACAATCAAAAATTAGAAATCAATCATTGCCTTTACCATCTCATAGGAATTTGTTACATAGTGACTATACACCTTCTCTATAGAACCAGTCACCACAGACCTAGTATGTTATCTCTTTTGTGTACTCAAATAACTGCTGTTGTTTAGAAAAGGTATGAATTAAAACTTTTTTATTAATTAACACATCATTTTGAAAAGCAGATCTTGTTATAAAACAAAACAATAATTAATCAACAAATTAATGCAAACTTACCAATAAAAACATGTTCCCTTGTATATTTACTGTCATAATGGCAAGCCAGCACTAAATACCGGTCCGCATTAGGATTTAGTCTTGCTATGATATTCTTAAAATTGAGAGTTCCAAATACTGGTGTACGATCAGTGAAGGAATTCTCAGTGACGTCCCACCCGAGTCCCCTCATCTGGTTGACAATGAAGTTGCCAACTTTCTCATGGTTCATAGTGCCTACCACTCTTGGTATTAAGATTTCATTAAGTACAGTTTTGAAGTGGTCCATGTCAGACAACTTTGCTATGTCTTTGATATGCTTATCTGTCAGCTCTTGTGCTTCATGAAAGTTCTATGGGCAAACAAGTGAAGTGGTAACATAGTAGTTAGTTACTGTATTTTCATAAATATAAAATACATATATATATTGATGAAGGACTTGAAAAGACCAAAATTTTATTTAGTTGTAAATTAATTTGTTTTTAGATACAATAACAACACTTGATAAATAAAAAACAACAAAGAATGAGTTTAAAAACGAAATCAGATTTTTTGATAATTCATGCAATGAACATAATAGTTTGTGGTATATATTGAAACAAATGTATATTGCTTTACTAAACAAAACAAACTAAATTTATTGAAATTTTAAGTTTAAGAATATGAAGAAAAAAGGTTTAATAATATAATATAAGTATGGTTATAAATTATAATGTTTCATGTATTAAAATCTGGTATAAAGGGAGTTTGTAAAAGTACTTTTACAAGATAAGAAAAGTTATTTACAAAATATGAAAGAGTTCTAACAATATGTAAAAATAAATTTTATTGCAAAAGGTAAACTTTCAAGGATGAATGTTAGTGCAATTGGTTGGGCTTGGACACAAGAGGTCACACGTTTCTGTTTACTTATTATATATAATAAGTTCTACTGCCAGTTACTTCGCGAAAACGGCCTTCACTTCCAATAAGACAAGCAAGATCAAACTTTAAAATTATCTCACCTTCTCTTGATAAAACTTGATAGCACCATCACTGTTTACGAACGCAAAATTTAGCGCAACGATAATAACTAGATACGTGATCATATTGTCCATGTTCTGGCGCTACACTGAGTTTGAAACGTGATTTGCCCGGCGTTTTTATGTCTAGAGCCAGGGAAACACGTCTTGACGTCACATAAACTGTGCTAGGTATATTATTCGTTCCCAAATGAGTGCTCCATTCAACATCAGCCTCTCTCTAAACTCACGTTCGAACGAATTGCTAATTGCTTTGCTTTGCTTTTGCTTTGCTTTTGCTCTTCTCTTCCCGCCTCTGCCCCCGCAACTTGACATTTGACATTTCTTTTGTAAAGTTACTAGCTAGGCAAACAGATTACCCAAGTTATTTATTTATTTATTTATTTATTTATTGGGCAGTCAACAAAAACATGTACCACCAAACAAACAGTAGATATAGGGTAAATGCCAAACTTATTCTAAGTACAGTTTTCAATTATAGACAGCCACGGCATGCGATGTGGACTAATAGTTATAAATTAAACTAAATTAACAAATTTTACCAAACTTAATATAACAATAATTTAATTAAATACCTAAAATATGATTTAAAGTTTAAAGTTTAAAGGGGGGCTTACGTAACTATTTCTAATAATCTGTTTGAACTTGCGGGCACTATCCTGAAAAATATCTAATACTTCCAAGTTATTTGGCCGCGACAGGCTGTTATATTGCCTTTGGATCCTATTTAATGTAGAATGGTAACCTAGATTGCTCTTCACTGACTTAGGCACAAAAATGTTAAATCTAGTAATACGAGGTAGTTTTTTGGGTGTATTAAATGTGATTTTTTCAAGGAGATCGGGGCAATCCAGGCTACCACTCATCAATTTATATAAACACATGAAATCAAGAAGTAGTCTTCTGTTTTTGAGGCTTTCAATTTTGTAATGTTTAAGACGATCCTCATAGGTAGCAAGAGCTTTAGCAAGGTGCGTTCGGAAGGAAAGATGCCAAAGAAATCTTTTCTGCACACTCTCCAGTCGTTTAATGTGTACATCGTATACAGGTGACCAAATAACACTACAGTATTCAAGCAGTGACCTTACAAGACTGTTATAAAGCGTTATTATGGCTACGGGGTTTTTAAAATCTTTTGTGTTCCTTAGTACAAATCCTAAGGTCCTAAAGCATTTGGTGACTATTTTGTCGATGTGAGTGTTGAACTGTAGCTTAACATCCAGATATACCCCAAGATCCTTAATGACTTTAACTTCTTCAAGTACAGTGTTGTTAATTTTGTATATAGTACTAGACTCAGACTGTTTTCTTGTGAACCTAATGTAACGGCATTTGTCGATGTTCAAAATCATATGATTTCTTATGCACCACTCAGAGAACCTATCCAAATCCTCCTGAAGTAATACCGTGTCATTAGTGCTAACAATGGGCCTCATAATTTTTAGATTATATTGTAAATCAGTATTTTTTTTATGTTATTATTGAAATATATTATTCTTCAAAATTAAAAAAAAATAAACATCCATAACAAAAAAACATACTTACTTAATTTGTAAAAATGATCTTATACTTAGGAAAAAAAATTCACAGATTTCGCAGTCCTCGCAAGAATCGGAGCATTGAAAATGAATACAACAATTTACGAGAAAAAAACATTTTATTTTAAATAAAACAATTCCAACTTGAATGCACTTCTCGCCTGCATCCGCATCTTTTAACACCATTACCATGACGATCGGTCAGTAATCAAAGAATCTACATCACTTTTTATATACGGAAATATCTGTTTTTCTACAATTCCAAATCTAAAGGGACCACCTACAGGTCACAATAATTAACTGATTTTCAGAATTTTTTCGTCTTTGTGTAGCTTAACTGATACCCTAGGACCCTTTTATTCATTTTTTTCTCAACATAACCGTCTTTTACATTATTATTCAAAGTCATATCTTTTTTATTTGAAGCGACTTTAAAATAAATGCGCTTAGGTGCCAGAAGCGACTTTAGGGCGTTTCTCACATTACATATGTATATACATATATACATCACTTTACAATGGAAATTATGTTTAGGGATAAAAGCGTTATGAAAAACAACAGTAGGAGTTGAAATATATTTACATTAGTGATATTATTAATTACAATTTTTGGAAACATGAGTGTTATGAATATCGTCTGTAGTACTACAAATTGTGTGAATAAAAACTTTAAAAAGAAAAATTTTAGGAAGAGTGATCATTCGGATTACTATTATGTAGGAATAACAATTTCGGGTAAAAAAAACTTTAGGTGAGCCAATATGGACCTATGTGGAACGTACAGATTGAATTACTCTTTTCTAGGTAGAATCCAAAAGGATAACATAAACCTACACATAAATTTTCCTAATAGTGCTTGAAACTTGAAATATTGTTAGTGTCAATTAATAAAACTGAGACATTAATTGTTTTGAACTAGCTGCCATTTTAAAATAAGAGTCCCTTACTTAGGGGTAAAAACTTTAAGTGTAGTAGTCATAGAGCAGTTAATATGGCAGATAGGCAAGGCAAAATACTAATCAACTAGGTAATGACCTACCAATTACAATCTTACATCAAAAGTAAAGTTAAATATGGCGCTGACAACCACAAAACAGCGCTCTCTGTGTCGATCTGCATACGACCAAAAAGGATGTAAATAGTTATCAACTGGATTCAAGTCAAAAAACTTGAAAAACGTTATTGATTTAAAATTAGATGTTTTATTAAAAATAAAGCAACAGTGTTTTTCTAATAAGTATTACGTATAAGTATAAATCATGACATCGACGCACTTTAATAAATAAAAAATAATCATATAAGTAAATAAATCAGTATCTATTTACCTATATGATTATACTTTTTCTATCTTTTTTAAAGGTTTACATGGAAAATCTTTATTTTTTTTTTATAAAACATTGATTAATAATATTGATTTGAAAATGAAGGCGGAGGAATAATCATAATCAGCCCACGTCAGTCAGTGGACTAATAAGAGATGGGTGCTGGATATAGGTAGGCATCTCTTAAACAGGATATACGCCGAAGAGTAGTAATCTTCGGCTAAGGCTTAAGCTTTAGTATTCATAAACAATTTTGAGTCAGTTTTCATGAAGGTATCTACCAAGTTTAATACGAACAATCGGTCAATAAAGTTAAAGAAATTTAATTAGTTATTTTAAAATTTAAGCTACACTGAACAATGCAGACACTGTCTCATCTATGATATGACGTCACAAGTCTCGAATGACGTGATACTAAACGTCAAGTGTAAGCGGAGCATCTAGTCTAATCAAATACGTCGCAGAAAATATTTAGAACTTTGTTCCAAAGGGATGACAACTGGAAATAGAATGACTCGGTTTGTATTTTATTTTTACACCAGTTTACGACTACATGAATAAATACCCGAACAGAGTCCAAGCTTCCATAGGCCGCACAAAATGTGTACCTACCAACTTTGGTGGGGTTGTCACATGAGGATAAGATAAATGTTTAATTTTTCATAAAATTATAAATACCGTAAAACATGGCAACTTTACCATATTTTTTGACAAAAATCGATGTAATTCATTAACCATGAGACGTATGAGAAAGGTAACTATTTAAATATACTCGTATTCATTTTACATTTGGCCTACGATAACCGCAATCGTGATTGCCTACAACCTAATAATTAAACGTGCAGAAAGAAATAAAGACCAAAGGTAAAATTGCCAACTTTTTGGCAACTTTACCTTTACCTACGACATCAATTTTGGTAAAGTTACCCTCTTTAGATGGCAATCTTCATGAGAGAAATGAAAATATTAGGACAGGTGTTTCAAAAACGGCAACAACTGACGTCAAGTTCGAAGGTCAAGTTGCCATGGGGTTCCTTGCAATTTTCATACAAAAAACTTTCAATGCACAGGGTTGTCAAAATACAAGAAGTGCGGATGTTTTATTTTTATTAAGTAAACAAGTGATTATGTATTACGAATCTCTAGGCACACTATGCGTGTTTCCATCACATAAGTTATTATAAACTATTTAACCATCTCAATGGCAAATTCCATCACTTCGTCACTATAGTTTTTATATGACCATGCACCGAGTTTTATGCGGTTTCTTTTTTTAGGGCGCATTTTTGTTCTGAAACAACAGACAGGCATTAAAACCAAAGCGCACATGCGACACAATAAAAAATCAAAATATTATGCTGGCAATGCATGCCAGCATAATATTTTGTACCACATATAAACGATCTCATGAAGATTATTTTGCAATACTGTTTCTAAATTAATTGACAAACAATTACACAAACACAAAAGATAATCATGAACTGATGATGATTTTTGTGTCAACCCTAGCTGTAGGTAAAGTTGCCAAAACCCAATCTGTGGTAACTTTACCCAACCTCAAAAAAATAACTAAGCAAATATTTCTAGAAATCAAGTAAATAGCAATAACTGATATTGCGACAGCAATCCCAACCACTTTTTAGTAATATCAAATTTTCACTAACCTGTGACGTATACTTTAGCCTCTGCGACCTCACCTTTACACTTATTGGCAAAATACGTGTTCATAACAGCTGACTTGCAACCGCTATATTGGCAAAACTCTGTGTTATCTTATCAGCTAAAAAAGTATATAACAGTATTGTCAGAAACTATCGAAAATCTAACTACCCTTACGATGAAGTTTCTATTCACAGTCAGTTTTAAGTAATTTGAGTTTTTGTCAAATACCTATGATATGGTAAATTTACTACGGGTTTGGTAAAGTTGCCATGTTTTACGGTAACTTATTCTAAATATTTTCTTTTTAATGTTTTTGTTTTTCAGTAACTTATTTTTAAGAAGAAGAAGAAGGAAGAGCACCTGACCCGGAATGTCAGAAGGGTGCAGGTTCAAATCCTGCTCGTGGAAAAAATTTTTTCAACATTTGTGTTTTTTTTTTTTAATTTTTAATATTTTCAGATTGCGATAAATTCTAGTCTGACATAAAGTTTTTGTTAAATACTGAATTGGAAAACACTCAAATGGCAGATCAAATGTACAGGCATTAAACACGTTCTAAGATTTCAGTGCCAATATTTATAATGTTTGCTATAAGATCAAAGTGTTCGCGAAACTACGTGAAGTAGGCAATATTTTTATATTTATACAGATCCGACTCGCTCGACTGATACTTTTGAGTTATACTCGTACAGAACTACAGACTGATTAAACCCACAGAATGATTTAATCATATATTATTATATCAATTAGGTAGGTAGGATAAATTAGGTAGTTATTACCTAATTAAAAGTAGTAGTCACAATTCGTTGTTTATTTTCAACACTAACTTAATGAATTTTAACATAATAAAATAATGTTTATTATTATATTGACTCATCGAATTAGCCACGATTTTCCTTCATACTTTGACAGGCTTAGGACTGTCAACCAAAATAAACATAACTGTGGAATTTTCTGCGCAAAAATTATACTCCTAAATATGCATTTTATTAGAATAGCAATATAGATTTAATTTGAATGCATACGTACGTAGAGCTAGCGTATCCAAATCCAATTCAATAGGCACTGCTTCTTTCACGGCACGATCTCTTTCTTTCGCTCATACGCGTTATTCGAAACGCATGTCTCTCTTTGTCTATCGAGCCGCTCGTTTCCGACAGTCCGATGAAACACTGAGCTAAAAGATATGAATTGAACGAGAGTGAGCTAGATATACGTTGAACTAGAATAGGTGAGCTAGCTCTTTTTAACAACTCGCTCCCGAGCTACTCATCGCTAGCTTGGACTCTGTTCGGGTATTTACTCATGTGGTACGACTGTAGAGAGAAGACAAAGTTAAGTCTGTAGGTAGGTATTTGTTTCTGCGTGGGAGTATTTTCGGTATTCGTTGGTGGCGATAATGAAAAATAACAGCCAAAGGGACAAGTTCTCTGTGGCGTTAAATTGCATTTGGATATAAATAAAACAAGAAACTGACATGGTAATACTTATTGCGTTATTTTAGTTTTGGAATAACAAACATCACTTCGTTGTAGTAGCCTTTTCTTTTAAGAAGACGAATGGTCTTTGGTCTCAGATTTGGACGTAGTAACTATTAACTAATCTGTGCCCGGAGGTCCCAAGTTCGATTCCCAGCAGAGGTAGGTACATATTGTGCAACGTTTGGTTGATGGTAGAACTTTATGTAATTCCTCCTGGCTAGTTTTTCAAATCTAAATCTGTAACAGCATTGTTGTATTATTTTTGTTTGAGTTAAGATCCTGGATGAAGTGCGCTTCATCTTCCGCTTGTATCGCCACTGTCAAGCTGTTCAGGGTGTCTAGTGCGATTTTCACGCGTCATTCGATCACGTTAAGAGCGTTTATGCCGCATACTAGCGCTGCCAATGAAAAAAAACATATCTTGTGATTAGGATAGAAAATCAAATTATGCTCAACAAACTATTTGAATGAAGTAATTTAGCATTTTTACGTCACCTAATGAACAACATCTGACATGTTATGGTTTAGTTAAATAAGACGTTACAAATGTTCAAATAATTTTTAACGCAAATTTTGTTGCGAACAAATTACAAAAACACAAATGTTGAAAAAATTTCCACGAGCAGGAATTGAACCTGCACCCTTCTGACATTCCGGGTCAGGTGCTCTTCCAATTGAGCTATCGTTGTTCTAACCAGCCCGCCGAATTGTTAAGACGTTACAGCTAAAAACGGCCACTTTTAACTATAACGCCGTATTTAACTAAACCATAACATGTCAGGTGGGTTACTCTTGAAACACAATTGCAATAATCAATTTCCAATCCCAAATCTAAAAAATTCAAACGGCACTCTTAAAAGTGATAATAGCGCTACATTGGAATTAAATTGCGTGGTAATTGAGTGAACAAATTATTGTCGAGATAAGGCGTTCCGAAATTGCGAAACTTATCCCAATATCGATACCTAATAATCGCATTGGAATTGTATTGTGATTGAGTTTGCGTCAAGAGTAGCCTACCAGATGTTCACTAGGTGACGTAAAAATGCTAAATTACTTCATTCAAATAGTTTGTTGAGCATAATTTGATTTTCTATCTCTAATTACTTACTTTATGTTTTTTTTTCATTGGTGGCGCTAGTGTGCGGCGTAAACGCTCACGAAAACGAGAATTTGAATGTTAACTCTTCTCGTTTGTCGCCAGGAGGCGCTGCTTCAATGCCATACTAATTTTCGTTTTCGTAAACGTAATCGAATGATTACGGATAGTAAACAAAACACACACTTGGCACTCAGGTATTTCAGCACGTCAGGCAGGAGCCAATTATAACTGGGTGGATCGCGTGTAGTAGACTGGCGTGTTCTCGTGGTCCCTATATTTCCAAGTATCGTAGTTTCACCGTGTTCAACTCAGTAAGCCCAGAATTAGACAGCAGTTTAGGTCGCAAAAATAAATGTTGCATTTCATTGTAGAAGTAGTCCTCCCCTCCCCTTAGAATGTTTTAAATGTTATTTTTGGACTGTTTTTTGAAGCCGCAGGCGGCATTTTTGGGGGGCGGCGAGATAGCTGTGTGATCGAAACACCCCGTCTCAGAGGGTTAGGTTCAGGTTTGACCGGGTCGTAAGGGTGGTTAGAATCGCCCAGTTACTGTGTCTGGTATAGTAACTGGGTCGTCGCTTGTTTGTTCTACGAATAGTGGTTTCGCGTATATGTATATCCTTCCAGTACTCAGATCTTCCATACTTGTAACGTGCGGGACGTAATAACAATGGTTGATTTCGCGTGTTTTTTTAAATTATTTATTAACAAAAATCTACAAAACAGATTACAACCAAAAAGAGTAATACTCGTACAATATTTACTGGCTTAAAACTAGATTGTAACTAGAAAAAATCAACCTGTCTCAGGTAGCTCGTGTGGGAATGGAATCCACGACCCTCGGATAAATCCGGTAACTGCTAGAATATTTTTTCTTCGTGAGCAACTTCTAAGTAGATCGCGCCAAACTTCTAGTCCCCTCTGAAGTTGCTTCGCGCAGCTGTACACAGTCAGGCCCTACCGCTCGTCCCCGCCTTCGCCCTACTGACGCCTATTTTTAGGGTTCCTTATCCAAATGGCAAAAAACGGAACCCTTATGAATTCGTCATGTCTCTGTCTGTCTGTCTGTCCGTCCGTATGTCACAGCCACTTTTTTCCGAAACTATAAGAACTATACTGTTGAAACTTGGTAAGTACATGTATTCTGTGCACCGCATTAAGATTTTCACACAAAAATAAAATAAAAATCAAAAAAATTTGGGGGTTCTCCATACTTAGAACTGAAACTCAAAAATTTTTATAAAATTCATACGTGTATACGCGTATCTATGGATAGGTCTTTAAAAATGATATTGAGGTTTTTAATATCATTTTTTTCTAAACTGAATAGTTTACGCGAGAGACACTTCCAAAGTGGTAAAATGTGTGTGGTGGGAGACAACTTCTAAAATAAGAGAATGATAAAACTAAAAAAAATATATGATGTACATTACCATGCAAACTTCCAGTGAAAATTGGTTTGAACGAGATCTAGTAAGTAGTTTTTTTTTTAATACGTCATATAATACGGAACCCTTCGTGCGCGAGTCCGACTCGCACTTGGCAGGTTTTTTTTACTACTGCGACGCGTATCGCGACAACTTCAGAGGGGTTTGGCGTGATCTTTTGTGCCTACACGGTTGTATTTTTAAATCCTACTTATAAATTTTAATATAAGTCTAATAATATTATTGTTATATAAAATACTGATCTATTGTTAACGGCTTGTTTACATAGAGAGAGAAATTAAATAATTGATTTATTGCTGGTAGTGGTACGGTGTGCTACAGAACCAGCGATCATCACTTTTCTAGGTTAATCATTCAATAAGGCTTCGATCAACAATACATAAGGGTCAGCAAGTCAGTAACAGATTTTTGACTTAAGAAATAATTTAATACAGTGTGCCCAGGGCCGCCGTAGCCAAGGGGGGGCATTGTGGGGCAATGCCATACTAATAATAAAATACTTAATAATCAACCAATAATAAGCAAAGTACTGTAAAGCAGATTTAAGACGGAAAAAAATACTAGAGTATAGTGGCATCTAGTCTTACAGTCATAATTTATAGGGTGTAACAAAATTCCCTTAAATTCCGAATGGGGGTCATTCCACCCATCAATACGAACAACTTTTACTATGGCACCAACTTTGAAATCGCAATTTAAAGGAATTTTGTTACATCCTGTATATCACCCCGACAATTAAATAAGTATTAACCTGACTCGCACATGTTCACAAATCAAGGACACCAAAATTCGATTGACCAGAACAGGTAGGCTACTCTTGACGCAAACTCAATCTCAATACAATTCCAATGCGATTAATATGTATCGATATTGGGATAAGTTTCGCAATTTCGGAACGCCCCATCTCGATCATAATTTGTTCACTCAATTTCCACGCAATTTAATTGCAATGTAGCGCTATTATCGCTTTTAATAGTGCCATTTGAATTTTTTAGATTTGGGATTGGAATTGTATTGAGATTGAGTTTGCGTCAAGAGTAGCCTAACAGATCAAGTAACATTTTTACTTCCGCCCTACCTGTAACCACAGCTGCCCTACCTTAAATTCAAGTCTAGCTACGGCTCTGAGTGTGCCTAGTGTTTCATTCGCCATTCGATCACGAACGAATACGAGAATTTGTATGGCAAAATTGTAACTCTTCTCGTATGTCGCCAGGAGGTGCTTTAATGCCATACTAATTTCCGTTTTCGCAAACGTAATCGAATGAATACGGATAGTAAACAAAACTCACAACTCGCACCCAGATCACCGGTTTCCTCATTTTTATGTCCCGGACAATCTTTTCCTGGTTCCTGGGTGCCCAGGACTAAAACATCTCACCAAACTTCGTATATTTATTGAGAAACACACCAACTCGCTACTACATCGTCTTTTATTTTCTATATAATCATACTGTCTTACTTCCATCATAGACAGCAAAAAGACATCGGTACAAAAAGGCTCGAACATATTATTCTGTTATGAACATATTGGGGGCCTAACTAAACATTTAAAAAAAATAACAAATGTATTGACGCACTTGGGTGGTACTCTAGGATTAGGTTTTTATAATGTTTTATTGTTTTTATATAAAAATATTGTAAAAATCTAGTTTTAAGAAAGAAAATAAATAAAGGAGATAATAATGAGATGTGGTAGCAGTGGACAAGGGACTCAGCCCGCTGTCCTTGGCTAAAGAGAACTGGCACAAACCCGTAGTACTTAGTGCCAATGACCGCAGGGAGGTATGGCAAGGCAAGGAGCTCCACGGGCGCTTTTATCGGGCCCTCCATGGACCCGATGTAGACTTTTTAGCATCCGCATCCTGGCCACGTTTCGGTGACCTCTTCGGGCAAACTGAAGGTTGTCTGTGCAATTATGGACGAAGTTATGCTGACGAATAACTACCGGAAATATATTATGAAGGATGGGACGGTTGACATATGTCGGGCATGCTACCGTCCGGGTGAGTCTACAGACATATTATTTCTGGCTGTTCTCGTCTGGCTAACGGCGAGTACTTATTCAGGCGTAACCAAGTGGCCAGGATTATCCACCAGCAACTTGCTTTGAAATACAAACTTGTGGATTCTGAGGTACCGTACTACAAGTATGTGCCCGACCCAGTTCTCGAAAATGACCATGTCACGTTGTACTGGGATCGATCTATCATCACCGACAGGACTTTGTAGCCAATAAGCCTGACATTGTGGTGATAGATCGATTAGCTCGTGAAAGCTGAGAAAGAGAAACAAATCAAATATCTCGACTTAGCACACGAGGTTGTCGATATGTGAAGTGTGGATTCGGCTGTCATCGTACCAATTGTTGTTACGGCCAATGGCCTGATGGCCAAGAGCCTCGATCAACATCTAATGAGGCTCTAGTTAGGCGGCTGGATCAAGGGCCTGACTCAGAAGGCAGTTCTCCTCGATACGGCAGGCATTGTGAGGAGGTTCCTGTCCCTGGAGACCTAACCACCGGTAGCTTGGACCCTGGTTCCGATGCCGGCAGACCCCTATTTTTTTATATTTTTGAATGTTTTATTTATTTTGTTTTTAAAAAATATTTAAAAATGTAAATTTATATAACAATGAGAAAAAATAAATAAAGAGGACAATAATAATAATAATATTTGTGTAGGCTCACACCATTTATCTAGCCCAAGATAAGCTTCTATTGAAACTCAATAATATGGTTAAACTAGATAACGGATAAATATACATAACATAGAAAAACAGCCAGACCCGAAATCAATTCAGAAAAACAGTTTTCTCTAAATTGACCCGACCGGGAATTGAACCCGAGACCTCAGAGATGGCGAGACGCCAGACCAAGCGCGCTAACCACTCGACCACGGAGGTCGTTAATCCCAGATTGTCATCCCATAGGCCCAAGAAACCGTACTCGTAGAATAAAAGTAGGTACGTAGACTCGGTTCACACGCACTATACTCCAAGTAGGTAGTGGTCATCCGGTAACAATTTCAATAACAATCTGTTATTTTTGGCAACCAAAAATGTGTCAAACACTGGGCTGACACTTTTTGTCAAACCTCTACTCTTAAACGCAAACTCAATCCCAACGCGATTATGTGTATCGATATTGGGATAAGTTTCGCAATTTCGGAACGCCCCATCTCGATAATAATTAGTTCACTCAATTTTCACACAATTGAATTCCAATGTGGCGCTATTATCGCTCTTAAAAGTGCCATTTCACATTTTTTAGATTTGTGATTGGAAATTGATTAATGCAATTGTGTTTCAAGAGTAACCCTAACCCTACAGATGTCATCACCACTCATTATTACTAAGTATCATTCTTCTATTTTATTTTGCATATTACCTCTATGACTGTTCTGTAACAATAACATCTCGATAGCTCAGTGGCTAGCGCGTTTGGATTGCGATCTTCTGCGACACCATGATTCACGTCATGATTCATTCATGTTGATGATTCACCATGGCGGTGCTGGCGGTGCTTCGTTTTACGCGGGTTGAGAAACCCTTTAAGTTTCTCGCTGCCCCTAAAAAAGCCGGGTGAAGCTGAAAATGCCGTCTGAGGCTATCAGCAAAATCCCTCCAAAAAGGCATCACGCCCTTGTGTCCGAAGTGTGTTCGAAGGAGCTCCGATTGGATAGAGAGCGGAATTGACAACTTTATTTTTTTTAAGTTTGCTTTCAGCTCAGCATGGGCACCTAAAGCAGAGTGTCTTAAACTTTTTGCAGTCACAGACCACTTTCACAATTTAACCAACTCCGCGGACATCTGTCAAATATTATTTTAGGAAAAGAAAACACTTTTATTGGTATATAGTTTCACTTACTACTAAGTTAATACGAAGGATGCTGCTTGTGACGTGCGTGACGACGATGATGCGTCATCGTCATTGCGAGTGCGTGGCTTAGCCAAGAAATGCTGAGTTTACTGCACAGTTTGAGTTCACTAGGCTACTGTTGACTCCTAAACCACATGCCACGGACCCCTATGGAGTCGTGGACCCAGGGCCGTCTTCAACCTATTGGAGGCCCTGGGCACTTACGGATAATGGGGTCCTTATGCTACGCTAGATTTTACTAAAACAGGCAATAGGAGTAGATATAAGCAAAACTCTAGATTTATTCAACTGGTATTTTTATTTATTTGCAGCCAGATAGAGTTGACAGTGTTAGGCCCCTGGTTTATTTGAATTAAAAAGCAAAAAAAAAGTCAATAAGTTAGTAATTCTTGTTTCGCAAAAGAAATATATTCATCGGTAATATCGTTTATCGGTTAGTGATCTGGCAGGAACAAGGGGGCTCCATCGACTGCGGGGCTCTGAGTGCCCGGCACTTGCCCAGAGTGCCTAATGGTAAAGAAGGACCTGCGTGGACCCCTCGGACCACCTCGGACCTCGGTGCGCGTTAACCGGGTCGCGGGGGTGGGGAGAAGCGCCAATGTCTGTTTGTTTCCAGTGGGAATGGAACTAGGGTACCATATTGGGGGTTTACTAAAGATTAGACTCACAGTTTAGACTCACAAATAATTAAGAAATAAAGATTTAAAAAAAGTAATAAATATACAATTTTATTCATGTAGTCAATTCCCTTCCCCGCCCGATCCTCTACATTTACAGAATACATTAAACATGCACACAAGTTTAGGCCCAAGACACCGTACTCGTAGAACAAGGTAAGTACTAATTACTTTTTTTGCACCATTTCTTTTTCCGATTGACAATCACAAATGAAAAACAATTAATGTAGGTACAGTTCGAGCATAATTAAACAATGTAACTCTCAATACAACAGAATAAGAGTCAACATTAGTCAAAAGTTAATGCATACAATGTTAATGCTCGTTCGTAACTATACCTGTACACAAGCAAAAAATTATTCTCTATACTTTATATATTCTATTTAAAAATATATTTCACAAATACTTTTAGTTTATGGATATGGAATAGTTTTTGCCACGTAACCCTTATTTTACATAAGTAATGTTCTTATTCCTAATATAATAGGTAGGTAGTACTTTGTCACAACTAGTTAGTCATAATTTATGATGTCATAATAATAATAAGTCATATTAGGTTTTTTCATACTGTTTTTTAATCTTATTATAAGTTCATCTGATAGCTAATAATAATAATAATAATGATAGTAATTAATATTTATTCACTACATCAACTAAGACAATAATTTTTTTTTGCTCGTATATACTGTTTTGAATCTTAAAAATAAAAAGAATTATTATTATTATAGTAAAACTAAGTATACACTACTAAAACTCCCCATCAACACAAACATTTATGAAGTTGAGATCATAGAGTTATTATAAGTAAGTAATAGTACTTATAATAACTCTATGCTAATTATTTTTAAAATCTAACGGTACTTAAGTTTTTTTTTATCGCACATTCGAAGTAACAACGGCGGAATTGCAAAAAATTCAATTTTGAGTTTTTTACGTCACAAGTTATGTAATAGGTACCTAGTACTATACGGAGAAACAAAGACAAATTGTAATTTCACGCTTAAAGTAGAGATAGCTGCGCCTACGTCATTTTGACAGAAAATGCATTTTGATTGGGCACGACGGTGATACAACGCCCGATTGATTAGTTGCGCGGCGGGTAATGCGGAGTGATGCGGAGCTACAACGATGATTTAGGTAATTATGACCCTATTGTACCAATTTGACCTGGGAACAAAATAAGCGCATTTAAACCGCTCTACTGTAAAAAAAGCAAAAACTACAGTTCCGTCGATGTTCTTCCGGATGTGCGATATGATCCTTGGCCAGGCCGTAGTTACTTCATTTCTGGGCAACAATAGACCGCAGTTGAGCCATCATAATTTACTCCGATTTACGAGTTAATTAATCGAGCGTAGAGGTATAATCTAAGGTAGAGGTGCTATTGTTATATATGAAAATTATGATTTAATATTATTATGAGTCTATACTATTATGGTTTAGAACAATATGGCATAATAGATATTTCAACCTTTATGTTTTTAAAACAAAGACAGGACAGACCCAGACGGCGACTCTTATTATCGGAGGCCATGACTCACTTTGGATCGCTGCGTCATTCTAGTTAGTTCGTTTTTTTTGTTTTTAAAACAAAGATGGTTATTTACGAAAAAATATTATTAAGAATAACTACTTATAGCTACTTTAGCTGCCTACCATGAATACCGGCGGCATATTCCAAAATATAAAGTTTTTCACTTTATTGTATATAAGTACTCGGGATATCCGAAAGTTTAATGTGAATAAAACAATATTAAAAATCTTTTATGTTTTAAACAAATATATTGGCCATCGCATGAAAACACAATGTATCTCACAAGTAATACATAATATATTATATTAAATTAGATAGGTATAAGTATAATTTATTAGTTTAGTGCGATTGCAAAGTCAATCTATTTATTTAAAACATAAAAGATTTTTAATATTGTTATGGTCACTTTAAAATGTTGTTAGGTTAGCTAAATACGTAATAACTTACGACAGAAGGTCCCTTAAGTAGGGACTGAATAAATTACCCGACTTGGTATTACATGGATCTCACAACTTTTTACGGTAGAAGAACTGAGTTGCGAGACTTGTTTTTTTTACAAGTTTGTTTTTGATGGCATCTCATTTCTTTTTGTAGATTTCCTTTCCGGTACCATCTAGGTACCTACCTATTATTCCATTACATTATACATAAACATGTACACTGATTCATTAATTGCAAATGTAACTTTGTAATCCTATACATTTATATGGGATTACAAAGTTATTTATGCAGTTGGTGTGTCTAGAAAACTGGACCGTAATTGCAAAATATTTTAGTTTTTCCTTGAATTATACTCTAAACACTAATTGTATTCTAAATTTGAAGCTTCTGTGTCTGCTAGAAGTGTCTTAGAGTTTTCATGATCGGTCAGTCAGTCAGTGAGTGACAAAATTAAGAAACTTTGACTAGTTATAATTCTATAACTACGGGTTCAAATTTAATTTAATTTGAAATATATCGTGTTTATACAATGCCTGCTTGGTTACTAAAAATTCAGGCTTCTAGTTTTTATCCACAACGAAGTTAAAGGGGGTCGAAAATGGCCTAAACTGTTTCGAGAAAAGGATGGTACGGGCCGTGCCGCTTTTTTGCTCGACTTGGCGGGGGCACTGCCGTGCCTCCAGATTTTTCAGTTAGGCCCCTATTTTTGATAGGCAGCGTTATGATATGAGGGCTTATTCCACTGCGCTCCAAAACCATTGTTCTCATAACTGCGACAATCCATACATTGGTTCCACCGGGCTCCAAAATTATTTTAATTTATTGCACTGAGCTCCAAAATTACTCCATACATTGGTTCCACTGGGGCTTCAAAATAATTTTATTTTACTACACAGAGCTCCAAAACTACTCCATACATTGGTTCCACTGGGGCTCCAAAATTATTTTGGTTAAACTACTTACCTGGGCCTTCAAAGAACGAAAATTCCGTAGCCGCACTTGGATCAGCCACATTATCGTACTCAGGTTCATGCATCCTCAAAAATATATTATCACGGATATACACAGTAAATGTTTATCAAACACATGACAAGATGTAGTTGTGAGGGCGAAAGGGCAACTAGTGACCATGCAGAAATGCATTATGATCCAGGCCAAATGTGAGACAAGATATCATCTTCCGATTGGTCAAGAAAGTGCGACCTGTTTGCTAATTGGCTAATGGCCGGCAATGTCAAATCCTTTGTATTCACAAATGTATTGTTATAATTCTATAGAATAATGTTGTGTTTTATCTTGTTTTCTCAAAATATTACCTACGTTTACTTAAAAATCGTGTTGCATTGAATAGTAAATTAAATTAAAAGAGTAGTATTGAACTGGAATGGTTTTACTAGCTGACTGTACTTTTACATTTTCCTTGGAGATCAGTGGAACGATTATGATATTTAATAATAATTACCTAAAAGTAATTTTGGAGTCCGGTGGAATAATTTTGACACATAATAAAATTACCGTTGGAGCCTGGGTGGAAGGATTTCGTGGAGCGGAGTGGAATAAGCCAAATAAAATTGTGTATAATTTTATATTAGGACTATTAATTTTATGTAACTCAATAGAGTTTTGTTCGACAATAAAACAGGAAAAACGCGTCTGTTTTCTTTTGTTTATTGCGTGGTAGCTCTTAGCGCAGCCTACTTTTATCTAATGGTAAATGTTGGAAGACCGAATGTGAATATCCGGAATCCTAACCCACTAATTTGGCTAATGACCATCGGTCGCGCACTGATCATGCTCAGTGGCAAGCACTTGGAGAGGCCTATGTCCAGCAGTGGACTAATATAGACTGATGATGATGATGATGATGATAATGATAAAAAAAATGATGATGATGACCATCGGTCTCAGATCGGGTTCGATCGACGCCTAGCGGGGACGGAGTTACGTACTGCACGATTACGTACTGGTTGAATTGTTGCCTGATAAAGTTTGTTGTCATAACAATGTCAATCAATAGCATAATTGTTGTGTTACCATAGTTAGTAATAGGTGGTAATAGCTATTAGCCAGTCCCTAAGGCCTCTTTTGATTATTGTTTTAAATAGCTAGGTGATATTAACAAACAGTCTTTTCTACTCCTACTTCCTTCATGAAGTTAAGAGATAATAAAACAAACCTGGTGAAGAGCACTGCCACCTTTGACCTCATCGTCACTTATCAGGCGAGATAAAAGATAAGCGTTGTAAAATTTAAAAAAAAACACTATTTTTATGACTAAACAAAATAATTAGTTAAACCTTCTATGACCGAGGTTGGTCTTGAGATACTGACGAAGTTTCTCGTTGTAATTCACACTACGTCTCAGTTTATACTGCGATATATGGAGTTGCATTTCACCAGCAATTCTGATGGTCATGGCTCTTCTAGGGTAAATTCTGCTAGAGAAGACCACTTCACCGTCGCCGCAAAACAATTCTATCGAACTAGAATCGATAAATATTCGCCAGTAAAGGGCACCAACACTGACCCAATCGGCTTTTCTTATTCCGTCTATTCCGCCTCTGTCCACACTGATGCGGCCGCGCTCTGAGGAATACATTATTGAATATTGCCGTTCACCATCCCACTCAAAGATCATTGCAGCGTCGTTGTATTCAGAGCTGCCGTTCACAATCAATTCGAATGACTTCGCTCCAGCGGAGAAGGATTCTCCCGGGCTATACCATGCGTTCTCGAGAATTTCCGTCCTCAACTCCTGCATTTCCGTCACAGGTGTCATTAGCAGCCGACCCTGGGAATTGAGCCTTATTTCCCTCACTATAGTTAGCATACTCGCCCAGCCATCTTTCGCTTCTTTAAAGTCACTCTCCCACATGCCGAGCCACGCGATCAGTAGCCTCCTTCCGTCCACAGTGGGTATAGTTTGCGCAGCATAGAAGTCGTGTCCGAAATCAAGCTCTGTGAACGTAGCAAGGGAAACCTCCATATTCTCAAAACGTAAGGTTTGATAGTTGAAATTCCCAACCACATATCCCGTTTGATATAAATTTTTGAATCTATAAACATCACCTTGTATTCCCTTTACGGAGAGAATCAATATATGTTGGCCGTCCGTCTCAAAAAGATCTGGGTTCTCCCATAAATATCCCATATCTCCAAATGATTGGGCGATGGTGCTGTTAAAATTCCAGTGAAACATATCAGGAGACGTGTACAGGATAAGCTGACCTTGCTGCGTGGTGGTCGACGATCCCACCAGCATATACCAGTTGCTGCGAAATCTCCAAACTTTTGGATTCCTAAAGTCATGGACGCCGGGTGGCGGTTTCTTCACAACAGGATTGTACAAATACTTCTGAAATATAAGTCCGTCACCGCTTATCGCTATGTTTTGTGTCTGCAATGTCTGGTTGTTCGTCAAAACGCTACCTGTGTAGAATAGCGTTAGAAAATTGTTATGGATAGTAGCCGACCCTGCAAAGCAGCCGTGTCTGTCGTAGCTATCTTTGGGCAGCAGCGCGGGTGGATAGTATATCCAGTCGACGAGATTCTCGCTGACGGCCTGGCCCCAATGCACGGAGCCCCAAGCGCCATGGTAAGGGTAGTACTGGTAAAACACATGGTAGTAACGCTTGTAATACGTGAAACCACTCGGACTGTTGAGCCAGCCGGCTGGCGACGAGATGTGGTACAATGGACGATACTTCTTTTTCAGCCCATACTTCTTCTCCTTAATGAAAGCCTCGACATGAGCGAGATCGTTCACAAACTCCGCGGCGGCGACGGTTATCAACGTTAGCAAGGCGATCACTTCCATAATTTGCCCGTGTTGAGGATCGACTGATGTAACTCGCGATCTACGAGAAGTCTGAACTCAGCTCGACGCGTTTAACAAAGGTCTGTTTATAAACAAGATTTCTTAATAATAGACCAAACAAATCCCATCTGTAGGGAAGAAAAAATTGAAACAATGGTAAAATTCGCGCTTGTGCATTTAGATGATCGAATTTATTTTGTCATCATCATTGTAATAATTATTGTAAAATAGTTACGTTACGCTAGTTCAAACTGTGGATAAGGCAGAATGATTGAATGATGATTATTCGAGCCATTTCCAATTGTTACAATAGCTAAAAAAGTAGCTTTTGTATCAACATATCGTTCGAGTTAACTAAGACTTTTCGCTGTATGTTTGTTTAGTTAATGTATATTTCGGTGATTTGTTGTTTTTAATTTTTGTATATTATATCTTGTAAAATACAGTAAAAAAATGAAATGCCTACGAGCCAGGAGTCGAACCTGGGTCTTCCACAATCCGGGCAGCTGCACTGACCATTATTACCAGGAAGGCTGACGTAAGCACTGAATTTTTACACTGCTTTTTAATTTTTGAGTGCTTTTAGCGGCACAGTGCCATTTATCCAACAACGGTTATTGCAACCGATGGCTAAGCAGATTCATCTTTACAGATGAAATACCACAAAGATAACACAACGCGTTAGTAAATTTTTACTTTTTATTGTTAAGTGCTAATTGCTGCACTAAAGCAGGCATGCACTCAGCATGCCTGCGGTTAAGCTCAATGGTGTTCCTCTGGAAAGGGTTGAACAATTTAAATACCTAGGGCATGTTCAACTGTCGACCTCAAGGAGCATGCAGATATGAAACGGGAGCGGAGGACGTTGTCGGTAAGAGCTAACATGGTAGCTCGCAGATTTGCGCGATGCTCAAAAAAGGTTAAAATTACGCTCTTTCGAGCTTATTGTACATCACTCTACTCGTGCAGCTTGTAGGCTGATTACACTCAGAGAAATTACAATGCCCTCCGTGTCCAGTACAATAACGCCTTCAGAGTGGTGGTGAGGCTGCCCCGATACTGCAGTGCCTCAGGCATGTTCACGGAGGCGCGCACGGACTGCTTTCATGCGACTATGCGCACGTACACCGCGTCCATGGTGCACAGAGTGCGGGTCAGCTCCAACATGATCGCGGGAAGGCTGGACTGCCCATTCATCCGTCATTGTTCCGGTAGGCATGTCGCCGTCCTGGTGCCGGAGAGACGGTATTGACAGCCGCTCAAACCTGTGTTGTCTAAATATTTTATTTATGTTTTCTATGACCTTTTATTAATTTTTGTTTAATTTATTTTTGAATTTCTATTTCGATTTCTAATTTTGATATTTATTCTGATTTTTGATTTGATTTTATTTTGTTAATATGATATTTTATTGCAATTTGTATGGGTGTAAGTTACCTGAATAAATAAATGAATTATTATATTATTATGAAGCTGAATGAAATATTTATAAAATACAGTGAAAAAATTAAATGCCTACCCGACCCAGCCAGGAATCGAACCTGGGTCTTCCGCAATCCGGGCGTTCATCATCATCATCTCAGCCAAAAGACGTCCACTGCTGGACAAAGGCCTCCCCCAAAGGGTCTCCACAACGACCGGTTTTGTGCTGCTCGCATCCAGCGGCTTCCCGCGACCTTCACCAGATCGTCGGTCCACCTTGTTGGAGGCCTGCCCATACTGCGCTTTCCGGTACGTTCATCTTTACAATTTTAATTTTAATTTTTTCACTGTATTTTATAATGATTTAATATGGTATTTTTTAAATATAACGCTTGATCCCGATAGATGGCGCTGAAACTATATAACGGTACAAAAAATATTATATAAATTTTTGTAATTGTAAGTTTGATATAAACGTTTAAAAAGCTCTAAGAACTTTGAAATCAGAAAATATCTGAAGTCCTCCATAGGTTGATATAGGTTGATAGAACCGAGTGCCGAGACATCAAAATAAGGATTATACATGCCGCGCTTGAGCAACGCACATTGGAACGGTTAAAGATATTTATTTCTCTAATGAATTTACAAAATCCACTTACAGAGT